>OX451380.1:8242225-8742214 GCA_949629185.1 Apamea crenata | reverse complement strand
ACAAATTTGTCGAACATCAATTCAATTTTTTTTTTGTTTATTCTTTTTTATGCGTCATGTTTGCCGCAAATAAATGTATTTTCTTTCTTTCTTTTCTTTTAACATTAAGAAGTCAATGGATTAGCAATACGCTTCAAATAGATTCAGATTGCTGCTACAGACTGCTGCTCTCAAAACGGTGAAGAAAAACATCGTGAGGAAACCGGCGTGTCCTAGAACCAAAAGTTCGAAGACATGTGACATCTACCAACCCGCACTGGGCCTGTGTGCTGGCCCGCTTCCTCTCATCGAGGGGAGGCCTGTGTCCCAGCAGTGGGAACATTATAGGCTGTATATGGTTATGCTAGATTCAGATTTATAGTGTGTTACGCAATTAACCCGGTGGTCATTCGTCAACATGCTGCTTTTCGACAGAAACAAATAATCCACCATTATCAGTCTGTTTTACTTACTAAAGGATCGGCAGTAGGCTCCATAGGGTTTACGCAATGTGCGTATCACTATTGATAGGGTAGGGAGCTGCATGATACATCACGCATGATATATATATATATATATATATATTTTATCTTTTATTGAATATTGTTTATCTATTTTCTTTTAACTTCTATTTCATTGAGTTAGTCCTGCTACAGTCGCGTGAGTCGCGTGAAGACTCTTGGCCACCGTAGGCGCGGGCCTGCGGGCGGAGAGTAATGGGTAGCTCACGGTCCGATCAGGACTAGGTCCGTGCCGGACGGCGCGTATGTGTTCCACGCGCGCCTCAAAGAGATGTCAGCAAATGAAGGTGCCCGATAGGGCCGAAGCCTGCCGGGGTAGCGGGATCCTCCGAAAGGGTTACCGCTGCCCTGGAACAGAAAGGGCTAAGGAAGGAACACGGGTGGGTTTCAGTCAGTAAGAGTCTGACACTCCCTTCCGCTCCACCCATAAATAAATAAAAACTTTCCCAAAGAGCCCTTTTCAAGGATTCTTGCGACCCTTTCGCTTAAACGTATTTCGGATTAAAATCATCATAAATAGGGGTCACAGAATAGTCCATAGCGTAACTAGATTAATGCTAATCAAGTGCCCATTACATCATGGCTATCAAATAACTCCTACGTCACTCCCACGCGGCTGTGGCGAATTTTATCTCGTCCATGTCGCATTGCCGAGACAAGAGGCGAGATACTTCGCGAATATTGTCGATGCTAATTAAACGAGGTGTTTGTTCGGTAGAGTCCATAGCATAATCAGCCTAAAATGTTCCCACTGCTGGGACACAGGCCTCCTCTGTTTGAGAGCGAGTGGGCTGTGGCCTAGTGCGGGTTAGTGAATGTCACATGTCCGCAAGTTTGTGGTTCTAGGACATGCCGGTTTCCGTACGATGTTTTCCTTCACCATTTTGAGTGCAGTGATGATGAAATAATTTAGGTACACAGGGTAAAGCGTGTCTGGGTTCGAACCTACGACCTATAACTCGTAAGGCGCGGCCGTTATCACTAAGCGAACACTGCTCGCATTGTCTGTCTGTTAACTTTTTACTAGTTTTCACGCTTAAACAACTGAACATAATTATTTCGATTCAATTTGCACATAGGTAAACCCTTACCTGGGGACCTAAAAAGGCCACTTTGCAGAATCATAATAGGATAACAATTTGAATCATATTAAAAATCGTAAAATGGTCACAAACTGACAATTCATAATGTGATCTGTGTGCAATTCATATCACGCAATTCACCTGTTTGACAGTTTTGTATGGAAATTCGTAAAATGGCCCACCAATGTTTACACCAAATATGATTGATATGAAATGAATTGTAGGTGATTAAATTATTACGTGTAACCATTTAACGTAAATTAGAGGAATTGCTAATGATCTGCTGGGAATTCAGGAAATGAATAGCTTTTAGAGGTATTGTTTAAAGTGGCCTTTTTAGACCCCCTGGGTTAGGATTAGGACATAGGCACACACACACCACCACCACAAAAAGGCATTAACTAATACCAACAAGGTTTTGTCCTTGATTTTACCACTATTTGGCCACCCAGGCTAAATTCCCATTCGTCTATATTACCCCATATATCCCGAAGAGGCATTAACCTCCAAGGTATTACGTGCCATGATTAATAGCCCCCCAACAGGCGTCCTAACGACATTACCTATAACCTAGCCCATAACGAAAACTAGATTATACCATTAGACTATAACTGCCACGGTTCAGGAATACGATATTAGGTGACTAATGGGTGTTCTTGGGGCTACGAAGAACACCCATTAGTCATAATCAGCCTATAATGTTCCCACTGCTGGGACACCTGCCTCCTCTCTTCGAGAGGGAGTGGGCTGTAATCTAACACGCGGGCCCAGTGCGGGTTGGTAGATGTCACATGTCTTTGATTTTTTTTTTGGTTCTAGGACATGCCGGTTTCCTCACGATGTTTTCCTTCACCGTTTTGAGAGCAATGGTGATGAAAATATTTACACAAAGTAAAGTGCCTGTCTGGGTTCGGTCACACGACCCGAAATCCTGTCGAATTAAGATACTCCATAGACAAAATAAACGTGATTAAAAACATGGCTACTAAACATACGCCAATTTACGTCAGGCGCTATTTATCTTCTGTCCTTCTCATAATGAAATAGAAAGAAAAAGATGCACTGAACTTAAATTTAGTTTAGTTTGTGACCAAGGGAATCGGCGCCATTTCCTCACAAAAGAAGTTTAATACTACCCGCTGTTAGCACTTTGCAACGTGTTCAGTCGTATTGATCTGTGAGATGCTGCCTCTTAGGTCGTCCTTGTCCCGGCCTAGACCGCCACAAGGACGTCCTCGCAATTCTAGCACAGTCTCGATTTCGGCCTACTTTATTTTATGTTAGTTCTCGGTGTCAATTTTCGTTTGTCGCAGAATTTTTAGGTAGTTTAAAAGTTTTAAGGGGGAATACGCTAGGATAGTGCAATAGGATATGCCTATGTATAGGCTGATGGCGATGATGACGCTAGGTAGCCTGCGAAATTCAGGTTTTCTTCATGTTTTTAGCAATTTGCAGGCACAGGTTGTATGTTGAACAAAATAAATTGATGTTACATGAAATAGTCATTCAACATACATCCCTCGTCTCCCTCAAGTTCATAAATAATAATGTAATGGTACACCACAGACTACCTACACTATTTGTCTCTCCTTCCCCTTTTTAATCCATCCAAAGGTTGTCTTTAAAAGATCGCTCTTAGCTTTAAAACCGCCCATTGTGTCACCCTTTGTAAACTATGTGTCTGTATTTTATATGGTGTACATACTAATAATTTTGTTTAATAGTTTTGTTTTGTTTTACTACTAGACACACTTTTTATTGTTCTCCTTTGTCTGCTAATATTTTTTAACTTAGATTAAATGTCATGCATACCTGTTATTTGCATGGTTACTGTAATTCTAATTTTAGATGATATTTAATTTGAATTGTAAGTCACTGTGCTGTTGGTGTGCTAATTATTACAAATAAATAAAGAATATCCTATTCCATAAACTCCTTATATGAACTTGAGGGTGATGAGGAATGTACTGATGATTATAATGATGATTTAATTCTCTAAATACATCTTGTTGAAGAGAAAACTTCTTTAGCGGCGATGTGCACTTTTGTTGTGATGGGTAAAAAATGTTAAACTCGCGTCAGGACACGTGACCTGATCGAAAATTCGTAAGAAGGAGCTCGCGTCCAGGACACGTGACGTGATCGAAAATTCGTAAGACGGAGGGAGAGTAGACCGCATTCAAAAATGCACAACGTTAATATTCAAGTTTTCACTTCTGCCGGCACTCCCGGAGAGCAACCCGTTTTTTTTTTATGCTCGTGAATCATATTTTAATCAACATTAAACCTGACACCTGCAAATTGCAAAAAACGTAAGAAAATTTCAATTTTTTCGGGCTTACCCTGACGGCTCTTTAAGGACTTGTTTCACGACCTCCAAGTAATCTCCTGAAACCGTTTAGGTACTTGCCAGGTAATTTCACAGAATTATGTTGAATTTTTTTTGGGTTCTTCCGTCATGGATTTCTTTTGTAGCAGACCAGAGTCTGGATTTGAGGCCGGTTGATGGATATAGGGTGCCTCCTATAACTTGAACACAACTGGTAAAATTTGGGTGTACTGCGCACCTTCGCTTAACCCTTCGAAAACCAAGCGTAGGTGCAAAAATAATGCTTAACCGGCTCAATGCCATAATTACAGAAATAATTAGATAGCGACTGTCTCGCGTGGATCCACGTTCATACGAAGGGTTAATCAGCCTATAACGTTCCCACTGCGGGACCAGTGCGTGTTGGTGGATGTCACATGTCTTCGAATTATTTGGTTTTCATCATTGTGGTTACCTTACCAATATGTACATTCGAATTCTCTGTTTCGCCCTCTTTAAATAAACGCAAAAGCTCTATTCACGCCCTAAAGGTAACGTATGGAGCTATGACCTTTACTGTATGCGACTACCCACCTGAAAACATTTTCCTTCAGCATTTTTTCACGATAGTTTTTACTACCCATGCCAAGTGTTTGCCAAATTCGGGTGTGTTTTATTTCACTGCATATAAAAGTGATTGGATTTTTTAATGTAATTGGATTACTTTTTTTGTAGTTTATTGGAATAGTTAGAAGTCTTTGTTACGTAAAAATATAACCTCTAAGGGCGGGTTGTTTCACGTCCACTAGACGCATGCGTATACGTAAAAAATGGCGTCAAACCAAAGAAGCGTTGTTTAAAAAATTACAATTACAAAATTATGGGCTTGCCGTACGTCAAATAATAACGAGTACGTACGTTAACCAACCGGCCCTTAAGAGCGTTGACAATGTACGGCATTTCATACAAACTTTCAAGTCCTTGTTTTTCGAAATGCATGAACCGATTTTATAGAAACTTCCTACGCATAAGCAGGATATATAGGTCTAAAAAGTTAATTCGAGAACATTTTCGAAAAATAGTGTTACATATAAATTATACCGATTTTAAATTTTAATTTTCCATAGAAACAGAGATTTCCAATTATCTTTTTTTTAATTAGACATTTCGAAAATGTTCTTAACTAACTTTTTAGACCTATGTTTCCTGCTTATGCGTATGAAGTTTCATTAAAATCGGTTCATGCCTTTCGAAGAACAAGGACTTGAAAGTTTGTATGAAATGCCGTACGTTGTCAACGCTCTTAAAGTGGTGATGCTCATACGTAGATCTTGAGCCGTTGGTCCCGGCTGTTATTCGTAGATCTTTAACAGTCGTTACGGGTAATCAAATATCCGAAAATCTGACGACAAGCCTTACCGTGTATCCAGTAATTGGGTTGTGGAAGTCAGATAGGCAGTCGATTCATGTAATACTGGTATTCAGCTGAATCCGCACCCTAATTGCTTAACACACGATTAATCGGAATCGGTTTCATTTTGGCAGTTCAACAACATTCATTGCGTTATTTACGCGTTGAGCAGACAAATTTTTCGAACTTATGAAGCAATGGATTAGCAATTTGCTTCAAAATGATTCAGATTCCGATTGATTGTGTGTTACGCAATTGGGGTGCCGGTTAGACTGGAAGCCGACCCCAACTTTGTTGGGAAAAAGGCTAGGCAGATGATGAGCTATGCTTGAAGAAATTCATGTTTTAATACCAACTTCAGTAGGCACAAAGCTACATCAGTTTGTATAATCGATGCGTTTCATCCACGTGGCACTACTTCCTATGTAAATTTAACATCGGAAGGGGAATATTAAGTGGTACAAATACGAATTCCTTGTCAATTTGAAGGCAGATAACCCAGTTACTAAGGGTTTCAGTAAGATACATGTAGGTACAATGTAGTTCTAAAAAGTGGCTAAGTAATAATAGCCGCACGGATCGATCAATCAGATTAAGCTATGCTTGCTGCGGTTGGTACGTGGATGGGTGACCATCTTAACATACCAAGACCCCTCCGTGTCTCGGAAAGCGGTTGGTCCCGACTACGTAATCGTAATCATTATTATATGACGTATGTATGGTACGTTGACCAACCGTTTGAAACAACCGGTGATGCTCATTCGTAGATCTAAAGCCGTTGGTCCCGGCTGTCATTCATAGATCTTTGACAGTCGTTACGGGTAGTCAGAAACCCGAAAGTCTAACAACTAGTCTTACGGGGTATCGTATTACCTAGTACTGGGTTGTGGTGGTCAGATAGGCAGTAGCCCCATGTAAAATACTGGTGTTCAGCTGCATCCGGTTAGACTGGAAGCCGACCCCAACATAGTTGGGAAAAGGCAGGCAGATGATAACTTCTTAAACTAAGTAGAGTCAAAATCTAAAATCATTTATTGAAATTGGTCTTAAAACCAGTACTTTTTTAACGTTAAGCTTACATACGAGAGTCCCCAAACGCCCGTCCTTCATCACTTCCTAGTGCTTGATTCTATACAACAGCAGGTATGCAAAGTAATTAACATTACGAGACACAAAACATTAAATTAAATTATAATAATACTTGGACATAATATGTCAACTATACAAATACTTAAGACAGTCCCCCGGCACGCCCGCCCTTCACCACCACCTTCCTAGTGATTTAGCTAGGAAGAAGAAGTGGCGCAACAAACTGTCCAGGAGTGCTGTGTTCCAGGTTGAAGGATGTGGGTGCAGTTGTCATTACAGGCTCATGGGGGTATGGCGTTATAATTGTGGTCTCTGGGATAGAATGGCATGCAGCTGCAATATCTCTGGTATTGCAAATCACTGCACAGGTCCTATTAGTTCTTTTGCGGTCTCGGCCACCATTCTGTTAAGGTTTCTACCTTCAGTTTTGTCTTTCCTCCCTCTTTTTAATCCATCCAAAGGTTGTCTTTAAAAGATCGCTCTTAGCGCTCAAACCGCCCATGTGTCACCTTTTGTAAAATTTCCAGATTTATATCTGTAATTTATAATTATGGTGTGCATATTAAAGAGATCTGTTCGGATCAGAGTATGATTTTGGTGTTGATATTTAGATTTAAAATCCACAGTGAAGGTTTAGAATCCAAAGTTCCTATGAAGAAGGACGGGCAAGAGCCCGTCCTTCTTCATAGGAAGTGGTAATTAGGTTGCATCTTTCTGACTGACCAACTCCTTGGCAATTCAAAAGTGCCTATAAGTTAGTTGAAATAAATGCTTTGAGTTTGAATTTAGTCAGAAGCACCAAAGTCTGTCAACCAGTCGACCAAGTACTACCGTGGTACCCAGCAACTGGGTTGTGGAGGTCAGAGAGGCAGTCTCTTCATGTTAAATACTATTCAGCTGCATCCATTTAGATTTACTGTGTTTTTTTCGCTCGAGCTGCAATACTTAATTTAGAATAGTATATTTGAGAACGCCGTGAATATAGGTCAGACGTTTTATCGGGTACCATCTTTTGGAACGAAATATATAATTATCTGGCATTTGACGTACTTTTTGTTCTTAGACTTTTTAATAGACTTTATATTAAGAACTGCCGCATTAATCCAGTGGTCGGAAGCGCGAATGCTGCGCTCCTGGATTCGATCTCCAGGTCGGGTAAAGTGTTATTGCGTTTTTCTATCAGAATATTCTCAGTAACATCCCGTTGTGCTTGGTTATATTCATATATTTATTTGCATTCCAAGATGTTACAATGGCTTGAAGATAAGGTACAGTTTATGGATAACTAGCAACGCCCCGCGGTTTCACCCGCATTAGTGTCGATCCCGTGGGAATATCGGGATAAAAAGTATCATATGTGTTATTCTGATGTATAAGCTATATTACTGTAAACTTTCATCAAAATCTGTATTGTAATTATGACGTTCGAAAAGTGCTGATTAAATAAATGACTTTTTTGATTTGACGTCTGACAGATTTTGAATGGAAGAACTGTCAAAAATTCAAAATTAGATTATCTGGCGATGGAAAAATCAACCCTTATTATAATAACTAATGACTTATTAAAATGCTAGAAAACTATTATAGCAATATGTTATTTGTTTATAGTGCACTCATATCACTCGCATTTTTAGTTTATCGCTCTAGTAGAGCATGTGGGTGTGCCTAATGCCACAGATTACTGAATAGTTACTCTAATGCATAGTAATTTTAGGTACATGTGCTATTAAAAGAAAGTGCACAAAATACTGCTTCAGTGAGATTGCGAATTTTAGAGAGCACATCGTTGAGAGGAGAATGATAAAAAGGGACCTGCGGGGTATTTGGGTAACACACTATCAGTGGCAATGCGTTTTGACAGTACGACAACATTCACTGCCTTATTTACGTTGTTGAGCAGACAAATTTTTCGAACAAATGAAGCAATGGATTAGCAACATCCTTCAAAATGAGGTGTGCTGGTCCTGAGAATCTTGGTTTAGGGAGAAGTGAAAAGAGAGGAAGGACGCTTTTGCCTAATAATAAATAATAAGGTTAGACTAGACACCAATAAAATCTTTATCAATTTGAAAGAGTAGACATTTGGCTGATCTTCTTAGCTCAAACTCAAACTATTTATTTCAACTAAACCAATTGTCAAAGGGTCGGTCAGTCAGAAAGATGAAGCTAGTTAACCACCCCAAAGCGTAGTATGTACCTATGGAGAAGAACGGGCAAGAAACGTGCGTAATGTGTCGATAGCAATCTAAATGGACTCGGATTCAGCTGCATCCGGTTAGACTGGAAGCCGACCCTAACTTAATTGGGAACGGGCAGGTAGATGATGATGAAGAAAAGAGATTTTGGCTGGTGTTCAGCTGCATCCAGTTAGACTGGAATTGGACCCTAACATAATTGAGAACGGGGTGGTAGATGATGATGAAGAGTAGATATTTTGGCTGGTATTCAGCTGCATCCAGTTAGATTGGAATCCGACCCTAATATAATTGGGAAAAGGCTTGGAATATGATGAAAGTTCCCAATATTAGGTCTCAATCCTCCTCTCTGTAAATGGGACCGGGCCGTAGTAATCAGCTGCATCTGATTAGACTGGAAGCCGTCCCCAACAGATGGTAGATGAACTACGTTATTTACAGTGGCCTGCAAAGGTTAGTTGACATTTCTCCACTTCAGCTGTGAGGCTGTGACACACCACATTATGATTTAAAATTCTAGTGATCCAAATGTTTGAACTGCTGTACCGTTTTTATTGATTAATTCAACTATCTTTGACTTACTCGCCGTCTCCAATTTAGTTGGGAAAAGGCTTGGCAGATGATGAAAGTTCCCAATATTAGGTCTCAATCCTCCTCTCTGTAAATGGGACCGGGCCGTAGTCTACCATGCGGGTCCAGTATCCGCGGGATCAGCGAAGGGTGGGCGTTTTGAAGGACTGTCTTTTGTAATTTTGACGTTCGAAAAGTGCTGATTCTCAGACTTTTGATTTTTGATATCGATCTAACCTTTTGAACGCCAGAGTATAAACGTACCGCCGTACCCCTGACGCCAGGCCACTTTTTCTGTCAAACGACCTTCATAAAAAATAGGGATTCCAGTGATGATTAAATTGTTTATTTCATAATATGGTGCGACGTGTATTTTGTCATATATTTGTGACGTTGGCGTTCAGGGTAAGATTTCGTTTGTCACATATAATATGTGACACTGGCGTTCAACTAACACTGGCGTTCATAACTGGGAAAAAGCGTGTCCTTCACCACACAATCTTCACATTTGAAAATTTCATGGAAATCAATAAAATTTTGAGAACGCCAAAAAATTGTCAAGAAGTAGTCAAAGGCGAGGATTGTGTGGTGAAGGACACGAAAAGGCTAGGCAGATGATGATGATGATAAAATAAGAGATTTTGCATCAGATCTCGAAGATGTTGCTATGTCAAAATATTAACAAAAACAACCAAATGTGGGGTTATCGCTACCAACTGTGGCACATAATTTACTTGCTAACTGATAATTAACTGTTTATGTATCATTAATTACCTAGTTTTGGGTTCACTTGGTATATTATTGCATTGTTTTGTTTCCAAGTGCACTAGATTGCCCTGTTTTATCTTGTGGTGAGATTTTCTTTTTGAATTTGTCCTTATTCAGGTACAAGGTACAAATGTGTACCTACCTAATTATCAGTCTCCTGTCCTTATCCCAATTTGTTTGTGGCCGGGGCACCATGTATTTTCCTTCCATACTTCTCTATCAGTCGTCATCTCGGTAGTCACCCCCTTTCTAACCATATCATCTTTCACACAGTCCATCCATCGTTTATTTGGTCTTCCCTTACTCCTATAGCTATCTACTTTCATACTTAAAACTTTCCTCACGACATTTTCCTCATTCCTCCGTAACACATGCAATACCATGACAACCGATATCCACACAACTTTTCAGCTACCGGTGCCACTTTCAGACTTCCTCTTATGTAGGTACTCATTTTTTATTCTATACTTTTGCTTTTTTTTATCCACTGCTGGCCAAAGGCTTCTTCCAAACCTCTCTGTCTTGTGAGATCTCTGACCATGTTAGCTTCTCGTCTTTATTCTGCTTCACGTTTCATAGAGCTACTATCTTTGACGTTCTCGCCGTCTCCGACTTAGTTGGGAAAAGGCTTGGCAGATGATGAAAGTTCTCAATCCCAGGACTCAGTCCTCAGAGGTACCGGGCCACGCGGGATCACTGCAGTTGGGTATTTAATTCAATTTATAAAGTAATAAATATCAAATCGTTATCGTAAATTTCCGTGCTATCTATTGAGGCCAAATTAATTGATTCATTGCTAGCTAATTGTTCATTAGCTGTGAACAATTTATCTCTCGATAGTGCACCGGCAAAGTTCTTGTTGGATTTGTTAATAATTTATTTATTTTAAGAGTGAAAAGTTTTTTTTTAATCCTATGTTTGGATTGAAATGATGTGATAGGTAATTCATAGTAATGATTGTTGAACCTTATATATACAACGGACTGCATCAAACTGCTTAAAAACTGAGGCTCACTTTTTAAGTTTTTAGCTACTGTCAGAGGGTCTACTCCGAAGTAATATCGGCCGAATGTTGGGCCGTTTCCTGCTACGAAGTTACTATTTGGTTCGGTCGGTTCCGATCCTACACTCCTACACTCTTTCGAATATTGACTATGGTCCCGACCCAACTGAGCCGATCCGAACTTTTTTCGCATTTTTCAATAATATTCGGTTCGGCCATGTGTCGGTCCGATCCGAACATTCGCACTTTGCACTTCGGAGTAGAACCCCTGGTTTTTTTTCTTTTTTGTATAGAACGTATGTGTATGACACATACTCGTACCTTGGCGGTATGGCGAATATCTTACTTTATAAGGACTGAAATAAATCTTCCCTGAATACAAGAGGGTGTGTGTTATGCCCATACGAATCACGATAGAAGTGAAAACTTACGACTGGAACCGAGTATACGCGATTCAGCTTCACCGACCCGAACGTGAGTCCTAAAGAAGTTTTCACTTCAATAACTTTTTGTATGGTAACTAAAAACAGCTGTGTTAAAGAAACATCCAAGGTTGTTGTATACAGCTGGTTGAACAGCTGACATTGTTCACGTGACTAGTTCTAATGAAGGTTCTATAAAGGCTTTGTATCATGACGCAAAACATTACCTACTCTTAAAGTAATTTTACCTTTGAACGCCAACCAATTTTCTCTCAAGAATCCAGTAATCGGATTTCCGAATTATAGTCAGTTCTTGAAGTAGCTGATGAAAGTGTAAACAAAATCTGTTCAGATTAAATTCTTATGCAATCACACACTTAAGGAAACTAGTGACAAATTCATCTGTATTTAGAAGGCTGTTTCACCCGCATAAGTTTCGATCCCGTCGGAATATCGGGATAAAAAGTATCCTATGTATCCTGGTTATAAACTATCTGTATGCCAAATTTCATCCAAATCCCTTCAGTGGTTTTTGAGTGAAAGAGTAACAAACATCCATCCATCCATTCATACAAAATTTCGCGTTTATAATATTAGTAGGATATCTCACCACTTTTACCCATAATTATTGCTTGAATAACATTATTAAATAGTAATTTTAAAATCATCGTTGAAAGTAAGGTTATAAAAGTAGCCTCAAATCTCCATCAACGATGACTTTAAATGTCAAAAAACTCACGTCTTCTCAGAAACTACAGAACTCCACCTGCTGCGATCCTTACATACTCCTTTAGCCTCGTTAGAAACAGCTTTAAAGTGATGTAAAATTTGAAATTTTTGTTTAAGTATTCGAGTAATCAAATCAAACCATTGAATTTGTATATGGGAAGGGAGTTGGTTGCGCCACTCCTTCCCAGCGAAAGCACTAAGAAGGGGGACTCTCTTATATAATTTTGACGTTCGAAAAGTGCTGATTAAAAAGTCATAAATGACTTTTGAATTGACTCCCACGGGTACGTTTTCTGACACATGATTGTTTACATTTTCTTAAGATACTTTTGGTACAGACCATAGTTCTCTATCAAAAAATAATTGTGTCGTAGATCCATTAGATATTGTATATACGGCACACCTTTGCATGACCTTTTGAAGCTCACAAGCGTAACATTAGACTATACATCACTATGCATCTGCGGTGACATTTACATGCAACCTCCGCGAGACAGTTAAAAGTTATTGTCATGAAATACGAGACAAACATTAACTTAATTTAATATTAGAGTGCGCGCAAGATACTTATATTCAAATTCTATTTATGTTTCAAATTGACGATATTTCAAGTAAAATAAATATCAACTTTATTTTAATGGTTATTAAGTGATTTCAGAGTGACTAGCACTAATGAAAACGTTATAAAATTATATTTATTTATAAGTAGAACCAACATCTAAACCAAATTAATAACAATTGTATAAGCGACACAGAGCCAGTTACAGGTAGGTAACCCATATTTGTGTACACCATATTTGTTTTGGCAAATAAGTCGCGAATGAAGATTAGTTTACGTACACTTTCGCCACGTCAAGCCAGAAAAATATTAATGAAACAAAAAACCGGCCAAGGCCAAGTGCGTGTTGGATGACGGGCCACGACTTAATTTGTCATCCCTCGGCTACTTGTATGGGGAGTGCCATGCCACCCCTAATGACTTTTTCGTAATTTCAATTCACCGTTGTTTAACAGTGTACAGTCACGAGCACCAATATGTCAACACTTGGCAACTTTCAATTGCGATTTTTTTTTAACGAACGCAACGTTGAAATACGACACATTAGATAAACCTATGGGTTCGAAATGCTATGTACAACATAATATTTCATCCAAAAATAAAGGAGTAAATCGATTTTTAATAAATCTGAGTGTATACATACTTTTGCTCGTGACCGTACAGAATATAGAAAACTTTTTAACAAAAAAAATTAAACCGCCGAAAAAACTGAAAAGCAAAAAATAATAAACCTTTTTTATTTAACCTTAATAACTAAGTTCTTAAACTAATGTAAGTATAAGTAATTTTGAGTAATTTTGAGTCGGCGCCAAACAATCAATATTCAATACCTAAACAAAGATCACTAAATTGCCTTAAAACGGCGCCGACTCAAAATTATTAGACAAGAATTATCAAAATCGGACTAGACAGTAAAAAGTTAAAAAAAAAAAAATATTCGCGTCGAGTTGTGAACCCCCTCCGTTTTTTTCGTCGGTTAAAAATTTGAAACAAGGTGTATAATGTTCACAATTTTCATGGATTGTATGGGTTGGTCTGTGGATGGTCCCGGCTGTCATTCGTGGATCTTTGACAGTCGTTACGGGTAGTCAGAAACCCGAAAGTCTGACAACCAGTCTTACCAAGGGGTATCGTATTACCAAGTAACTGGGTTGTGGAGGTCAGATAGGCAGTCGCTCAATGGAAAATACATACTGGTATTTAGCTGCATTCGGTTAGACAGGAAGCCGACCCCAACATAGTTGGGAAAAGGCTAGGCAGATGATGTTTCCAATTTTCCTGGATATTGTGCCAATAGTCTCCGAGTTTTAAATGACCGTGTGGCATCCGGATAGACGGACATGGCGAAATTATAGGGGTTTAATTTTTGCCATTTTTGCTACGTAACCCTACAAAGGTTTTATGTTTATTTTTGTATGTATTATTGTACTCATCATTATGAACAACTATTATACCAAGGGACCAAACCTGAAATCGCGAAAAAAGAATCAGTTACACCTACATTTTGACGAGTTAAGCAAACATAAATGTAGGGAACAGCTGTTTTTTTTTTTCGCGATTTCATGTTTGTCCCATAGTAAAAGTTATTTGTAAATGTTTATAGAGGTATGAGGAACAGGGTGTACCTAAAGTTCACTCATCCTCCATAGAAAAGGGAGGATCCTCCGACCAGACGGGCGGGTGTTGTCTGGCGGGCAATCGCCCAATGATTGATGTTGGGAAATTGTATCTATGCTAATTACACGGTAAACTCTGCTTGCGAGATGCAGGATTTGCGTGACGTCAGTATGACGCGTTGTTCGCATGAGGCGTTGTAGATACCGCTACATGTTATAAGTACAATGACCCCTTAAGAGGTTATCCATTAATTACCGGACTCCCTGTATATCGGATAAATATATATTTTCTATCTTTCTTAAAAAAACAAATCGTCATAATAATGACTCTAGAACTTGGCCATAGTTTTATTATTATTTATTTATTTATTATTCACAAAATCCACAGCTCGTTCCGTTCCGTTCGCTCGGTCCTCTGCTCGTTTTAAACGTTCAATTTCATTTTGTTCCAGGGAACAAGAGCCGACGTGCGAGAGAGACACATCTTTCAAACAGCAGGCGCCGCACCAGTCTAACAGATCAGGTAATCGTTATTGTCATAGTGTGATTAACATAGTTGGTCATCTGCAAAGTAGTGATAATTAATTACTGTGTCACTGAGTTGGAAAAAGAAAACTGCTCTTTGAAGCAACAAGGAGAATTTTAGAAGAGTGTCGTCATTAGGAGTAGATGTGCATACACACGAGGCACAAGCGTTGACTACAGAAGGAACTGCACCCGTCGACAACATGCAGCTCGTGTATTTCAGCACCGTACTCAAATAAACGTTGTCGACGGCGGGCATCGACGGCTGCCGTCGACGTGGGTGCAGCTGCCTCTGTCGTCGACGCGTGTGGTTTGTGTGTACGCCAAGTGCATGAGCAGCAGTTTCCTACCATCTGCTAATAACAACTACTTTACTACCAAGTGTGGTGATAATATCTCATAGAATAAAAACCATGTAGGGTTTTGAATTGATTTATCAGCGAACTTTTAAATACACACAGTCCGGGCTAAGTAATAGCAGCCGCACGGGTCGATCGATCAGGTTAAGCTACGCTTGCCGCGGTTGGTCCGTGGATTGGTGACCATCTTTGCATACCCCTGCGAGCCTCCAAAAGAACGTTAAGCCGTTGGTCCCGGCTGTCATTCGTGGATCTTTGACAGTCGTTACGGGTAGTCAGAAACCCAAGTCTGGCAACCAGTCTTACTCTATGTAAAATACTGGTATTCAGCTGCATCCGGTTAGACTGGAAGCTGACCCCAACAGAGCATGAGCTTGTTATCTATCTATATCAATACCTACTAATCTATCTTTTATCTTCTGTCTATTACTAATAATAAAGCTGAAAAGTTTGTTTGTTTGAACGCGCTAATCTCTGAAACTAACAGTCGGATTTCAAAATACTTTTTTACATTCGATAGCCCAATTCTTGAGAAAGGCTATAGGCTATTTAACATTACGCTAGAACCTTCAGGAGCTGAGCAAAAAGAAAAAACCGGCCAAGTGCGAGTCGGAGGACTGGCGCACGAAGGGTTCCGTACTTATTATCTATAAAAATTACGTCTGTTGTATAATTAATATTTATTTTATTTTATTATTATAGTAAAAATACAACTGAGTATTTTGTGAATATTTCAAGTGCCTACCTGTTGCTATTATTTATATCGAGCAAAAAAGGGCAAAAAAATCGCGTTTGTTGTATGGGAGGCCCCCTTAAATATTTATTTTATTTTGTTTTTAGTATTTTTTGTTATAGCGGCAACAGAAATACATAATTTGTGAACATTTCAACTGTCTAGCTATCGCGGTGCTTGAGATACAGCCTGGTAACAGACAGACGGACAGACAGACAGCGAAGTCTTAGTAATAAGGTCCCTTAGTATAGGGTTTTTACCCTTTGGGTACGGAACCCTAAAAAAATCAGAAGGAACGCTAAGCGAAAACGAATTGATTACGCGGGCGGGTGATGCGATGCGATGCAACGGGGTGAGTCGGGGAACAAGAAATTTCACAGGGACGAACGCGGCCAGAAGCTAGTCATACATCTGAAGGCCAATTCTCGTAATTTACAACTTCAAAATCTAGTCGCAGTCTCATCTGAGCGACAAAGAAATGTCAAAAGCTTGTCAAAATGTAGGGAAATTAGAAGTATTTTTTTGACAGATTGAGACTGAGATCAGACTGTGAACGTTCTTAAAATTACGAGAATTGCCCCTCAGATGTAGTGTATATTTCTGACAGATTGAGACTGAGATCAGACTGTGAACGTTCTTAAAATTACGAGAATTGCCCCTCAGATGTAGTGTATATTTCTGACAGATTGAGACTGAGATCAGACTGTGAACGTTCTTACAATTACGAGAATTGCCCGTCAGATGTAGTGTATATTTCTGACAGATTGAGACTGAGATCAGACTGTGAACGTTCTTAAAATTACGAGAATTGCCCCTCAGATGTAGTGTATATTTCTGACAGATTGAGACTGAGATCAGACTGTGAACGTTCTTAAAATTACGAGAATTGCCCCTCAGATGTAGTGTATATTTCTGACAGATTGAGACTGAGATCAGACTGTGAACGTTCTTAAAATTACGAGAATTGCCCCTCAGATGTAGTGTATATTTCTGACAGATTGAGACTGAGATCAGACTGTGAACGTTCTTAAAATTACGAGAATTGCCCCTCAGATGTAGTGTATATTTCTATGGTGGTTATCTTTTAAATACACCATTAAAAATTTCCAATATGACGTATGACAGCAGATTCACCAATTATAAGATACTTCCATGAAGCTGTGATTGTAATTCAAAGTGCACCAAATGTTGAACTATCATTTGCTTCGGTTACAGAATCCTCCACATCGTCAGCAGACACAGCGTCGCAGGGTTCAGGCTCAGCTGCAGCTGCCCCCGCACAGCGAGCGCGACGACATGAACCACAGGTAAGCAAACCGTTTATTACGAGTATTAAAAAGTAAACCTTGTAGTAGGCGGTTATAATAACCGCTATATAAAGTTAAACAAGATGAGTCCGACCGACAACGGTTTTTTTTTTCAATCTGATATAATATTTCAGAAAAGGAAATTTTTCAGCATCTTCTCAGTTGTTTTGATTATGGCTGAATAAATTAATTGAAAGCATAGATTGATGTGATCACTTATTTTTCCGAAAATTGCCGAAAATGGAAATTCGATTCATTTCAATTTTCGGCAGTTTTCAAGGACACTCTTTTGACTCAAGATATACTTAACAAAATTCTGGGTGCATATTCTTGATGCTTCTATATGTGAGAACAATGTAAAAAAAACAAATGAAGAAACGGTTCAAAATATAAGATTAGCAATAGTCACTGGCAGTAAAGAGGTGACCTGTCTCAACCGACGGCGCTCGTTCACGAATAGAGTACATGACGCGTGGATGGGTTGGGAACCGAAAAATTATTAGCCTGGATGGTGCTGATCCAGAAAATATTAGGTACCTAGTAAGTACGTAGTGGATACCAGGGAGTAGGTTGGGATAACCAGAAACTAAGCAAAGTTTATAGCTTGCCAAAAGTCAAATAAAGAGTGCCCTTTAAAATTCCGACTTCCATAAACAATTATTTTTTAATTTCAGTAAAACCAACAAAAAAAAGTTTTTTTCAAACTATTGGTTCGGTAACCGACATAAAATCACAATCGTAGATCGATATCACACAGATCGTATAAATCGTATGGGTACGCGATAGACATACTAATTCAATGTTTATTTCCATTCCCAATAAGAAACTGTCAAAAGGATGTCTTCAGTATTCGTCAAATTATCTGATACATAACACGTGTCGACTGTGGTGCTAACGGTGCGGTTTTTAAAAGATTTAGTAACAAAAATTTAAAGAGTATGCTTCGATGATTTGGTCATGTTGAGAGGATGAATGAAAGGCGATTAACAAGGCAGATGTGAAAGGAAACGCCGGGCCGAGACGTCCTAGAAGAACATATTATAGTGGTGATGTTCTTCAGAAAGGTCAGGTGCGTAGTACAACCGGCGTGCGTGTATGACCAGCAGTGCGATTCTGTAACCATCTCACCGTGAAAACTTAGGTGAAGTGAGCGTGGAGTGAGCTGTCATTCTAACTAATTCTAGGTATGGACACTATTGACAGCTCACTTCACCTAACTTTTCACGATGAGACTTTTACAGAATCGATCGGCAGAGGGGCAATTCTCGTAATTTTAAGAAAGTTCACAGTCTGATCTCAGTCTCATCTCAATCTGTCAAAAATATCTCTAATTTCCCTAAATTTTTGACAAGTTTTTGACATAGACTGCCGCTGAGATGAGACTGCGACTAGAAAGAAGAAAGAAGGAAAGAAAGACGAAGCAACGAAGCAAAAGGAGTATGTAAGGATTGTAGCAGGCGGCGAGGGCGTTCTGTAACTTCTGTCTATGCCCATAGGAAGAAGGCGATCGTCTATGTATGTGTGTAACGCGTGTCTTCAAAGTTTGTGCATATAGTGATGTTTTATACCCGTTTTCACACTAACACTTGGCAATACAAAACGTGTTATTCGGTTTTCAACGTTCGGCTCAGCGCCGATAGTTGGAAATCCAACAGCACGCATTTATTAAATTATCTACATTATTAGGTATCTCCCGTCTTACCGAGTGGTATCGTGTTATCCAGTAACTGGGTTATGGAGATCAGATAGGCAGTCGCTCCATGTAAAATATCTGGTAAGGCTGGATGCCGACCCCAATTGGTAAAAGGCTATAGGTAGAACAGATGATGGTTTAGGTATGTCCCAGTGTTAGTGAAAATGGGTATTGTTTTTATGATGTTATGCTGGGCGTGTGTTACACTTGGCGTATTTGGTAAAATATTCGCGTTAGTTAAGTGATACAAAATATGTCCTATAGGTTTTGAAATAAAGTTCAATTTGAATTAAAGAAGTAACGTGAATATTTGCGCAAATACGCCAAGTGTAGTGCCGGCATTAGGTTTAAAAATAATTTTGTACTGATAAAAAACTCGTGTCGATAGAGACAATGAAGTCGATAGAGCAAGCTGTGTTGCAGATTATACAATGTGTCGCTGTTCCAGTAAGTTTCATTTAGTTCAATCAACTTAGCCTATCGCAGTCCACAGCCGGACATACGCCCCTCCCAGGCTGCGCCACAACACCCTGTCCTCCGCCTTCCGCGTCCAGTCTGTCCCAGCCACCTTCTTTTTCCTTCCAAACCTCCCGTCTTGTGCGACCTCTGGCCATGTTGACCCTGCGAACGTTACCAGATCGTCACACCACCTTTGCCGTGGTCTACCTCGACGGCGATGTCCTCGCTCAGGCGTCCAGTGAGTGACGATCTTTGGCCATCTCTTGAGGTGGATTAGTGAAACGTGTCCGGCCGACTCCCACTTCAGCCAGGCTGTTTTTTTTCACCAACATCCACTACTTGAGTTATGGAGCGAAGCGCCATCTTTCTAACTCGATCTGTACGTTTAACAGCTATTATGCTGCTCTCCATTGCCCGTTTCAATTTTTTGTTTTTAATCAATGAAATATTATTTTTTGTTGCAGAGGGAAGAGCGTCGGCAGGAAGCGGCTAGCGCCCCGCGCATACAACCCAACCCTTTATTAAGGTGAGTTTTTTTTCCTTTATAAAATATCACAATTACTTTTGGTCCATTTGTTTACATTTTCGTCAGATACTTTTTGAACAAACCATAGCCAATTTTATCGCTCTGAAAATGACCCCAACATTAACCTAGGTCATTCTAAACACTAAACCCCGAGTTTTGCCCCGAGGTCTCTCTTTGACATTCGACAAACGGCGCGTATGAAAAGAAGGTTTCATGAATAAATGAGATGAGGTGTTGGAAGTAGCACATTGCGTTGTGTAGGTTCTGTTTACCCTTTGTAGGAGAATAGCGTGATAAATGATAAATGATTTTATTTTGTACACCAAAACAAACTCAAAAGTCACAGTCTCTTTTAAAGTCCAGATATAATTTTGGTCAGATCATCTAAAGACCATGTAGATCGATGTCTGAGATGGCCTTTTGAGGAAAGAAACACACAGATTGAGTGGACCTGTCAAGTCAGTGCACGCATTTGCCACGCAGCTCAACTCAAAACTTAAGGAGCTCGACAAGTCGACGAACAATACCAAAGAAACGACATTTGGGTAGGCCACACAAATTACTCAAACTGCCAGACCATGAGAAAAACTAACAAAACAGAGGGAAAAAAAACGTGATAATATTACGTACTGTAACATACCGCCATGCTTGTTCCCCCGATAGGGTAGGCAAAGACGGAAATTACCTATTACTCCTAATTTTCGATATTGTTGTGTTTAAGTCCTATGTAATAAAAGAAAAGAAATAAAGAAAGAAACATATTTTATTATTTGGGACACATCCAGGAAATACAAATAGTAAAAACAGGAGCATTTCAAACTGACAAAGTTACATACTTTAAAAATAACATTCTTTTTTTTTTCTCTTTTTTTTTTTAAAAGACATAAACTCACATACACAAGCGTTGAGACGAAGCCGCGCAGGCGACCGGCTGTCAATGTGTTTAATATAAAAAGAAAATAAAGTAGGTGGGTGCTTTAGCTGAGAGGAAGAAGTGGCGAAACAAACTCCCCAGAAGCAAAGCTGTCTGATCAGTTAGAAGAACTTGATTCTATACAACAATAAGTAGAGCGTCTATGCGAGCGAGCGTTTTTTGCCCGTTGGTTGTATGCAGCAGAACTTCTGTTCCTACCTATAGCTAGCTATCCATCTCGTGCCCTTGAGCCGACGACCGTTCACGCTCAGGTACACATTAAAGTGACGGGATTATGTATAGAACCACCTGCGGTGCAATTGCGTAACACATTATCAAACGGAATCGGTTTCATTTTGACAGTTCAACAACATTCATTGCGTTATTTTACGTGTTGAGCAGACAATTTTTTCGAACTTATGAAGCAATGGATTAGCAATTTGCTTCAAAATGATTCAGCAGCCTAATTGCGTAACACACGATCAGTCTCAATCATGTTCAAAAAATGTGTCATGTGTCTGCTCAACAACGTAAATAACGCAATGAATTGACGTGGAAAAGGGTTTTGTAGAAACTTACAGAAATAAAATAATTTATCATTTATTCCTTTTAGTGAGTTAATTGTGTGAGAATTTTACCTGCACAGGGTTTGCTTACACGTTCCTCGGATACTTTTAGAACAGAGTATAAAACATTGATAAATTCACCCGTGTCTGTGTGGGCGGAGTGCTCGCCATAATATTAAATCGAGATCCCTGCAGTTAAGGTCAGAGGTTTCACCATCTACCTAGCCTTTTCCCAACTATGTTGAGGTCGGCTTTCAGTCCCACCGGATGCGGCTGAATACCAGTATTTCACATGGAGCGGCTGCCTATCTGACCACAACCCAGTTACTAGGTAATACGATATCCCTTGGTAAGCCGTTGTCAGACTTTCAGGCTTTGACGACCCGTAACGACTGTCAAAGATCGACGAATGACAGCCGGGACCAACGACTTACCGTGCTTTCTGAGACACTGAGGGGTCTTATCCACGGACCAACCGTGGCAAGCGTAGCTTAAACTGATCGATCGAACCGTGCGGCTATTATAACTTAGACACAAGCCCCTCCGCTCCTCTTAAAATAATTCGTGTATGAATAGATATACCTTTTATAAAACATTGATAAATTCACCCTTATACGTAGGCGGTGCTCGAGTGATATTAAATCGAGATCTCCGCTAAGGTCAGGGGTTAAATCAGACTGGTTTGAACTTTACAGAGTTAATGTATTTAGGGTTTAGTTCGTGTAATAATTTTATTAGGGTATACACGGTTGAACTTGCGACCTTGGCCTTACAGGGTTGGTATAATGAACTAGGGTTCATCATAAATCACAAATAATGATTGTTCAGTTGGTAGTTTTGTTTTGAAGCCTCATTTACTCTCTCGGTAAATGAGAAACTGCATTAAAAAGATAGATGTCAGATTTCAAATGAAATTATTGTTTTATGAATGACTAGCTGCGCCCCGCGGTTTCACCCGCATAAGTTTCGATCCCGTGGGAATATCGGGATAAAAGTATCCTACTTGTTAATCCTGGTTATAAACCATCTCTGTGCCAAATTTCATCCAAATCTGTTCAGTAATTTTTACGTGAAAGAGTAACAAACATCCATCCATCTATACAAACTTTCACGTTTATAATATTATAGTAGGATGTACACATTATTTTTAAATGATAATTTTATTTATATTTATATTATTTCTATTATTTATTTATAGAAGCTTTAGAAGTGTTTAGTTTAGTTTTGTGATCTTCCTGTATGAGTCACAATAAATACTTTGTCTATCTTTTTTTATAATAATATATAAATACTTCTAACCTCCTCCTCCTCCTCCTCTTCCTCTCTTCTTCTTCTTCTTCTGACTTCTAATTTCTCATTCCAGGTCCCGAACCTTACCGAATTTCGGAGGCCGTCAATCGCGCGAGGCGTCGAGGTGTGACACCTCCCGCCGAGCTCACCACATCACCATGGCGTCCGAGGATCTGCTGCAGCCGGGCCACGTTGTCAAGGAACGCTGGAAGGTAAGCAACTGTTTTTTCATAGCTGGACTCTACCAACATTTTGAATGGAGTCTCCTTGCAAAAACTGGAAGACAAAATTCAGCTTAAAGATGGCTACTGCTGGACAAAGGCCTCCCCGCAAGCATTGTCACAAAGACTAGCCCTTTGCCTCCTCAAATAAGAAAGAAAAATAGTTTAACAAATAAAAAAAATATAATAGTAGTTATACAGGTTGGCAGGGACATCGACGCGCAAACTGTAACCATGAATTCAGTACATGAGGTTAGACCCCATAGCGTAGAAATTTTTCGTCGGTTATCAAAAAAAAAAAAACTTCTGTTTCATAGAAAAGTGCAATACCTACGCGGTCAAACGGAACAGCAATTTTATTTTTAATAACCAACGAAAAATTTCGACGCTATGGGGTCTAAACTCATGTGCTGAATTCATGGTTACAGTTTGCGCGTCGATGTCCCTGCCACCGTGTATAGTAGTCAAAAGCCTCGAATAGAGCTGGTGCTTGCGACCTTCACCAGGTAGTTGGTCCGCCTTGTTCGGGGGCCTGGTAAAAGGATATATTGTACTAGCACCCGCGACTTCGCCCGCGTGGATGTCGGAAATTATCCCACGGGAACGTGCTCCTGGAGCAAAAGTAGCCTATGTCGTTCCCAGGATGCCATCTTGTGCCATCCATCAAATAACTTCACCCCCTCATCTCCTCAGGTTGTTAAGAAGATCGGTGGCGGTGGCTTCGGCGAGATCTACGAAGGATTAGACCTGGTGACTCAGGAGCAGGTGGCCCTGAAGGTGGAGTCCGCACGCCAGCCGAAGCAGGTCCTTAAGATGGAGGTAGCGGTGCTGAAGAAGTTGCAAGGTGAGTTTTCTTCTTAGCGTGTCTATGGCAATCTAAATTGACCCTTGAAATTGACTTCGATCTTAGCGTTCAGTAGCGTCCATCAGTTCCTTTAACAGGATACGCTGGGTACGATATTAAGTGACCCATTGTTAGTGGAACAGCACCACATTCATACTCCAAGGCGGAGTCATGAATCTCCAGCTGAGCAGGTATATTCCTACCCTGGGTCGGTCACTAAAGCCAGTTATGCATTTTAGTCACTTTTCAATTAGCTTTTTTTTTCAAAGTTTTTCATTATGTTTAATGTATTTTTTTTTTTAAATTTGATTACTCAAAATATCATATACTACATTCCAGGCAAAGAACACGTGTGCCGTTTCATCGGCTGCGGCCGAAACGCTCGCTTCAACTACGTGGTCATGCAGCTGCAGGGTCGGAACCTGGCCGAGCTGAGGCGAGCGCAGCCTAGAGGCGCCTTCTCTCTGTCTACTACCCTTAGGTGAGGAAACAGGATCTCGCTCTAGATGTCTATATCACTCTACGGCACATAAAGAAAAAATAAACAGGTCGATCCGTTTGTCGCAAACATCTATGCAACAAGATGCAAGATGGAATTCAATAAAGAATTGAGTTTAATTAGTTTAATTTTTTTTCAATTTAATTTAATATGGATGTCATGTGATCAGGTTTGAACGTTAATATCTCCGAAATGTGACACTTTACGGGGTTTGGTCGTATTCTATTTGCATTGATGTCAGCTATTGATTTATATAGGCCAGGATGGATCATGCGTGGCCGCCATTTTGAAAAAAAAACATCAAAATGGTGGACAGGTAGGTATGCCACGGATCTTCCACCCCTTTATCGAAATTCATTCAGTGGTTTAGGCATGAATAGGTTTATCTATTGGATTTCATGGGTTTTCATTTTTTTTGCGCAAAACCCTAAAAATAAACGTAGCCTTAGTTACTCCTTATAACATCAGCTATCTGACAATGAAACTCTCTTCAACATCGGTCCAGCCGTTTCGGAGATTAGCCGGAACAAACAGAGACAGACAAAACATTTTACGGCCGTGAATCATATTTAAATTAACATACAACTTGACACTGCCCTGTAAATTGAAAAAAAACCCTAAGAAAATTTGAATTTCACCTTAATTTCGATGTGCCATATTTAAGACCTAGGCAGTGCGATTCTGTAACCATCTCACCGTGAAAAGTTAGGTGAAGTGAGCGTGGAGTGAGCTGTCATTCCAACTAATGCTAGGGATTGACACTATTGACAGCTAAGCTCACTTCACCTAACTTTTCACAGTGAGATTTTTACAGAATCGATCGGCTGGATGTTAATTGTATTGTAAATGTTTTACATGACAATGTTGTTTGTTTCAGACTGGGACTACAAATACTCAAAGCTATAGATTCTATTCACTCCGTAGGCTTCCTACACAGAGATATTAAACCTGTAAGTATTATTATTACTTTCATATCTAAAGATAATCTAAAAATGATCTGAAGGCCAATTCTCGTAATTTGAAACGTTCAAAATCTAGGCGCAGTATCATCTTGGCGACAAAAAAAAAATTAAAAACTGTAGGGAAAAGTGTAGGGAAATTTGAGGTATTTTTTGACAGATTGAGACTGAGATCAGAATGTGAACGTTCTTAAATTTACGAGAATTGCCTCTCAGATGTATGAACGTAAATGAAGCAATAGTATGTAAGGATCCAAGCAGGCGGCGTTCTGTAGTTTCCGCCTAACGGTACAGACGCCAGCACATCAAGCTACTACAATCTGTCAAATTTCTTTAATAGATTTTCAACTTTATCTCTAAAGCATTAAGGTTCAAGGTTGATTGGGAAAATTTGGCAGTTTCGGGTAGCTTGACCTGCTGGCGTCCGTACAAGACTTGCAATTGGTGGTTGGTCACCTATACCCTGTCCATTAGGTTAACCGTTTATTGAAAGCTGTCTTAGAACGTACATAATTGGAATATGTATGTTCTAAGACAGCTGTCATTAAACGTAAAGGTTAACTTTAAAATGCGTAATAAAATAAATATATAAACTGCCTTATCTTATATAGGGCTTCTTACATACATTATAATACCGTACGCGTATCAATCAATGTATTTTGTGTCACTAGTTCCATCTGTCAAAAAACGGTTTACCTAGTGGACAGGGTACAGCTAAGGATTCTTATTTTATTGAATTCGAATAATATCTTTATGAAGAGTTTAAAAATAGAAACTACTCTAAAAATTAATAGTTACAGTAGTTACTTACCTTAGATTTTATTTAAAATATTTTTGAAACCGATTTAAGAAACTGTTTTAAAAAAATTTTTTTTTTTTACTCGAGTTTCCTTATTTTATTTTGTTTCTCTTTCTTCATTTTGCATTTCGAAATCCTTGGTAATCTTTTAATCCAATCAATATATATGTTTTCAGAGTAATTTCAGTATAGGCCGACATCCTTCCAACTGTAGAAAAGTGTACATGCTGGACTTTGGTCTCGCGCGCCAGTACACCACCAGCAACGGGCAGGTGCGGCCGCCACGCGCTGCGGCCGGGTTTAGAGGTACGACACATTGCTGGGTACAGGTTCATCACATGCTGAACTTAGGCTCGTCCACCCAACTAGGAGGGAACGTGCTGGACTATGGGCAGAGAACTGGCGCTTTATACTTTACGTGTTTTAGAATACGTTCACCTGGGAATAATACCGCCATTAGGAGAAACTTCGGGGCATTTGCGATCAAGGTGCCTTTACACAAAATGGACGTGTGACACTAAAATAATGTAAACTGTAAAGTTCACTGTTTATCAGGTTTTAACTTACATACTTACGAATCGACTTTTTTGAACTCCTGAGTTACAATGAGAAATAAAATTATTCCAATTGTAATTTAGTTCCAAATGTCGAATTTTATTTATAAAAACTTTTTTCCTTTGCCCAGCCCTTCGGGAAACAAAGCGTGATTTTATGTTACGTTATCTTTTTCTTTTGGTAAATTTCCTAAATCTTATCTTGTCGTTTCCAGGTACCGTCCGCTACGCGTCAATAAACGCGCACAAAAACAAAGAAATGGGCAGACACGACGATCTGTGGTCCCTGTTCTATATGCTCGTGGAGTTCGTGAACGGACAGCTGCCGTGGAGGAAGATCAAGGACAAGGAGCAGGTGAGTAGACTGAGTAGACCGAGTAGACCAGCAGTAGACCAAGTAGACCAGCAGTAGACCAAGTAGACCAGCATTAGACCAAGTAAAATTTCACAAATTCCAAAAAGCAATGACCAACTGGATAGTGCTATCTAAACCGACAGCCATCATCTACCTAGCGTTTTCACAATTATGTTGGGGTCGGCTTTCAGTCTAACAGGATTCAGCTGAATACCAGTATTTTACATGGAGCGACTGCCTCTCTGACCTCCACAACCCAGCTACTTGGTAATACGATACCCCTTGGGACATCCAGTCTTTGGTTGTGAGACTTTCGGGTTACTGACGAGCCGTAACGATTGTCAAAGATCCACGAATGACAGCTGGGACCAACATAATAATTAAATTTAAAAAAATTAAAGGGGGTAACACTTTAATTTTTTTTTTATTTGCATTTTTTTTATAGCGACTATATTAGTACAAACTGTGAAAATCTCAAGTGTCTACCTAGTAATGTTCATAAGATACAGCCCTGTGACAGACGGACGGACAGACAGCGGAGCATTATACGTTGGCACCCTTTGCGTACATCTTGCAACATCAATTGTACGATTGTTATTAAACATTATTATTTTTTATTTATTTTTTAAAACGTTGCCCCACACTAGGAATTTCTCCTGTGTCGTGGGTGCGTTTACATACATATAAACTCACATACACAAACAGCCAGACCCGGAACAACTAATTGTAGGTCATACAAATATTTGTTCCGTGCGGGAATCGAACCTGCGACACGCAGCGCAGCAGTCAATCGCTTAACCACTGCGCCAACCGTGCCGCCAACCGTGCCGTCCCGTCCGTCCGTTTCCTGTGAATACGTAGCTTAACAACCATTTTCTCATCAGGTCGGCCTCATGAAGGAGAAATACGACCACCGTCTGCTCCTCAAGCACCTGCCATCAGAACTACGCCAGTTCCTAGAACACGTTCAACAGTTGGAGTACGCCGATACGCCAGACTACGCCATGCTGACGTCACTGCTGGAGAGGTGCTGCAAGAGGCGAGGCATCAGGGATACTGATCCTTATGATTGGGAGAAAGATGTGAGTGGCATTTTGATTATAGATAGATTGTATAGGGCCAATTCAAATTTATGTTTCCAATTGAAGTTATTTCAAGTTAAACAAATATAAATTTTATTTTAATGGTAATTAAGTTGATTTCAGAGTGACTAGCACTATTGAAAAAGTTATAAAAATGTTTGAAGTCGTAACGTAAACTGAACTTTATTGTGTAGGTATTAAAGTTGTTTATATAGTATCCGTTGATATTGTAGATTGCGTTCTTTATACTTGCTGATATGAGTGATAGAGACTACGCTCTACAAAGCTCTATTTGCTATTTTTGAAGTAGTTAACTCGACATTAAATCGACCTTGTCTGTAGCCGACCTCGTATTTGCTTTACCACTTTTGACAACAATTCTCAGAAAATTTTAACTTTATTTTTTTTTTTAATATATGAAAATCACGCATACACATTGGCGCCGATTCCCTTGTTCACAAACTAAACTAAATTTAAGTTCAGTGCATCTTTTTCGTTCTATTTTGTTAAGAAAAGGACAGAAGATAAATATTAGTTTAGTATATTAGAAGCAATTGGGAGGTCGACTATACATATATTTCGTTATTTTCCTTAAAAATGACTGTAAAGATGTGGTCAATTGTATTCTTAAATATTTTCATTAACACGTTGACTGCCCGACAACAGACAAACTATTGTTGGCGGTCACCGGTGACCGCGGTGGCAGTCAGTGCCTTCAGGGGTGATTGTGTCATCAGGAATAACATTGACGTTTGACAGTTTTTGTATGAAATAACTGTCACAATTTCAAAATTATTCCTCGAATAAAGTTGTCAGATTATTGAAACATCAGCCCTAAAACTTTTTTTTGTAGTTTATAAAGAATGAGTATTCATTAGCCTTTCCTTCAGAACAGAATTCCCACTCGATTATAAAGGTACACAATTATATTTCAGGCATATTTGTTTTGACAACATCTTTAAAATTGAATAGGTGAGAAATATAATAAGAACAAAAACGCAATAGGTATATCATTATTTGTATTATATTTACATTGTATATGTTTTAGATACATTGTGTATGTTTGTCCAAAATGGCGCCGATTCCCTCGTTCACAAACTAAACTAAATTTAAGTTCAGTACATATTTTTCTTTCTATTACATTAAGAAAAGGACAGAAGATAAATATTAGTTTAGTCCTGTCAAATTAATCAGCGCCTGACGTAAATTGACGTATTTTTAGTAGCCATGTTTTTAATCACGTCTAAAATGTCTAAGGAGTATCTTAATTTGACAGAACTAAACTATTATTTATCTTCTGTCCTTTTCTTAATGAAATAGAAAGAAAAAGATGCACTGAACTTAAATTTTGTTAAGTTTGTGAACAAGGGAATCGGCGCCAATGTCTGGGTTTTACATGTTTTTCGTTCAAAGTGGGTGTTGGAAATTGTGGATTGTCCGTTTTTAGTTATTATGTGTTATTTTCCATTTGTGATGTTTTATGTGGAAATTGGGGGGATATTTTATTAAGGACTGATTTTTCCAACGCCAGATAACTTTATCCGAGGAATAACTTTGAATTTTCGACAGTTCGTCCATACAAAAAATTTCAGACGTCAATTTTATTCCAGGAATAAAAAAATATCTGTCGATTGAGAAATCAACCCTAAAATATATTTTATGAAAATGTAACGTTTGGGAACGTTTACGCTGTTATGCCGTCGTCATTTTGTGTTTCGGTTTCGAGGGTATGTGTATGGGCTGGGGATATTACAGTCTTAAAATATTTCTACATTTTAATATAACTACAGCAATTTCTATATTATTATTGTGTTATGGAAAACCTATGCATTTAGGCGGGCATGACATCTCCGCCGCGTGACCATAGCAGCGAAACTGCAGTTGTTTCACCACGACTTGTCCGTTTTACGACAAGTGAAACAGAAGCGAAACTGCCCGTTCTAACGCACAGATTTGATTATGATTCTATCTCTTTCCTGGCTGCTCGGAAGCCAGTTACACCTCCGCGCTCAGACCGCTATTTTTGTTCCGGGCCGCGTTTGTTTCGCACGTATCTGTGGCAGTCGACAAGTTTATAAATCGCCAAACTTAATAATTTTTTTTTGTAAAAATGGATGTTATTTTTCGGAAAAACTAATCTAAGAGGTCCGAAGTAGATCTATACTGTATTTACTAAGTCGAAAGCGACGACATTTTGCTCCGATAACTAGAATTCTACTGATTCTCATGGTGTTCCGCTACTCGAATCACGACATAATGTAGTAACGTTTCTTAGCGGAATTTGTTAAGCAGCTTCCCATCATTATTTTCGCGGCGGAGGTGTGCTAAGGTCCTTAACGTAATCTGAATAGATCGTCTGCGTTGCATGGGAAGGGGTTTAGTATCATCGTTCCAGACGATGGGTATTGGCCAGGTGCTGACCCTCTGTCCATGTACCGTGCTGGTGTAGCTAACCGCGTGCTGCCCGCAGGCGGTGTCGGTGTCCCGCACGCGCGCCGCCGTGCACGCCGCGCCCGAGCACGTCGCGCCGCACGACGCCATGCCCGACACTGTGAGTATACTGATCACACCTTTTTTTTTTTTTGAGCATGGGAAATCATCAAATGACCCCTCCCGCTCTGGGTGGAGCGGAAGGGAGTGTCAGACTCTTACTGACTAAAACCCACCCGTGTTCCTTCCTAAGCCCTTTCTGTTCCAGGGCAGCGGTAACCCTTTCGGAAGATCCCGCCGCCCTGGCAGGCATACTGATCATACCTAAGCTTTACATGCGTCAAGACACGTAATAATTACAAGTCAAAATGTCTCAAAACGGTGAAGGAAAACATCGTGAGGAAACCGGCATGTCTAAGAACTAAAAAAAGTTCGAACACATGTGACATCCACCAACCCGTACTGGGCCCGCGTGGTGGATTTCAGTCTACTCGCTCCAACCGAGAGGAGGCCTGGATTTTTTAATGGTGCTTGCAGTGGGAATATTTTAGGCTGATTATGCAGTCTAACGTTCGATGCCAAAAGGAGTCAAAAATAGTCACTGACTGTGTCATAGTAGCTGTGATATAATCACAGTTTAAACTAGCAGATGGCTTCTACCGCACGAAGTTTGAATGGGGCTGCCCATTCAAACTTCGTGGCGGCTCGGAACACTCGGCGAGGCGCTGCGCAGTAACACATTCACGTGGCAGCGGGGGGGAGGGGGGGGGGTGCACTGCGGAGCGAGTAGCGCACTTCAGAACCGACATCAAGTTTGACGCGAACTATACTAGTTTTTAACTTTTATTTTTTTTACCCACAGACACGCCGACGTCTGGAGACGGAGGCAACAACAGCAGTCGCAACAGACACACAGACAGGCGCACATAAAGACAAACATACAGACAAGAGAGTGCATCCCGCCTCGCCGAGACACGCGCCGAACCATTTGAATGGATATGTATGTAAAACCTACTGTTAAAGAATAGAATGGAAAAGTTATGATCTGACATGTTTCGCCACGGACTGGCATACATACAAAATTTAAACATTTGGGCAAAAGATGCCTACATATAGAGTTTGAGCGTTGAGAGTCCAAAGTTAGGCAAAATTTGTCCACTGCCCAGCAGAGACTGACATGTGGGCAAGTTATGCCCACATTATTATCATCATTAACTAGCGAAACTCTGTAAAGAGTTTCCCCAGCATTAGTTAACTCAGTTTTGTTATTTATTTATGTTTTATTATTTAAATAACAAGCAACTGTGATGTTTTTCTTCGATGTCCACTTCAACAACTGTTCTTTATAAATAATTAAAGTGTCTTGTTTATATACAGTCAACCACAGACAAACCAACCACGGACAAGGAAGCGGAACCTAGAACGACGCCCGCGCCTTCTCCCGACAGACATGCCAAGGTAAACTATTATAAAGGGTCCTCGAGGGATGTAGAAAGTAACTATAAAAGTAAAAAAGGTTTGAAGATCAGGGGCATATTTACCTGTCCGCCAATTTTGTTTTTTTTTTTTTTTTTTTTCACGACGCTACCACCTGCTCGTCGACGGGGAGAATGGCTCGGGGCCCACCGGCCCCTGATAGGGTCCCAGCCCCCGGCGGAAGGGTGCAGCGCATGAGATGGACATGATCCATCAATGGGAATGTCATGTGCTCATACTATGTGGCTACAGAGGGGGGAAACAATCTGACCGCGTATCGTGTTCGGATGCTCTCTCTTTTCCAAAATACAAAATGTCAGCCACGCATGGTACCTATATTAATTGATAGTTGACATCAATGCAAACAGAGAACATTATAAGACCAACCTCGTAGTCACGTTTCCGAGATGTCAACGTTCAAAGTTGATCACGTGATGTTTGGAGTGTTAGTTGTTGTCATTCAAAGGAGTGGAACTGTCTGCCTGCGTCTGCATTCCCGAGTTCATACAACCCTAATCTCTTCAGGGCGAGAGTGAATAGGCTTCTTCTGGGCAAGCTCGTTCCACCGTAGATCTCATCCCTGCCTCTGGGCTAAAAAAAAAAGGCATCCATATTTTTTTAACTTGTTGGCATCTTGTTGCATAAATGTTTAATTAGTTTAAATTTTCAGATTGATTATTTCTGTTTGCATTGATGTCAGCTATCGATTTATATAGGTTTCATGCGTGGCCGCCATTTTGAAAAAAAAAAAAGCAAAATGGCGTGACAGTAGGTATTCCACGGATCATCAAACGCCTTTGCCCTAACTATCTCTACTTACAATTTAATTGATAGTGATGAAAAAAGCAAAATGGCGTGACAGTAGGTATTCCACGGATCATCAAACGCCTTAGCCCTAACTATCTCTACTTACAATTTAATTGATAGTGACGAGTGATTTTTTTTTTTTTTTTTTATTGACAATGGGCTCACTCTTGACCTCAATCCAGCCCAGAGGCAGGGATGAGATCTACGGTGATGAGTGATGCACTTGTCACCTTATTTATGAACTGTAATGTGTTTGTGGCAGCAACAAGAGACCAGCAACTCCGCGGTGACGGGCACGAGCGCGCGGCCCGAGCGGCAGAGCGTGCCGCCCTGCAAGCCCAGGCCGCCCGCGCCCGGTAACATATATATTATAGCTTGTATCTATGCTAACTCAATATCTAAACGTGTAACACTTGTTCGCGCTAATATTTGCGTTTATACCGTTACACATTATATAAGCTGTTGTTTTGCATTCTCGTCAAATTTCAGGAAGCTGTTATGAAAGACATAAATAATCAAATAAAATTACGATCCCTGGTAAATAATGAACAACATACTTGTTTTTTAGTTATTTAAGTTTGATAGTATTTTAGAATACACCATTTTCAAAGAAAAGAATCTCGTTATGGTATCGTATAAGGGGCTGCGTTTTTATGTGTGTGTAAAAGGGCAGTTACAGTGCGGTCTCACAAAGGCCGCGTTTTAAAATGCGTGCCCCACACATGCTGATTTCCGAAAATTAGAAAACCAAAAATATACTTATTTTATTATTGATTCGTGTCGAGAATCAGTAGCATATAGTTATCTCCTTGAATTTGACGAGGATGCCAAACGACACTTTGTATACAATGTGGAGATGACAATATGACTTTAAATGAAAACACTGGCAATACTGGTTTATAGAAACATTTGTAAACTATCAAATAAATCCGAACATCGAAATTAAAAAAACAATTTTTTCTAACAAACTAAATAGCTTAAAACTGCAAACAAAATAAAACACCATTTATAAAATTGGTACACTGACCTGCGATAAGAATGGCAACGCAGCTTGGTTTCATTCATGTTATAGCTGTGGCCGACACGGACGACGGCGACGCAGCGACGTAATGTTTGGCGTATTCTTATTATTATTAATGCTCAATTACACAAATCAAATCACAGAATATTAACCAAATAGTCGGGCATCATTCACCCGCGAGTTATTCACTAATCAATTTATTATTCACAATCACTTTTCGATCACATAATTATGTCGCCAGTTATTAATTTTTTTTATTTTCAATATGTCCGCCGTGTTCTTGAATACATAAACTACACCGACGTATAATGTTATTTCTCACTCTTGATAATAGGTCACCATTAGCAGCCATTTCTTTCAATTTATTAAAAGATATTATTATTCTATTTTTTAATTCCTCAACGGTAGTAACTTCTGTTGAGTAGGTATACCTCATTCTTTATGTGACCCCACAGAAAGAAATCCAGGGGCGTGAGATCTGGTGACCTCGCTGGCCACCGCACTGGTCCAAAACGGCCAATCCACTGCTGTCCGAAACTCCGAACATTTAAGTCAAACGCTCTCTTGCAGACACCACTGAATGAGCTGGTGCTCCATCTAACTGGTACCACATCTGCCTGTACACGTCCAGCGAAAGTTCGTCCGTGTACTCGGAAACGGATCCGTCGAGGAGTTCAATGAACTTTACAGCATTTAAATTGCCATCAATAAATACCGGACCAATAATGGTATTTCTGTGTATGCCAGCCCACACATTGACCGCAAATCTGTACTGGTGCGAAGACTCCCGTACTAGATGCGGATTCACGCGGCTCCAGTACCGAAGGTTCTGTCGGTTCCATAAACCATTCCTTGTGAATGTACTCTCGTCAGTCCACAGCACATTGTACAGGAAGTCAGGATTCTCGAGATGTTTGGTTTCCAACCAGCGACAGAAAGTTTCTCTTATTGGCTTATCTCTCGGTAACAATGCTTGTACTTTCTTGTACTTATAAGGTCTGCGTTTGTCACGTTTCAAAACTTTTTGAATAGTTTTGTGATTTACACGAAAATGTCGACCTGCATTACGCAGACTGCACGTCGGATTGCGATCATAATAATTAATAATTCTTTCGTCTGAAATCACATTTGCACGTGGAGGAGCACCATCTACGTGCGGGATCAAGGATTGATTTTCCCGTATCCTCAAGTTACCTAAGTTTACTTAGCTATTTAACTAAGTACGTTAATACGTTTATGTGTCCTGTCACTATTAAAACAAAGCGTCAAATTTCGCACAACACAACACAACCAACAATGATACGATAACACTCGCGTGGCGACTTCAAACGGGCGGAGCGCGGGCGCATCCGAATTTCCAGAGAAAAACAAAACGCGTCACAGGCAGGAAGCACGTCCGGTGACTCACTGACTGAAGGCGTAACCGAGACACGCCGACAAGTAGCAAAGTAGGAACAAGAAAACTTAGCTATCTCTTTCGCACATACATATTTTGCGATTGACAAGAGTGCGTAACAGCAAAGTAATAACTTTCGCATGCATTTTTTCTTATAGTAGCTGTGATGACACGCTTTATGACTCTTATGGCTCGGGCATAAAGTATAATTTGCATTGGAAAATAAGTTTGAATGAAAAGACGTAGTTTTTATAGTAGCGAGCTGGCAACGTCTGTCGTTAACCTGTCGCGTGCTTTTCTGTTTACAATACATCGTGTAGAAAATACTTAAAATGAAAAATAAAGTCCTGTGGCTAAACTACTGGATATATTCATTTGATTTTTTGTGTGACGGTTGGGAATATCATGACTTATACGAAGTTTCATTTATGATCCTATTGTCCTCCCCACACTGTATATATTTTTTTACTTACCAACCGCCCCCCCCCAGGCGCGGCCCCCACGCTGGCGCGCCTGCGCGTGGTGACGGCCCCGCCCACGTGCGTGCAGGAGCTGGCCTCCGCCTCGCCCGCCACGCCAGGTAGCTACTGTATGTTTGTTAGCGATTATTATACGTATTTATCATTCACTTTTCATCCATCTTGTCTTCGGTAAAACAAAAAAAAAAAAAAGCAGAATTCATAATCTGCCTAGCCTTTAAAACGCACTCGTGCGTACCAGCACCCTAATTACGTAACACACTATTGGTCTCAATCTGAATAATTTTGAAGGATATTGCTAATCCATTGCTTCGTATGTTCAAAAAATGTGTTTGTGTCTGCTCAACAACGTAAATAACGCAATGAATGTTGTTGTACTGTCAAAATGAAAGCCATTGCTACTGACAGTGTGTTACGCAACTACCCCGCTGGGTTCACAGGAAGCAGAACTAAAAAAAATTTAAAAAAAAAATCCATACAAAAGCAGCCTAAAAGGGAACACTGTCTGATCAATCAATCAACTCAACCTATTGCAGTCCACTGCTGGACATAAGCCTCTCCCTCTCTGTGTGAAGACCAAAAGAAAATTTCATGTCGCCCCCCATCTCATCGTCACATACAAATCCTGCCCTATAAATTATGTAGACTATTAATAAAAATCTTGTTGCCAGCAGGTGAAGCAGTCAGTCCCAGGATAATGGCTGCCGATGTGGACAGCGTACATTCAGACACGCATTTCAAGAGAGGTCAGTATTTATTTGATTTAGCGCTGATTTTTCAATCATCTGTTAACTGTACTCGAGGAATACTTTTGAAATTTTGACAGTTATATCATACAGAAACTGTCAAACGTCAATTTTATTCCTCGGATAAAAGTTTTATGGTGGTGGAAAAATCAGCCCTTACTTAAATATGATAGTAGAGCTAATTTTGTCACAAGTAAATGGACAATTTTCTCCACGAAAATAAAAACAAACAATTACAACATTACAGAACCCCTACACACTAAATCCGACACGCACTTGACCGCTATTGTCACAATAACGTGTAAAAATCAGTCAAACAGCTGACCTCGTTCTAAATACACGTGTTTTATAAATAAATAACTCATTAGCGAGACGAAGGTAAAACTGTCTTTTGTGAAACTGTCCAGGAACTAAGATGTTGGCTGGTGAGTGTTTCTATAATAAATAAGATGAGGAAATAATAATTTTACCAACACGCTAATTGCGTCACACACTATCAGTCACAATCTGAATCATTTTGAAGGATATTGCCTATCCATTGCTTCATATGTTCGAAAAATTTCCCTGCTCAACAAAGTAAATAACGGAATGAATGTTGTTGAACTGTCAAAATGAAACCTGTCTACTGTTAGTGTGTTACGTAATTGCCCCGCAGGCACTTTGGCCTAGTAACTAAGACCTGTATATCTGCAGTATTGTCTCGACTCCTTTCGTCGAATAGAAAGGTTGTCTTTAAAAGTTCGCTCCTAGCTATACGACCGTCCATTCAAACTCAAACTCAAATCATTTATTTCAATTAAACCATTTACAGGCACTTTTGAATTGTCAAAATTAAATAGTCGGTCAGTTAGTCAGAAAGTTGAAGCTAGTCGCCCATTCCAAAAACGTAGATCTCTATGGAGAAGAACGGGCAAGAAACTCCACGGACACTCTTTTAAATCAAGATATTATTACAAAATCCTGGGTACATTATTCATATTGCTTCTATATGTGAGAACAATGTAAAAAAAGAAACAATTTAAAATATAACATTACAAATAAGCCCTGGCAGTTAAGAGATGACCAGTCTCAACCAACGGCGCCCGTTCACGAACATGACGCATTATTATTATTTATTTATTTCAAAAAAATTACAAGTTCCATAACTTAAACAAAGCACACAATTAGACCTCTGGGGTCTGTCTTAGCATGCCATGGCCTGAGATTTGATCAACGCGCTATTAACAGCTAAGTTATAATCGAATTAATGTAATGTTCTTTTAGCTTACGCTTTATGTTTTTACTATTCATTGATTCTCTAATGTCTACAGGTATCTGGTTTAGTAAGTTGGGTATTGTGAAGGAAGCGGTACGCCTGTGAAATGAATTATGAATTATGTCACCCTATGTGAAATTTCTACATTTATATCTGTAACTAGCCGCGCCTCCCGGTTTCACCCGCATAAGTATTGATCTCGTGGAATAACGGGATTAAAAGTATCCTATGTCCTATGACATGGAGGCAAACAGCCTATGCTTTCTGCCGCGGCAATAGTTGTAATTTACTCTCCCTTGCACTAACATATTATGTGTTTAGTAATATAGTAATTTATTTCCCAAACCCCAGTACCCGTTAACATCAATGAGCCCTGGACACCTGAACTATGGTCCGACTTTTTATTAGCTGCAGTAAAATGACACTTCATACGGTCATTTCGTTAAAAAATGTTGCCACACTATCTAGTGATGTGATTGAAACGCAATGCAACATCATTTTAATTTAGATATTCGAAATCGGGATTAGCTGGCCTCTTTCAAAAAGAACTGGTCCTCAGAAGCTTAAAACAGAGAGAAGTGAAAAGAGAGTAGGAAGGCCTTTGTCCTGCAGTGGAACACCACAGGCTGATAATAAACATGTAGCGGTATCTACAACGCCACATGCGAACAACGCGTCATACTGACGTCACGCAAATCCTGCATCTCGCAAGCAGAGTTTACCGCGCAATTAGCATACATACAAACTTCCCGAAATCAATCGTTGGGCAATTGCCCGCCAGACATAACACCCGTCTGGTTGGAGGATCCTCCCTTTTCTATGGAGGATAAGTGAACTTTACACCCTGTTCCTCATACCTCCAAATTGGTGACCCCGAACATGAACGTCAGCGCAGCCTTCGTGCACCTACTTCAGCGTGACGTAAAAAAAAACCAAATCGACCAGACCAATTTTGATTTAACCACAAACAATCTTCTTTTTATTTATCGGATAAAAATATATTTTGTAGTTTCAAATCAGCAGAAATACATAGTCTACTAAAGATAATTTTGTTTCAATGTTTACTCTAAAACTCCTACTATATAGATGTTACAAGGATTAGCATGAGAAGGCTTAGACTAAATACTATTAAGTGATTTCTAAAGTGTATGTACTTAATACCTATGTATAATGTATGTATTGTATTGTCAACAGGAGCGCGTCGCACAGCCCGCGCACGCGCGGACCAGAGCTACACACAATTCGCCGTCATGGACGACGAGAACGTGTCCGCTTTGCAGCAGGTAAATAAAAAATAATCATTAGGCTAACTGAAACGATAGTAAAAAGCAACCTGTTTTGTGTGGACGTAAAAAAAAAACTTCAAAGGACTTCATTCCTTTCCATTCAAAAACAATCAATCATAATCAAAAGTCATTTATTCAAATTAGGCTGAGAATCAGCACTTTGCGAGCGTCAAAATTACAAACATTACAACTTTCGCTGGGAAGAAGAATTTGTTTTCTTTATCTATGTATTGTTACAACTTTATTTTTTTATTTTTTGAGCACGAAGGCTACCATCGGTATCGGAATCCGGAGGCCAGTCCCTCTTAAGGCTGAATCTGCGGTCTCTAAACAGTAAACCTGCTGTCAAATGTCATGTTTACTGTTGCTATTAACCAAAATTGCCACACGCAATCATGTTATTTGGAATGAGATTTAACTGCAGATGAAATAAAATAGGCTTTCAAAAAACAAGATTTTTTCATTCTGCGTAAGCCACTAAGAACCACTTCACATTTTCTGTAAGTTACCATTAAGTTCCTCCTAAACGAACAAACTATACTGGTTGGGGGCTGTTCATTTATTACGTAAGACAATTTTGACCACTTTCTGACCTCTCCTCTATCTATCTATCTATCGCTATAGCTATATAGGTGCATCTCTGCCTAACTCTTCGGGTAATACAGGTGTGATGTTATGATCTGTTTTTTTTACCTTTACTGTCCCACTGAGACGCAAAGGCGTCCCCCAAATCCTGCCAGGAAATATTTTCCCGAGCCACCTTCGTTTTTTATGTTACCGCTGTTATTTTTTGTTACAGGTCACAAAAGGCGGAGCGCTGACTCTGGTATCCCTATGGAAGTCACAGTTCGACGACTCTGAAGAAACCACAGACAACGAATGGAAACAGGAACAGTTACAGGTCAGTCATAGACAATACTTTATTACTTTATTTCTTACATAGGACTTGAACATAAACGATGATAGATGTTGGTGGTGGTTGTGGGTGTAGTTGTAGACTTCTGCTCACCCTTTTGAGGAATGCAGGCGTGATGATATACAGGGTGGCAGAGACATTGACGCGCAACCTGTTATCATGGATACAGTACATGATTTTGAACCCTGCGTTGAAATTTTTCGTCCGTTACTAAAAAAAAACTCCTTACGCTTCCCATGTTTAGCTAACTCGATACCCGGTTACCACTGCGGCGAACGCGCGTTGTAATTTGTGTAAGGTGTGTCAAATTTACGTTTCCAATTGATGTTATTTCAAGTTAAACAAATATCAACTTTATTTCAGCGGTAATGAAGTTGATTTCAGAGTAACAAACATTATTTAAAAGTCTTAAAAATGTAGCGTAAACTGAACTTTATTGTGTAGGAATTAAAGTTATTTTTCCAATAACTCATATGATATGTCCGTGTTTGGCTTTACCGAGAACGGACGTGTATCATTCACGCGCGGGTGCTCTCTACTTTAGAGTAATTCGCTGGCGCATCACAATAACCGTCATTGCCGCGTTGCGAAATCGGCTTATGAAGGTCGTCAAGATGACCCAGTTATTAATTATAGTGTTAACAGTGCAATTATATAAATGTAAAGGTGACGTTTCTACTTAACTTACTATGTCTTCAACAAAAGTAAAAATTAAAACCGATCTGGTAAAGCTGTTGTATGACAGTTACATCCAAGAAAAATCGGAAAGAGAACAGCTGGAACTACTTGTTAATAATCTGAAGATCCAAATAGAAGGCCTCCAGCAACAACTTCAAAGCCTCCAAAAAGCTAATCCCAGCTCCAGGGGACAAGGAAATAATGACCCTAAGGAGTTAGAAGCTAAGAGCAACATGCAATTTGCTCAATCTTAAGAGGGAAATTTCGAGTACTGCACAGACGAGGAAGAACTCGCTAAAGAGACCGAGTGGATTAGGGCTAAAAGTAGGAAGAAAAGGAAGCTTAACATCTCTCTCTCTCCACTACAACAACCTGGAACAAGCGCCCAACAAGAACAAAAATGTGAGAAAGAACGGACATTAGTCAAAAAAGTGTCTCCACCACCGCCAATCGTAATAGACGGAGTTAAGAACTATCAAATGTTCTACGACTAACTAACTGAAACCCAACCAACTGAATCATTCACCGCAAAAATGATGAACGCAGATTGTGTGAAAATCAACGCCCAAACCGAAGACTCTTATAGAGAGATTGCTAGGTTTTTGTAAAGAAAAAGAATATCTTTGGCATTCTTACGAGAACAAACAGGCTCGACCAATAAGAGTTGTAGTGAAAAAATTCATTCTTCGTGCCAGCCAGATTGAATTAAAGATGATTTAATATCGCAAGGTTTGAAATTAGAAAAAGTTGACAACAAGTTGAGCTGGAAGACCAAGGAACCACTCAATACGTTCGTCTTATCATTTAACAATGACGAAAATGTCAACAAAATCTATGGCATAAATCACATTTTAGGGTGTACAATTGAAATACACCCTCTCAAAAACCCTAAACTGATTCCTCAATGTAAGAGATGCCAGGCATATGGACATACTCATAAATACTGCAGAAAAGAGCCGAGGTGTGTCCAATGCACTGGCAAGCATCTTACAGCCAACTGTACCAAATCTGCGCAAGAGAAACCAAAATGCGTCCACTGTGGCTTACCCCACCCTGCCAACTATAGAGGGTGTGAAGTAGTCAAGGAGATGCAAATTATGAAAAATAAAAATATCAAAAAGAAACTCGTTGTGCCCACTGCCCAACAGTCTCCTTCCATAAAAAATCCTCAGAAACAGGCACCGAAAGAAAGTTTTCAGGCAACGGCAAAATCTGTTCAAACGTTTTCCTATGCACAAGCCGCAAAACAAGGCTCACAATTTTCGAATTTGGAAGATAAAATAAATCAGATCTTGAGGAATCCAGCACCAAAACAGTCGTGTTTAATAACCAAAAATGAATAACACACTAAAAATAATGGCATGGAACTCTAATGTTACAGGCAGTCCTAGAGACAGAAAATGTAGGCGTGTGTTTGATCTCCGAAACGCACTTAACTAACCAATCTTTCATCAAATTTAGAGGATACAAGGTATATAATTCGCTCCACCCTGACAACTCAGCCAGAGGAGGCAGCGCGGTTATAATCAAAGAAAACATCAATCAATAGGAGCAGAGTAAATTTGAAGAACCAGACATTCAAGCCGTGGCAGTATCTGTGAAAACTCAATTTTGTCACGTTTCCATAGCAGCCGTATACTGTCCTCCAAGGTATATGATAAGAAAAGAGCGATACATGCAATTCTTTGAACTTCTAGGCCAGAGATTCATCCTAGGCGGTGATTTCAATGCCAAGCATACGCACAGGGGATCAAGGCTTACTACAACAAAGGGAAGACAGCTTTTAAATGCAGTTAAAGACACACACTGTGAAGTTATGAGCACGGGCAAACCAACATACTGGCCCACTGACCACCAGAAAACCGGATCTTACTCACCAGACTTTTTCATAATCAAAAATATATCCACCAATTACGATAATTTGGAGGAAGATTTTCACATGAATTCGGACCATTCCCCGATTATCCTAAGACTCAGTCAAAAAATCCTACTGAGAGAAAGCCATTTTGCCCTGGTTAATAAATCTACAGATAGGGACAGTTGCCCTTGATCTAGATAATACTATCGACCTAAAAACTCCGTTACAAAATCAGGATCAGCTGGACTCAGAAGTAAACAAATACGTTGTTAATATCCAACAATGTGTATGGAACAACACGCCACAATTAGAACGTAAATATAAGGAACATATCTATCCCAAGGCATTTGTGAGTTTACTATCTGATAAAAGAAAGCAAAGAAAGCGGTGGCAGCAAACAAGATGCCCGCGGGATAAAACATTATTAAATAACCTAAGTAAACGACTAAAGAGGAAAATTCTACAATTTGAGGATGACTGTCTAAATACTCACCTTGTGCAGCTTTCCAACGACTAATCAACGGATTTCTCTCTTTGGAAAGCTACAAGAAATCTTAAAAGGCCGATTATACCTATTCCACCCATCAAAAACATCGACGGAAAATGGGCCATAAGCAATGAACAAAAAGCGTTTTGGTTTGCCCAACACTTAGAAAACACTTTTCGGCCCAACGAGAGCTCCATAGAAATAATTGAGAGTGAAAAATTATCACAAAGTGAAAGAATTCGTCTTGTAACTCCTAAAGAAGTTCTGAAAGAAATTCAACACAACATAAGCTCGAAGAAATCTCCGGGTTACGACCTCATAACAGGAGAAATACTAAAACATCTACCGCGCAAAGCCATAGTAAAGCTGACCAGACTTATTAATGCTGCATTTATGCTAAAACATGTGCCTGATTCATGGAAGGTTGCTGAAGTTATTATGATTGCGAAGCCTGGGAAACCACCCCATGAAGCATCATCTTATAGACCCATTTCCCGTGTGGCCAGTATTATCAAAACTATTCGAGAAACTGTTATTAAAACGGTTAAAACCAATAATAGAAGAAAAGGAGCTAATACCAAACCATCAATTTGGCTTCAGAGAAAAACACTCTACGATAGACCAAGTACACAGAATAACTAACATTATTGAAAGAACACTCGAAAACAAGCAATTCTGCGCCACCGTATTCCTAGATGTCGCGCAAGCTTTTGATAAAGTTTGGCATATAAGGTCTATAAGGTGGAGGAGGTATTTAAACTCCGACGCATGCTACCTCCAGAATTTGCAGACATTTTAGAATATTATATAAGTAACAGAATGTTTAGAATAAGGCAAGAGTATGCATATTCTGAGCTAAAAACTATAAAAGCTGGGGTGCCACAAGGAAGTGTGTTAGGCCCATTCCTCTACTTGCTAGAGCTGCAAAACAACACCATTGCAACCTTTGCAGATGACACTGCTATTATGGCTAACGGATCAAGCCACAAAGAAGCAGTAGAAAAAGTTCAACTAGCTGTGAACAAAGTTTATGTCTGGACACAAAAGTGGAAGATCAAACTGAATGAGTCAAAATCAATTCATATTGACTTCACTAACAAACACTGCGATTACCACCCAATCTATATAGACGGCATGCAAGTGCCGTATGCTAACACAGCCAAATACCTTGGCATAAATCTTGACGCCAAACTGCGTTGGAAATCTCACGTCAAAAAGAAAAGAGAGGAACTCGACATACGTTATAAAAGTATGTATTGGTTACTCGGAAACAAATCCTGCCCATCAATACATAATAAAATTCATATTCTTATGCCAATTTGGACGTATGGCATCAAACTTTGGGGCTGTACTAAACGAAGTAACGTTAAAATAATCCAACAATTCCAAAATAAAGTACTCAGGGATGCTGTAAATGCTCCATGGTACATTAGAAATGACGAACTCCACCGTGACCTTAAAATGGAACTCATCACCACTATCATTCATCATCATCACAAAAATTAGCTGAAGCCCACGAACACAGACTTCACTGACATGTTAATGTCGAGGCAATTCAGCTGCTAGATAACACGTATATAGTGCGTAGGCTATAGAGAACTAAACCATTTGAGTTAGTGTAGTATTTATATAGCGAATGAATAATAGTAGGGTGCTAATGGTGCTATACATGTAACACATGAACAAAGTGTTTTATCAATTATCAGACCCTAAGAAAGTGCTACGAAAATGTGTAAAAGTGCATATTGACACTATTATTAGTTATAACATAATCTATCTCGTAAAATATTAAGTTAGAGTTAAATTGCTTATTAGTCTGTTAGGCTAGATTGTAATCCATTACTAAGAACTTTAGTTCTTATTAATAAAGCTCGTATTTGTTTACATGTTTGGCAAGTAAATCGCGAACGCAGATTAGTTGACGTCGTCGTTTCCATTGCAAAATATGACGAGGTTCTAGTATGGTCAAGGTTTCTTATAGGGTGACAAAATGTATGTTAAAAAGGGAAAATCATAAGTATCCATAAAAAAAAACATGACTAAAATTACATTTTTATAAAGCCATACCAAGGATTTTTTGCCGCGTTGCAAACATCGGAATTAACGCCGTCATTTTGTTTTCACAATTGATGTGTAGTCAAGCCAATTAAGCGCAAAAAGATCCTGCATTTTTGACGTTGTCATTTGTATAATGTGAGGTTCTAAGTATGGTCGTGGTTTTCATAGACTAACTGTTAATAAGGGAGCACCAAAAAAAAAACTCCTCTCTTGGCAAGCATGTTGACGTGGTACCGGTTGCCCTCAGTCGCCGGAGCACCGCGGCGCGCGCGCGGCGTCCGCGGTGTCGTCGTGCTCGCACGGCGCGCGCACCCAGCTGCACACCACCACCACCACGCACCACACGCAGCACACCGTGCAGCACGCACAACTACACCAGGTATCATCTACATCAGTTATCGTCCGCGGTGTCGTCGTGCTCGCACGGCGCGCGCACCCAGCTGCACACCACCACCACCACGCACCACACGCAGCACACCGTGCAGCACGCACAACTACACCAGGTATCATCTACATCAGTTATCGTCCGCGGTGTCGTCGTGCTCGCACGGCGCGCGCACCCAGCTGCACACCACCACCACCACGCACCACACGCAGCACACCGTGCAGCACGCACAACTACACCAGGTATCATCTACATCAGTTATCGTCCGCGGTGTCGTCGTGCTCGCACGGCGCGCGCACCCAGCTGCACACCACCACCACCACGCACCACACGCAGCACACCGTGCAGCACGCACAACTACACCAGGTATCATCTACATCAGTTATCGCCGAATGCACCAAAATCAAGTTCAAAGCTATCACAATTAAATTCAAAAGTCATTTATTCAAACTAAGCAGAGATTCAGCACTTTTTGAACATCAAAATTATATGAGACAGTCCCAAAACGCCTGCCTTGCACCACTTCCTAGTGCTTTATCTGGAAAGAAAACTCCCCAGCAACACAGCTGTCAGTTCAGTTAGAAGAACCAAAACTTCACCAAAACAATCAGCAGCTTTACCAAAAAAATCAGAAGTTGTCACCAAAAATCTTCGCAGTAATCACCATAAGAATCACATACATGTCCGCAACCACTCGCACACAATGAACAGTTTTCACCAAAATTATGAGCAGCAGTCACCTAAAATCTTCTCAGTAATCACCACATGACCACAACCACACACTCTGAGTAAGGCACTCAAGTAGTATCTAAGCAGCATTCGAGATTATCTTGTATATAATATAATACAAGGTGACAGGGATATCGACGCGCCAACAGTAACCATGAATTCAGCACATGTTTCTAACAACCCACACACACCTCTAAATATAATGTACTAGGAGTTAGGACATATCTTTTACACATTTCAAGCAATAATATTTTATTTTACGTAAAATTTTTACGTATTTGTTATTCTTCTTTGCTGGCACGATTGTATTTTATATCTTTTTGGCCCAAAACTTTGCCACTTCCATGGCGTCGTCAGTGGCAGTGCAGAGATTATTTTGACAGCATGTTTTGGGACACAGACACAAGTGGGTAGATGTAAGTCCAACCTGGTAAAGTAGGGCTACCTTGACGGAACCGCAGTAGGGTGTGATTGTAGAGCTTTGTTGCAAACCATGCTCCACCTCCTATGCTGCCCTCTGTGTGCCAAAACATGCGTATTTGTTATACCTATACAGGGTTATTGGGAAAACACTAACAAACTTCTATGACTTTTTACAATACATTCACTAAAACAAACCTTTTCGTTGTTCTATCTAACCTCCGCTCCTCTCCGCTGCATTTTGTACTAGACACGGCAATTTTTGTACCTAACTAGCGCTTTATTTTGCTTCGCGTAGAGTTTGTATCAGAAAACCGAATATTTCAATTCGTTGGTTGAATTGAAATATTTTATTTTTGTCTGAAAGTCTGATGAATTAATAAAAGTCATAGAACCATAGTTGTTGTTTATGATGTTAGTAATATAGTCCTGAAAGGTTGTTTATGTTCTACCAATAACCCTGTATATACTACTTGTACTTTTCATATTTTCAACTTTGTACTTAGCTTGATACTTATTTATTTTATGATCTTTAAATTGTAAACTTGTTATATTAAAGTTATTTCTCAACGCATTTTAACTCTTCAAGCTTTTTGTCCGTTTTCGAATCGCTTGACAAACTCAAACTAAACTTTATTTCAACTAAACCAATTACAGGTACTTTTGAATTGTCAAGGGTCGGTCGGTCAAAACGATGAAGCTAGTTGCCCATTCCAAAGCGTAGTAGGTACCTATGGAGAAGAACGGGCAAGAAACTCCATGGCAACTTATGCATAATCGGTCTATAATGTGCCCACTGCTGGGACACAGGCCTCCTCTCTGTGGGCCATAATCCACCACAATGCACATGGCCCTGCAGCTGATCTCGCCCCGGTCGTGTCGGATTGCCGTCCCATCGGACTAAGACAGTAAAGGAACAGAGAGTGCACCTGTGTTTGCACACACACTGGTGCACTATATCTCCTGCGTACCTGGCTAATCTCCGTTAAGATTGGCCACCGTGACTGAAATCGGTCGGGAGGATATTATTATTACATGCTAGCAGGGCCTGAGAATTCGTGTAATGTTGTTGCTGACTGGCCTTTTAGTTAGGCCAGACAGAGCTTAGTGCCACCCTTTTTCTATTACGCTTTTTATGCTTCTATTTGGTATTTATTAGTAAACACTCCTTCAAATATATTATAAATATAAAAGGATAATATACGTATTATAGAAATCCTTATAACGGCCTATCCTTTGGTGTTCCTACATTAATCCTAACCGGTTATATTATATACAGTTAAAATTATTCCACCAATCTAAACACTCGCCCTTTGTTACAGGCCGCCCAACAGCCAGAAAAGACATCACCACCAGCTACTTCCTCAGCCCCTGCCCCACCACCCATTGTCGTAGCCCCAATCCCACCCCCACCGGTCCCATCTCCCACCCACACACGGCCAATCCCTGCCAGACAGCATAGCGAGCCTGCCCGAAAGGCAGAGCCGACTGCTAGAAGGAAACAGCTGCATTGTCTGTATATACCTGGGATTGATGCCTACCCGAAACTGCAGCCCAGTTTGCCGAGGTGTTGGTCACTGCCTGCTATCGGTGAGTTTACATACTAGTAACATTATTTAAAAAATCTATGCAGCGATATACAGGATGTCCCAAAAGTCGACGTCAAGCCGGAATCGGGTAATAGGCGAAGTTATAATAGTTATCAAAAAAATGTAAGTTGTGTATTTTAAAAACTATTGACATCTAAAAAAAAATCGAATTTTTTACCCCATATCAGAGTAACACGTAGCATTTGAACGAGGCAAATATCAGACCTATCCAGGTACCTAATGACTGTACCGGACAAAATTTGACTAGGAAGTCAATCGAACCGAAAAGAAGAAAAGTAACAAAAAAGTATTCTTTTACTCCCAGGTTGTCGCGTCCGTGCACTCCGCGCGCCGCTCTTGCAACAAGCGTCATTCGACGGCAGCGGCGGCTCCGTGCGCTACCGCCTCGACGTCATGCGCGGTGTGGCCGCGCGGCACGAGGACGAGCCCGCGCCGCCGCAGAGGGCCTTGAGTGCACCAGTGAGTACTATTATACTATAATATAATCAGCCTATAATTTTCGCACTTTTGGGATCCAGCCCTTCTCTCCATGAGAGAAGAGGAGTGGACCACCACGCAGGCCCGTTGCCAGTGCGGGTTGGAAGATGTCACATGTCTTGGAATGTTTAGTTCTAAAACTATGTTCGTACACGATGTTTGCTTCAACGTTTTAAGAGCAGTGGTAATGAAAATATTTACACAAAGTAAAGCGCCTGCCTGGGTTCAAACCCACGACCTGCAACTCGTAAGTCGGGGCCGTTACCACTGGGCTAGCACTGCTCTCCCGTGAGTAATAAATAGCATAATCTTCTCCCAACTATGTAGGGTCGGCTTCCAGTCTCATGAGACACGGTTCTTAGTATGAAATGGATGGTCTTTCAGTGACCTTGATCGATCAGCTCGTGCGGCTGTTACTTAGACACGAGCTCCTCTGTTTTAGCCTTTTTTTAAACACTTTTCTCTCGTTTTTCTCAGAGTCTGTCCAGTTCATCCACGTCCCGGGCCCCGCCCGCGCCGCCCGCGTCCCCCCCGGGTGCCACGGTGTCGTCGCGGCTGGAGATCCGCGTGCGTCCGCCCGCCCGGGACGAGCCACCCACCTCCGGTACAACGTACACATGTTACTACAACTCACTCATTCGTTTTGACGGGACTTTCATACAAACTATCATCCCCCATTTAACCCCTTTAGGGGATGCGTTTTAAAAATCCTTTATTAGTGCTCATCTTCCGTATAAAATGTCATACTTCTAGACACAGCGGTAGACGCTATGAAGTAGAAGTAATGGGTTTGAATTTTTTTTAAGTAGAAATGGATTCGAAAGGGGTTTGAAGATTTTTATATGGAGGCTGACATACGTAGGTAACAAAATGGCGTGAAAGTACTGGGGGAATCTTCTGGTTATGGAGACATTGAACGTCAAAATTTTAACTTTTCAGTAATAAGGACTAAAAACTAAATTTTTCCATTAAAAAAAATGCCACACTTACTCAATCAAAATATATGAAACCAATGCTTTTTACCTCCGCCATTTTGAAAAAAAAACACGAGAGAACTGTCGTGCTATTTAGTTTTTTTTTTCAAAAAAGCGGCTACGCATGTATCCTATATAAATCGATAGCTGACATTAATGCAAACAGAAAATAAACAGGACCAAAAAGCGTCACGTTTCCGAGATATTAGCGTTCAAAGTTGATCACGTGACATCCATATTTTTTTAACTTTGTTACATCTTGTTGCATAGATGTTAGATTACTTTAAACTTTCAGAGTGATTATTTCTAACCCCGTAGCAACATACGCGCCATTTAAAAAAAAAACAGAAAAATCTTCAATCACCTTTCCTTAGAGGACTAAGGAAATTTCCTCCCTCTTGTTATTGTAAACCTAGAGCATTGTAAAGTAAATAAAATTAATAATGTGTGATGTTGCAGTGAAGATTCAGTCGGTGATCAGCGGCGAGACGCGACCGAACCACGACGAAGCTTCGGTCTACTACGACGCGACGGAGCATCACCGGGACAAACGGTAAGAGATATACCATAACCTGTTAGGGTTAAAGGAGGAACACACTGACCTATATTATACAAGTACGCTGGACTAAATGTACTATACGAAATTACAGTTGCTTTTTTGTGCTGATTTAAAGCGCCCCGCTCGAGCGTCCCAGGAACTAAAATTGACACATTGTTGCAAATCGCCGTCGTGTTGTTTGGTACGTCTCCGATAATTTAGATCTGAATCGTGGAATAGGACTTTTTTGTGTTTACTACGAGATATTTAGAACATTTTCATCCTCGGAGTATTCGCATCTTGTAAAACTCGCTATTAAAAATATTAGTTCCACGGACGCTCATGTTGCTGTCAGCGCCAAAATGGCGAAAATCAAATGTCTTCATTATGTCATCGATAGTATGAAGTCCAGCGTACTTGTTTATTATAGGTCAGTAGAGGAACACCGAAGGAAAGGCCGTTCTAAGGATTTTAATAATACGTTTCAGCTGTAAAAAGACACATAACGAAGTCGAAAGTTATTGTGATCATTTTTTTGTACTGATACTGGGAACCTTCGGTTACGGAGATATTGAAGATCAAAATTTTAACTTTTACAGTAATACGACATTTAATACAAAAACGCCATACTCAATCTATTTCAGAGTGCATCCGGTTAGCCTGGAAGCCGACCCCAACATTGTTGGGAAAAGGCAGGCAGATGATGAACATCTCCTGGAATAATGGCAATTATTTGAAATGATACAGGGTAATAACAACAAAACTATTTTCCATAACTTAAAACAAATTGTCTTTGGTTACAGTTCATCGACCCGCAGCGGGGAGAAGAGTCAGAGTCCAGCGGTGGAGAGGACACGGTTAGACGCTATACCGGACAGGTAGGCAACGCCGAATACCGACCATTATCTTTAATACAACAGATTTTATGTACAACCGAATGTTGGGTTAGGAAACACCTCTACCCTGTCCATTAGGTAAACCGTTTTTTGACAGATGGAACTAGTGATTGCAGCAACACACAATACATTGATTGATACACGTACGGTATTATAATGTCTGTAAGAAGCCACAAATAAGATAATTCAATAAGATAAGGCAGTTTATATAGTTATTTTATCACGCATAATCTGGAATATGTACGATCACCCGAAAACCTCGAAACCTCTTCATTCTGCACTTTTGACTGACACATGATGACTTCCTTTCAATGAGCTTCCAACTCGATGACACTCGCTCAGAGAACGATTTAGATTAAATGCGCACATTATTGACAAATGTTCGCTCAAGTGGCAGGGTCGCCATATAAGGACTGGACTTCAAGGAGAATGAAACATCTCAGATGCCGAGTAAATACAGGGGGTTTACTCCGAAGTGCAAAATGCGAATGTTCGGATCGGACCGACACATGGCCGAACCGATTATTGAAAAATGCAAAAAAAGTTCGGATCGGCTCAGTTGGGTCGGGACCATAGTCAATATTCGAAAGAGTGTAGGAGTGCAGGATCGGAACCGACCGAACCAAATAGTAACTTCGTAGCAGAAAACGGCCGAACATTCGACTGATACTACTTCGGAGTAGACCCCCTGATTATATTTGGTGTGTTGATAGGTCTTATAATGTACTCACACAGGTAGTACTTAATATACTTATCTACTACATCACACTAAGACAGCTGTCAAGAAACGGTTAACGTAATGGTCAGGGTATAATATCAGCTACTAGCTATACTGCATATTTTCTGTACTGGCGCTGCATATTGGATTAGGCAACGCCTGATATAGCAGGTGACTTTTTGTGGTACTGCTGAACATGGGTTCATGGGTTCGACAGTTCCTATTTCCGGCACTTTACGTAGCAGATTGTGTTATACTTTTCCGAACATAAGATTAGGCTGTACCTAATATCGGCACTTGATTTATGAGCTGTCTTGAAGTGCTGCAGGATCCATATCCGGTTTTAGGCTGTGCAAGCCCATGCTTGCACAGCCTAAAACCGGCACTATATATTACTAGCAGCGCCCCGCGCTTTCACCCGCATAAGTGTCGATTCCGTGGGAATATCGGGATAAAAAGTATCCTATGTGTTAATCCGATGTATAAGCTATATTACTGTACAGTTTCATCAAAATCCGTTCAGTAATTTTTGCGTGAAAGAGTAACAAACATCCATCCATCCATCCTTACAAACTTTCGCGTTTATAATATTAGTAGGATATCAAATGCTTAAATTACACTTTTTAGTTTTGTATTGATTTTGATACTATCGGGTATTAATTTAAGTAACGATTCATGATTAAAATATTACTTGTCTGAAAAGGAATTTGCACATTTTTTTTTCTTTTTTTTACAGGAGCATCATAGCCATTAGTAAGAAAGAAATCACCAATGCTGGAGGCGACGGATCACAGAGTTTGCGAGATGTAAGTGTATTTTATTTATTACTAGCTGCGCCCCGCGGTTTCACCCACATAAGTTTCAATCCCGTGGGAATATCGGGATAAAACGTATCCTATATGTTAATCCTGGTTATAAACTATGTGTGTGCCAAATTTCATCCAAATCCGTTCAGGAGTTTTTGCGTGAAAGAGTAACAAACATCCATACATCCATCCATACAAACTTTCACGTTTATAATATTAATATAAAATATAATATATATACAGGTTGGCCGGGACATCGACGCACAAATTGTAACCATGAATTCTGCACATGATTCTAGACTAACTAGCGTTGAAATTTTTCGTCGGTAATTTAAAAAAAAAAACCGCTTTATCATACATTTTGACCGCGTAGGTATTGCACTTTTATAACCGACGAAAAATTTCTACGCTCACGGGTCTAGTCATCAATCATGTGCTGAATTCATGGTTACAGTTTGTGCGTCGATGTCCCTGCCACCCTGTATTAATAGGATAAGTAGGGATTGCAGATTGTTAGGTTTAGGTTAGGAGCACTGACCTCAATAAACAAGTTCGCTGGACTAAATATACTAAACGAAATGACAGTTGTTTTTTGTGCCGATTCACAGCGCCCCGCTCGAGCGTCTCAGGAACTAAAATTGACACATTGTTGCAAATGGTCGTCGTGTTGTTCTGGTACGTCTCTGATGAAATCGTGGAATAAGACTTTTTTATTTACTACGATATCTTTAGAACATTTTGATCATGAGAGTATTCGCATTATGTAAAACTCGCTATCAAAAATATTAGTTCTCCGGACGCTCACGTTGTTATCAGCGCGAAAATGGCGAAAATCAAATGTCTTCGTTTTGTTATCGATACTTTTTACTCGACTCTGGTAAACGAACCGAAGCAGCAGTCGCGTTTGCGACTACACTACACCAATGAGGCAGTCCAGCTCCGGTGATTTTTACTGCATTCTGTCTATGTGCTAATTTTGTTTTCTTGTCCCCAGCGATCCACAGGCAGTGCCAGCACATCCCGCATCCCGGTAGCCTGCGGAGCTGAACAGAGACTGGCTAAGTGCGCCAGCTGGAGCGGGGACGGACCTTTGTCTCCCGACGTGGCGGATCTTACGCCCGGTTAGTACATACACATACAGTTAAACTAGAAACTGTATGCGCTTCGAAAATCTTCGCGTTCCCGAATTAGCACGAACGTCACGTAACGCGTCACAGAGTAATTGTTAAACCACAAAATGTACGCGCTTCGAAAATCTTCAGTTAAACCAGAAAATGTACGCGCTTCGAAAATCTTCGGGTTCTCGAATTGGCACGAACGTAGCGTAACGCGTCACAGAGTAACTCAAACTCAACCCCCACAGAGACAAAGCTTCTCCATAAACCTCCCACAGAGACAAAGCTTTTCCACAAACCCCCTACAGAGATAAAGCTTCTCCACAAACCCCCCACAGAGACAAAGCTTCTCCACAAACCCCCCACAGAGACAAAGCTTTTCCACAAACCCCCTACAGAGATAAAGCTTCTCCACAAAACCCCCACAGAGACAAAGCTTCTTCACAAACCCCCTACAGAGATAAAGCTTCTCCACAAACCCCCCACAGAGACAAAGCTTTTCCACAAACCTCCCACAGAGACAAAGCTTCTCCACAAACCCCCGACGGAGACAAAGCTTCTCCACAAACCTCCCACAGAGACAAAGCTTTCTGCAGCCACATTGGCACTTAAGCCTATTACTTTTCTAAATTACTCCCCTCCCCTCCCCCTCCCTAGACTCGTAACATAATAAAGACCTGTAGGTTTTCATCAACAGCACTACGCCGGCGTCGCCAGAATGCGGGCGACAAGTACGCCGTAGATCCCGCGCGGGAACTGAACTTGCGGTTCGCGCGCCCGAGGCACCGACAGCCGCCGCACCATCACTCTAGGTAAGAATAATAATTCGAGCCTATTATTGTCGCACTGCAGGGCAGGGCCTCTACTCGTAAAAGGAAGGCACAAGCATTGACCACCACGCTTGCTCATAACGGGTTGGCGATTTCAGACTTATATTAACTACTAGCTATTGTCCGCAACTTCGTCTGCGATTCAGGATGAAAAGTAGCCTGTATTCTTCTCCAGGGCATGGTCTACCGATGTGCCAAATTTCATCTAAATCCGTTTTAGCGTGAAAGCGGAACAAAAAAACAGCCAAAAAAAATTTGCTCGTTCTGTCGATTTTAGTAGTTACGTAACTATCTCACACTAGATGTCCCTAAGTGCAGGATGCAACAGGGTCGTACTCAGAATTTTCGTACCAGGGAGTAGTCTTTTTTTAAATTAATTTTGCGAACCATCTTGATGCTTTTTTTTTATTGAAATAGGGAAAAAGTATACAACAATAAATATGAAATTTACTAATTTTCCCAAATGCATTGAAACGGGTAAATACAGACTGCATTGTAACGAACCGATATATCCAGTTTTAAACAAGGCAAAGTTCCCTTCTTTAATTTTCTAAGGCCTTTTTTGCCTTCATCATTAAAATGGCAATTAATTTTTGTAATCCATTGCTGTCTTAGATTATCTTCGGGTGGAAATCTAAAACATAAATCATTTAAAATTCAACTGAACAAACTAGGTGGGCTTTAAGTACTTTACATAAATAAAATTATTGTAGATAGAATATTTAATTTATAGGAGATGGTATTTTTTGTCCAGCGTATTAATTTAATTAAGTACTTTCCATTTATGAAATAGCCGCGGGACATTCAGTAAAATAATTTATTTCTAATTACAAAAATACAAAATACAAATACAAAAAGTTTATTACAGTAACATGTACAACTTTTACAGTAAAACTTACATAGGGACCTCCTTTTAAGTAAAGATATACCTACCTGTGCTAGGAGGCCCCGCTCTTCAATGACAAATTATAAAATGGTAAAAGTGGTGTACCAAAACATAATAAAATATAAACAAAAAGGAAAATAAAAAATTAAAGAAATAATAATAATAAACTAAAATAGTATGTGAGTGTGTGTGTAGGTGAGGGTGTGTGTGTGGGTATGTGAGGGGGTGTGTGTGGGTTACTACGGCCCTGTCTTCTGTTAGGTTAGTATTTGTTGTTCATAGTTGACGATAGATGGCGGCCTGTTTACAAAATGATATAACAACTAAAAAAACAATATTTTGGCCATTAAAGGGTCTTTAGGAATGAATGTTGAACAAACTTCAGTATTAAGATTATTAAAATGTGTTAGTTCTGAGCTCTACCTAAATATTTTTAGTTTCCATGACACCAAGTGTCGCCATCTAGTGTCGGGTAGAATTATGTTTGGAAACGCCGTTGCTAAGAGATTTTTCTAGAGGTTTTTCTTTTTTTTTCTATTTTAATAAATTACGCATAAAATTACGTACAAATAAAATGTGATGCCATCCATAGCATCAGAACTAAAGTCAAGAAAGTCTATCCGAGTAATTTTTACAAGATAAAACACAAGAATTAATTTTTTTTTTCTCTAGCGCGAATAATGCTGTAAAATGGGAACGTTTACAAAGTTGTGCACAGTACGAACGCCAACAATACATTGACTAAGGTCCCGCCTACATGATGACGTCAGGACCTAGTTGAGAATCACAGTGCACAGTTGCTTAGGCCGTCTCCTCTTTGTATTTGCTCCGTGGTTACTTCACGCCAAAACTACTGAACGTATTTGGATGAAATTTGGCACACAGATAGTTTATAACCAGGATATACACATAAGATACTTTTTATCCCGATATTACCACGGGATCGAAACTTATGCGGGTGAAACCGCGGGGCGTAGCTAGTACTTAAATACACGTTGATTATTTGGTTTCGAGAGTCAATTCGATGCTTTTTACTGACAAAATATAGCACTTTTACGCGAAGTAGTTATTTGGTATTTTTTTTATGCAGTATATGGCTTTGGTAATTTTTTATACAGGCTGTCAGTCGGTAATTGTTTTATACAAGTTTATACTGGGGTATTCTTTTATACAATCGTCAATCGGTCGGTCAATCGTCAGTCAGGTAATCGTTTTATACAGGGTTATTTTTTATACAGAATGTCAGTCGGGTAATTGTTTTATACAATGTTATACTGGGGTATTTTTAATATAGGGTTATACTGGGGTATTTTTTTATACAGGGTGTCAGTTGGGTAATTGTTTTATATAGGGTTATACTTGGGTATTTTTCATTCAGAGCTATACTGGGGTATTTTTTATACAGGGTTTCAGTCGGGTAATTATTGTTTTATACAACGTTATACTTGGGTATTTATTGTACAGTCACGAGCACCAATATGTCAACACTTGGCAACTTTCAATTGCGTTTTTTTTCTTGAAATAACGAATGCAACGTTGAAATACGACACATTACATAAACCTAATGGGTTTGAAAATGCTATGTTCGTAACAACATAAAATTTAATTAAAAAATAAAGGAGTAAATCGCTTTTGAATAAAGCCGAGTGTATACATACTTTTGCTCGTGACTGTACAGGGTTATACTTGGGTAATTTACTATACAGGTTGTCACTCGGGTAATTGTTTTATATAGGCTCATATTGGGGTAATTTTACACAGGGTTACAATTGCGTATTTTTTTAAATATAGGGTTATACTTGAGTATTGTTTCATGCAGGATTATACTTAGGCATTTATTTATACAGGATTATATTTGGGTAGTTTTTATACAGTGCTATACTAAGTTAGGTTCTTGTACAAGATGTAACTCGGGTAATTTTCTGTGCCGGGTTTAACTGGGGTATTTGCATACACAGCCGCAGCACGTCGCGCGGCGTGCCGGCGCTGCTGCTGTCGTCGCCGCCGGCGTCGGGCGGCTCGTCGTCGTCGGGCTCGCCGCCGCCCGCCGCGCCGCCCACACCCGCCCCGCAGCACAACGCGGCGCGCGCGCGGCGGTTCCGCCCGCTCTCCATCGCGCCCTAGCACACGCGTGCCATGTGAGCACACTAGCTGACTACATGCATACACGACCGTACTACATATTTTGAGTTCATTGAAAAAGTGTACTTGTTCAAATTACTTCCAGAATGACACTTTTTTTATTCGAACGTACGAAATATGTAGAAAATTCATGACTTGGACCTATAGGGGGTCGCAATTGCATTTCTTCTCCACTGTCACGCCTTAAACGAGTCACCCTGTATATTGTGTTGAAATTGAAAAAAAAATAATTATATTTTGTTTTGTAAATATTGAGTTAATTTTAAAAAAGCGGTGCGTTATTTATTTTATCGCGTGTGTTTTTTATGTGTCGGTGTGATGCTATATTGGGCTCATTTAATACTGCCAAACGGCCCGATCATCACAACTTTAAGTAATGTTAACTTAGTATTTTCATAATTGCCACTGCAAGTACCACACTAGGCACCTAAAGAACATCACTAGAACATTAATTTGCTATAAATGCTTAATATAGTGTTGTATCTCTTAATTATTTATTAGTTACATTTAAAATGCCACGTTGACACTAAAAGCGTCCGCGTGCATACAAAGTGACATTGAGTAGGTATACATTTACATTATACCGTACACAACTTCGGCTGGTAGAGAGAGACGATCGGAAAACTTCGGATTTGTAGAGCGCTGTCTCTGTCTCGAAAATTAATCTTTTATAATGGAAATTTGGCGGATGTGGAGTACTAGTATTCAGCTACATCCGGTTAGACTGGAAGCCGACCTCAGCGTAGTTGGGAAAAGGCTTTATTTTTTATTAAAATAGTCGTTTAGTTTTATTAATAATTAATTATGTGGTTTAAAAAGCTCTCTATATTTTTATATGTTTAAGTTATTGGAGGAGACAACGACTAAATCATGACAACGACAGAGACAGCGCTATACACGATCTCATACTACCGTCTCTTTCTAATAGACGAAGTCATGATTGTACGATGTAGATAAATAAAGTTTCATTGAATATGGAGATAAAAAACAAGGGAAAATGTTTAATACTCACTTTTCTTGAATCGATAATGCTTAGAAAAGTCAGTGAAATGTATCTCCTTCTCTCGCGGCTTCTGTCTCTCCACTTTTGTGTTATGTAAGTACATCGTCATCGCAAAACACTGACTGTTTCTTAAGGGCTTCTAAATACAGCTACACAAGGGAACTGCCACTTACACCACGCGTTGTTATAGGATCGGTGGTCACATATCAATGAACATAGTAGACTCTTTATTCTTTCGTACTGCGTAACGTAGAAAATGGTCAAGGACTGCCTTCAACCAAATTTGAAGGCAGTTGGTGACAGAATTTTATTGGTACAGACGCCAGCAGGTCAAGCTACCCGAAACTGTCAAATTTCCCCAATCAACCTTGAACCTTAATGCTTTAGCGATAAAGTTGAAAATATATTAAAGAAATTTGACAGATTTAAGTAGCTTGACTTGCTGGCGTCTGCACTACCAGCTGCAGATGCTGCCTCGTGCTCTGTGGTACAAGATAACATTTTATTGGTTTCTCTAAGCAATACCGACAGCTGATAGTGATATTATCTATACAACTGTGAGATTATAGTGTCTCATCTGGCAAAACAATGGTGATCTAAGGACGGTGATTCTCATTATAGTAATAATTTCAAGCTGCAACTAATTGCTTGGAGTGCAACGTGCTGTAATATGTATTCTATCAATAACATAAGGACACGATCCTGTTTCTGGAAGATAATTCAATAGAGTCTGTTGTCGAGTGTCAAGTGAACTTGTATGGTTGGTTGTTGTTGTTGTTCAACAACTAGAACAGGTGATATGAGAGGCGGACAGCAGATCTACTTGAATGACATAATTCAGAAACTTGGGTTAGATGTGTTGTTTTTAACTAAAATGTTACTTGAAACATGCATTCACACGTGCCCAGTGCGAGCGACAAGTATGCTAACAGCTGTATAAACGATTTTAGTACATCAAGCTACCCGAAACTGTAAAATTTTCCCAATCTATTTTGAACCTAATGTTTTAGCGATAAAGTTGAAAATCTATTAAAGAAATTTGACAGATTGTGATAGCTTGATGTTCTGGCGTCTGTACATAAATACTAAATTTGTGTAAAAGAGGTTTTGGACTCAATGAAACTGTTATCGTAATAATAAGTTACGTTAAATATTGTCGAAGTAAGATGTGAATCGAAGACCTTTCGTATCTAAAGTTGTCATCTTAGCTACTGAACTATAAGTGATATATTTTTAGTTAAAAACGCATATTTAAGATATACGAGATGTTTGGTCGGAAAATGTTCATTCTGAAAGGGTAACTGGAGGCGGGTAAAACAGGTAATTTTAACCCACAGGTATCTATGCAGTAAATCTGAATTTTATAGTCAAAGCATTTATTTCAGCCAAGCCAACTACAGGCATTTTTGGTTTGTTTAAAAGTTAGTCGCCAAGTCAGAGTAATGTCCTAAGAAAAAGCTTATACTTGCAAAGCGATGACAACAAACATGAGCTTATAGAAAAATAACTTTAATAACTACACAATAAAGTTCAGTTTACGCTACAACTTCAAACATTTTTATAACTTTTTTCAATAGTGCTAGTCACTCTGAAATCAACTTAATTTTCTTAACAATAAAGTTGATATTTGTTTAACTTGAAATAACATCAATTTGAAACATTAGTCCTTCTCCCCAGCGGGAGAGCGCCCCTGCTACGTTCCTCACGTACAGTCGCGAGCATACATATGTACACACTTGGTTTTATTCAAAAGCGATTTACTCCTTTATTTTTTAATGAAAGTTTATGTTGCTGTATTTCATTGTTGTTTATATGTATATTAAAAGTTTCCAAGTGTTGACATATTAGTTCTCGTGACTCCGTTTGCTACGATTCATTTTGGGTTCAAACATGTTCTAAGCTCTCACCCCGTCTAAGAATGGACATTACAAAACCTATCTGTATAATAAAATTGTTACATACGAATAAAAACGAGCATGTCCTGTACAAAATTCGTTTCCACCCTCTTAACAAAAAAAGTTATAATATTTTTAAAAATGGGTGCAACATAGTTCAAAATTTGTTAATATATGTATGTATCGGCTGATTGGAAAATAATATTTTAATACTTCTCTATCCTTTACGTCGGCATATCGATAGTTTGAAGAGTATCGATATATCGATGAAACGGTGGGATAGCGTAATTTTTAAAATACTTAGATATGGTTAAGGTATAATAATGGTTATGCTTTTGGACGTATCGACTGGGCTATATTGTTATTGTGTTTCGAATGGTCGCTTATTTTGTGTTTTCATCTGTACACTACTGTTAGATGCTCGTTTAAAAACTACTCAAATTGATAGCAAACGTAACATCACACCTGTGATCCCCGAAGAGATAGGCAGAGGTGCAGTTAGTACACCCTAATGTTGCTAGTTATGTTCAATACAACAGCCATTAACCGGGCACTCATCCAGACCCCAGGCTTCTCCTGAGAAATTCCAGATGGAAACACCCAATGACACTTTTCTCCACCTGGAACTCGAACCCCGGACCTTATGCTAAAACAACATTAATTACTCCTTCCAAAGGATTCACAGATAATCTATAATACAATCATGTCAGGCTATTTACCTCTTTTACATATCCCAAGAAAAGGTCCGCCTGTAGCAGTCCGATGGACATAGGCTGTCCCTAATGCCGTCTTAATGCAAAAAATATTGTTAAACACGATAAAAACACAAAATACATCGACATTTAAAACATTAACAAAACAGAAAACAAAATGTAATAGATTTATAAATGATTGTCACAAGTTTATGTTGTAATAATTAGTATTCAGGGCATTGTACAGCGATGTTAAGGGGTAAAAGGGGATCACTTTAACTCAAGACAAAACCACTCCTGTATACTCCCTCCCTCTATCACTGTACAAACCAACCTGTATACATCGCTCAGAGAGAAAGTGAAAATATTAGTTTAAAATCCTACTCAGTGGTGTTAGTACTGTTACATAGCATCACGCCTGTGTCCTCCGAAGGGCAGGCAGAGGTGTCTAGTACGCCCTCATTGTGCTAGTTGTGTAACAGTACTGCACTATTAAATAATAATAGTATGGACGAGTTTAAAACGAATCTATCAGGCGTATGTTTAGTTCGATGATCTCGGCACGACTTTTTAAATGTTATCATTGTAATATTGTTTAGGTAACTGGCAACACAAGCTTCATAGACAACATGGAACGTTTAAAAAGTTAAACTAACTATGAGAGAAGAGAGTATCATAACATCGCGCCTGTATGTCCCGAAGGTAAACAGAAGTGAATAGCCAAGGGCTTGTTGTGAAATGTGTTGGCAATGTTATCTATTGAATATTATAATAATATAAATATGATGTGTGATGTGTTTGTGTGCGTGTGTATGTAACATCGCGCCTGCATTCACCGATAGGGTGGGCACAGGTGTGTATTGAACTCTCTCGTCATACATAGTAGGTACTCACGCGCACACAACTGTCCACACGATACTGTATAAACGTATATATATAAATACATATATATATATTAGTAGACGCCATCGCCATTCAATTCTAGTCTTGCTGCTTAGTTACTGCTACGTAATGATTATTATTAAAATATTAATAGAGATAAGTATTACGATATTATTAAATATTAAAAAAAAAAAGATATCTGAAGCTGGGCTCAGCTTCGCTCTTGTCTTAAACGTGGAGCACACTTGTAACACGCTCGCACTGCCTTCGGGTGTCACAAGTGTAGCCCGGCTCGTAAAGGAACACACTTGTGACACGTTAAGGTAAAAGCGCCAGGGTAGTCCGTGAGATTGAAAATTTATTTTTATATTTGTAATTTGGAGGGCAGTATCAGGTTGTATAGTGATTGAAATATGATTAGCGACCGTAACGTACTTATATGTCTCTATAGAATTATATAATAATCCATCAATATCAATCCATCTCTCAAAGTTCCAATTACCCTATTGAATGACTACGTCATCATGAAATCATGTATCGTGTTGTGCTGGTGCTTCTAATGATTCTATAAAAAAAAACGGGTTACACTCCGGGAGTGCCGGCCGAAGTGAAAACTTGAATATTAACGTTCTGCATTTTTGATATTTTGGAATGCGGTCTACCCTCCCTCCGTCTTACGAATTTTCGATCAGGTCACGTGTCCTGACGCGAGTTTTAACATTTTTTACCCATCACAAAATAGTGCACAACGCCGCTAAAGAAGTTTTCACTTCAAAAACATATTTGTTACAGTCACGAATTATATTTTGATCAATATACAACCTGACGCTAACCGGCAAATTGCAAAAAACGTATGAGAATTTGTATGTCGCGGGTTACCTTAGCGCATCACCGTGAACAGTGTCGTCGGGTGCGACAAGTGTAGCCTACAATGTCGTCTTGATCCGCAGACACGCTGCCGTCTCACGATCGTACGTTAATATATATAAACTAAATCATACATGTATCTAATAGGCCCGATGCCACTCGCACGCCTAAATATAATGTTAATTTGCCATTTATTTTATATCTACCGAATGCACAATGAACTTTAATAAAAGGTAATTGTCCTTGTTTATGTGTTTTATTTATTTACAAACTTATATAATTTAGCGCCTCTATTATCCGAAGGGGCAGGCAGAAGTGTGACTGTATTGCACCCACATTTCGCTAGTAAAGTTACCTAATATGGGGCGAGCCTCTTGCCAAACTGGGCACAAACCAGGGGTCTACTCCGAAGTAGTATCGGCCGTTTTCTGCTACGTAAGTAAGCTCTGCTAAGTAAGTTACTATTTGGTTTGGTCGGTCCCGGTCCTACACTCTTTCGAATATTGACTATGGTCCCGATCCAACTGAGCCGATCCGATTTTTTTTCGCATTTTTCAATAATATTCGGTTCGGCCATGTGTCGGTCCGATCCGAACATTCGCACTTTGCACTTCGGACTAGACCCCCAGACTTCGGACTGTAGCCATACACGTTACGATATACTTGCACAAGTTTAGACTTGCACATGTGACACCGAATGGCTCGGATACTTCTGCTAATTCATCCCACGATATACTTGCGCGAAATTGGCATTGCAGATTACATTAACGTGTGTGTGGCCTTGAATGAAGTATTATGGAGTAAAAGAAATTCTAATAAGAAAACCTAACTGCCCGACCTAGGAATCGAACCCAGTTGCTCATGCTCAGCAGATAGCACTTGCGAGCAATAGCTCTACATACATAAACTGACGCCTTCTTCCCATGGGGTTAGGCAGAAACTACAGAACACCAGCCTGCTACGATCTACCTAGTGTGTACAGACGCGTGTCACTGACTCTGGCAGGGCCACCATCAGGGATTTTAATTTTGATAACACAAAAATATCAGAATTTGTCGGTCACTGATTCCGACACATTGGCGACAAAATAGTTTTTGACATATAAATGTGGCCCTGCTGGGGAGACTCTCCAGATCGGTCACCTATAAACCCTTATATCTTTTGAACCAGTGACCGACAAATTCTGATAGTTGGCGACAAATTTCGACTAATTTTTTGCGTTATCAAAATTAAAATCCCTGATGGTGGCCCTGCCAGTCAGTGACACTAGAGACGCCAGCACATCAAGCTACTACAATCTGTCAAATTTCTTTAATAGATTTTCAACTTTATCGCTAAAGCATTAAGGTTCAAGGTTGAATGGGAACATTTAACAGTTTTGGGTAACTTGATATGCTAGCGTCTGTCCATTCATACATCTGGTCCTCTACATTTTATCATGGTATCAGTATTTCTTACAACTACCCTCTTTGTCGCAACAAAACTAGGGATACCAGTGTCAGCAAAAAAGAATTGCCATACTAAAAATAAAACTACCATTTTGGAAAAAAGCGAGAAATATTTATTACGCGATTTATTACAGATTTATTCAAACGAAACATCTGTTATCAAAACAAAATAAAAAATCTTTTGTTCTTTTCATTAATATCAGCACATTTTACTTCATACAACCATATTCTTAGGACAAATGCCTGATAGTCATCCCCCACATAATTGGGAAGACAAGCTACACTTTCTGAAGGAGAGCACACTAGAGCATTTTCATGTAATGTATTACGAATGCAGAATGGTACAATACAGGCAAAATCTCAGTTTCCAAAAGCATTTCTATCTTCTTCTTAGCGTCGATAGCAATCTAAATGGACTCGATCCAGAATTTGGCCACTTGTTTGGCACCATCACCAGCGTCCATCAGTTCCTGTAACGTGCAGCTGACAGGATACGCAGGACACGATATTAAGTGTCCCATCGTTTGTGAAGCAGCACCACATTTACAATCAAAGGCGGAGTCGTCTATGAATCTCCACCTGAACAGGTTTTCCTTGCTTCGGCCAACCTGGGTCCGGAGTCTTTTAAAAAAACTTCCAGGTTACCCTAAGGTAACTCATGTCCAGGTGGGAGGTCTTCAGCGGGTGGGACGAAAGGTTTGGGTAAGGAAGCACAGTCTCGCCACAGCCGCACTCTATCCATGTAATGTAACGATCCTGCGAATGCTCGTCGCTGCGTTCGACGCAATGCTCACGGTGAATGAGCATTTACCTGTAAGTAACATTTCTTTCTACCATGCGTTCATTGTTGATGAGTGTGCATTCTTGCTGTTGCTCGATAAAATATGGCTCTAATACGCACGTTCGTTTTTAAAATCAGGTTGTAACAAACTATCGAAACATCGAACGTCGTGTTCGAAGTGCGATTCAATAAAATTATAAAACGGCGAATGCTCGACGTTCTGTTACCAGTAAATGCTCTAGTTTATAATCACCTTTAGAAGACCGGTTCTATCATCATTGTCACCAGTTTTTGTCATAAAGCTGTCAAAAAACGCTCTGTATTTGGAGAGCCGTTGAAATCAATGCTTTAGCAGATGATGAGGGCCACGGGGCAAAACTAGTCATAGATTACACCTATACAAGTCCATTACTAGTCTGTTGTGCAGAATTCATGATGGCAGCAAAATCTTTTACTTCCGGTGAATCCAACATGTCTTCCAAGGAAATATTTTGTTCTCTTATATTCTGGATAATGTCCTGACTGCTAATTCTATCTCCTACAGGTATTTTTAGAGATTCAATTTTATTATCCGCTACAATAACCGGATTGTGACTAACGTCACTGTGGTGCCTTTTCACGTGATTGTCCAAAAGAGACTTTCTTACCGACTTATAATCGCAGAACTTACATTTAAAAGGTTTGTTACCCGTATGTATGGTTTCGTGGCAAAGTAAGCTCTCCTTTCTCGTTGCCTTATAATCACAAAAACGACATTTTAAACCGTTCCCCATATGCATTGTAGAAACATGTTTTTGAATTTCATACTTATGCTTGCAGGAGTAGTTACATTCACTGCATTTATGTGGGTAATGACATTTTTGATGTGTAACAAATTGGCATTTGAATAGCGTTGTAAAAGGACATTCTCGACAGATCAACTCTGCTTCAGATTGGCTGCGTTTATTGTGCAAAGCAATTTGGTCTTTAGTTTTAGTAGAGAATTCACAGTTCACACATTTGTAGGGACGGTTCTGATTCCCAGTATGATGCCTTTGAAAATGCCGTTGTACGGAAGCTTTGAATCGAGATGTGTATTTACATACTATGCATTGGTACGGACGCTCTTTAGAGTTAGATTCAATGACTCTAATACTCTTCCAATCTATCTCACAGTTCGGATCCAACATGTAATTATTACATTTCTCGTGAACGCTTAAATTTGCTTCGTCAATTTGGTTTGGTATTGGTTCAAATTCAGGGAGATCATATTCACCGCTAGCTTCATTCAATTTGAAATCAGGAGCTTCATCGTAATGCATTGATTTATGTTTTTTTGACTCACACATGTATTCCGTTTCAAATTCGCAGCTGGAACATTTTATAACATTAGTCTGTTTGCTTCTGCGTTTATGAACGTTCAATCTCCATCTTACTTTTGTTGAAAAATCACACAGATCACATTTGTTCGCTTTCTCGGAGACCTCATTATGTATTTTAGCGAGATGCCTTGAAATATGCCCTTCATACTTAGTTACAAAGGGACATTTATCACATTTATAAATGACTTCTTGCTTATTATGTACCTTACTATGTTTCATATAATTATGTCTGTATGCAGTAGCATAGTTACAATGCTCACATTTATACTGCTTTTCCAACTTATGCTTTCTTTTGTGGGCTTTTAAATTCCACTTGAAGTATGTAGTGTATGGGCATTCATCACATTTGAAGCTTTCAAGTTTATCATGTAATGCCTTCAACTCATGTTGGATCAACATATGCCTTTGCAAAGATGTTGGATACTTTGTGGTGTAATCACAGATATCGCATGAAAATGGTTTAGCGTTGGTGTGACCTAACACATGGAGGTTCATGCAGTTTTTGTAAATGGTTGTGTATTCGCAAGAATCACATTTTAGTGTTTTTTTAATGTGATGCGTTGGGGTCTTCTTTTTCTTGTAGTTTCTGGAATATGAGAATGACATGTTAAATAAGAATTATAACACATAACTTTTTTGTTATTTTTAAGGTACCTCAAAAGGAAAAACGGAACCCTTATAAGATCACTTCGTTGTCCGTCTATCTGTCCGTCCGTCTGTCAAGACCTTTTTTCTCAGGAACGCGTAGAGTTAACAAGTTCAAATTAATATCAAATACTCAGGGCTGCAATCCCTTGAAGCAGTGAAAAAAATGAAAGTTCTAAGTAAACGCAATCAAAAGATACGGGCGTTTATATTCCGTTTATGCCGCATACCATATAGGTTTTGATTCAAAAAAGGGAATCAAAACCTTCCTCCTCCTTCTCTTTTTTTAAGGAAGTTCTCATTCCGAGGATCCCGATGATCTCAACCGATATGCCGTTTGAGTTTAAACGACTTCAATTTCCGATCCGTCTTGCATTCGCCATGACCATTAACAAATCACAAGGCCAATCCTTGAAAGTTTGTGGTCTGAATCTAGAAATTCCATGCTTTTCCATTGGTCAATTATATGTGGCATGTTCACCGGGTCGGAAGACTATCTGCGTTATTTGTTCTTGCGCCTGATAATAAAACGAAAAATGTCGTCTATCACAAGGTGCTTCACTTAGGGTCAATTCACAACGAGATGCGACGCGACGCTGCGCGCACACTTTAAAAGACTGACTCAAAATATACTTTATTTTCTACACGAAAAGGTACACATTGCATTGTGAGAGTTCGCGTTGAGAGTATATTTTGAGTCACTCTTTTAAAGTGTGCGCGCAGCGTCGCGTCGCGTCGCGTGTCGGTGTGAACTGACCCTAAAGAGTGCAACCCATGCACCAAAATACATGGCCAATAAAGAATCATTAAAATACTTAATTTTTTTTATTTATATTTATCATCCTTATAAAAAATCCGCTCATTTATTACCTCTAAGGCGGAACAAAGTTCGCCGGGTCAGCCAGGGTTAAAGGAGATAATACTTACACATGCTCCGCATCAAGCGGATTCTCAGAGTTGTTTTCATCATCATCCTCAACTTCCACCTTCACCCACACGCTGGCAAACATATTTAGCATGTCATTCTCTTGCTGGTCTGGATCTTTTGAGTCTCCTGACATGGTGTGCTGAAAAACAATTAAATAAATGAGTAATTAACAGCAATGTGAGCAGGAGTATTATCACATAGGGATCACTAAATTCAAAAGGAGTTTTAACATTTAAGTATGGACGATTTTTTTTTATAACACAACCTTTTCTCGAAAATCCCCTTTTTTTTTGTGTGGCATACCTACTCACACATTACTTAAAATCGATCAATTTGAACTACGCTTGCCGCGGTTGGTCTGTGGATGGATGACCATCTTCACATACCAAGATCCCTCCATGCCTCGGAAAGCATGTTAAGCCATTGATCCCGGCTGTCATTTGTGGATCTTTGACAGTCATTACGGGTCGTCAGAAGCCCGAAAGTCTGACAACCAGTCTCACCAAGGGGTATCGTATTACACAGTTACTGGGTTGTGGAGGTCAGATAGGCAGTCGCTCCATGTAAAATAATGGTATTCAACTGCATCTCGTTAGGCAGGAAGCCCACCCCAACATATTTGGGAAAAGAATAGAGAGATGAAGTTTCAACCGAATAAATGTCCAACATTGTCATAGGGTTTATTTATATTTTCATTTACAAGATAACACTAAAATAACAAAATTATATCATAAACTGAAATTATTGACAAACTAAAATAATGCGTCGAAAAATTCCTCCGCATCGCTGTCGACTGGTAATGTACCCAAGAGACTGGCGGCATTGCCACGTTGTATGGCAATGCTTAGCCTCTGGCCGAGGTAAAAGCCAGCCCTTGGGTCATGGGAAGTGTCAACCAATCTTTTCGATATTTCCTTAAAAAGACCATGCGCACTCGACCCGAGGATTTCAACCCCAAACGGCTCGAAAATATAATTATTAATAAAGTTATTATATTTACGCCGCTTGAGGTTTTCTGCAGCCAAAGCAGCAGCACCAGCGCAGCACGCCGACCCTGGAAGATGGGATGGCGCAAGTGTATCGACACAAGTTGCATCCCACACTAAAGGCCTACCCACCTTCCATGGAAATAAAGACATGCCGTCCGGTCTCTTGCCATCGTCGCGTGCCAAACCATTGGGTTCTAATACAGCTGGAACGCCGACAGTGACAAGAGCTCGTCGTAATGTCGTTAATGTTTGCGTGCCGCGCTAAGCGACCCGCACTTCGACTGCAAGACAGGCCGTGGTGTTCGAGGCTGTTGACAACTTCGCCACAGTGACAGCGATGAGGAGAACAACACGGTGCTCCTAGTCGTTGGGAAGCAGCGAGGCGGAAAGTATTGTCGTCGAACAAAGTGCCTATGTGCGACGAAGGTAGTGCATGAAGCCACAGGCCCGACTCCCATTTACCCACAGCCAGCAGGCGCGCACGCTCCGCAGTAGTAACAGACGTGTTAAGTAAATTATCATGAACTACTCTGTAGGGCGGCTCATCCTACCGTCTCTGAGAAAATGGATTATCGGGTAGATCTGAGTAAATAATTAATTAAAATATAAATTACCGATTAAATGGTTGTTGATGGATCTAAAATAGTTTAAAAGTAATGCCGTAGTACACCCACATTACCCCATTTATGTTTAAGTCTCATGTAATAGGGGATGAGATTATTGCCACCAACCGAGCACTAGTGCAGACTCCAGGCTGCTACTGAGAAAGTCCAGAAGGAAAAACCCAGGTAATTACACGTCTATACTTAACAGTTAACTGAAAATTAAATATATCTGAGGTTTATATGTTCACTAAAGCTGCGTACAGTTACTGTAGCTTTAACTGGCCATGGGTCATTTCAGGGCCTGCATGGAGGATGACGAAACAGCGGCGCATGTGCTGCTAAACTGCCCGGTGGTTGCCAAATACAGGGAAAGTACTTCGGTAACCCAGGTACCCTACGTGAGATGGTCAGTAACATCCAAGGCGTTGCTGGCCGTAGATCGAATGATCGATTTTCCCACCCGTACGCGAAATACGCGCATTGTCGTGGAGTTGCGGACACCAGCCCGTATTACCTATGAGGGTTTATATTTAACACAGCTATTGCTGTATCAGACAGCATCATGCTGCTTAGTTTTGTGGCAAGTAGATGCCAAGGGTTCAATGAGGAATGGACTGATCATAGAGACTGATAGGATTATTAATTACAAGTGTCGGAGGGCACGCACAGACCCATGTCAACTATGCTATTGACTGTAGTAGTTCTCATCATTACTATAATAATTGTTGTTGGTAGTCATGTTGTACGATTATGCTTTGGGTGATAATAAGGTTGAAACCAATAAAGCGAACCTAACTATTTAATGTGATTGTTAGCTCATATGAGTAAAGTAAATGAAATGAAATATTGAATATTTCTATATTGTTTATGTAGGTGAATTAACCTACAATATAGCAGTTTATTAGCACTAGTTTACTGCACATGTATTGCTGAACAGTTTCCCAATGTTAACAGTGAATAATATATTTTACAAATGCCGAAATTTTATAGAAAATATGTACAAAATTGTACCTACTTTTGTTGTGTACCGATACCGGTTTTGCCAACGAATTGTTTTAACAATTCAAACAACCAGATGACCTACTGTGTGTTATCAATAATTCAAAAATAAAGCGGTTACGGCCTAAAATCAGTGATTTTCCTACAGGCCATATCTATTTTTGGAATCTACAAAAAAAAAACTTGACGCTGTATATCCGAATTTCAGTTGTAACACGTTCCTTTTAAGGAAAGGATCATGTGGGTTATTGTAAATTAAGATTAAAATGAGTACTTACATATTTAATTCATATTTATGAACTAAAAACAATACTTTTTCAATAATCTCATTAGTTTCAACAAACGCTCACGAAAAAAATCAATCTTTCATTATTGTTTTACGTTCAGAAACTATGAGCAATGAGCATCATCAGATCTTATTCGTCTTTCTGTTGTCATTATTAATTTGAAGGTCGAAAAAGGTTAAAAGCAATCTGAATAATTTATTAATTTGGGTATTGTTCACTAAAGTTCACCAATGTTTATTAATTGCAGCACACCACAATTTTATTTATAGAAATTAGTAACATAAACATGTTTTTTTCAAGTTGTAGTTTTCCGAACGTATTTTCAGCTGTCAGCAGTACTTGTAGCTAACTTCACTCTGCAGCTTAGGGTGAGGATACACAATCTTACGGTAAAATTACTGTTTTCTTTTTAATTTTTCTACGTAGGCAACATGACCATAACTGTCAGTGTCAAAACATATTTTGGGCGAATTTCGTAGTCGTATCTTAGATTGCGAAAATTAATAAAAATAAACAGAAATGTACACAGAAGTGGATGTATTTGTTAGTAATTACACTTTAATTGATCCTGAGATATATCAGCTGTGGATTGAAGGATGTTCTTGTAAGTATTTGTCCAATAAATGAAATATTTTTATCATCAATTATCTCTTTAGAATCTAATAGAAATTCTATATTTAGCTGATTTAGGGTATATTTTATGTAAGGAGATATTTCATGAAAGTTTGTGGTCCGTTTCTGTCTAAATAGTAATTGTTCAATTATTGTTGTTGTGCTTGTTGTTGTACCAGAGCCACTTGGGGGTAAGTACTTACTCTTTAGAACTCTACAAAGTTAGGAGTAATAGAAGGTTCCAGGATCGAACTGCTTGCTGGTGATCAATTTGACGGCACGGTTGGCGCAGTGGTTAAGCGATTGACTGCTGCGCTGCGTGTCGCGGGTTCGATTCCCGCACGGAACAAATATTTGTATGACCTACATGTATTTGTTCCGAGTCTGGGTGTTTTTCTATCTATAATATTATGTATGTATTTACAAAAAAAAAATGTATATAAGTAGTTTATCAGCCATCTTGTTACCATAACACAAGCATTAGGTTGCTTAGCTTGGGACAAATGGTGCTGTGTGAAATGTCCAGGGATATTATTATTATTATAAAAAAAAAAAAAAAAAAAACAATTTAAATTAACTAATAGTATGACAACATCATATTTTTCTTAAATAAATTAAAAAAAATGCACTGTTTCTAAGAGATTTCAATACAGTTTTCCATAGTTTCTGGGAAGCTTTACCTACCTAAATACCTTCCAAAAATGCAATTAATTGTTTGTTTAAAAAGTGTTTCGACATGACTATCTTCACTGCCCTACTGCTAGATTTATAATTGACTGGGATGATCTATTCTAGGCTACATTATGGAAGTCAACATGATCAAAACTTTCTACACACCAACAATTTATTGTTAAAAATATACTTAAATGAGATACGATTAATCAACATGTTGGCATAATACCTAATTATAAATATTATCCACGAATGTGCTCAACATCTACCTGCCGCTCTTAATTGTCTGGGTATCTATTAAGGGAAAATTTAATAATACACAAGTGCTTAATAAGACTTTATTTTAAATATGTATTTTTAAATTTGTCTTCATTTAGCTGTGAGATTGGTCTTGCTTCATCTTCTATGGAGTCGACTAAATCTATATTCATGTTTGACTCTGAGCAAATCCAGATCTTACCTTAGTAAGGTTTGGATTATTCTATGCCTTAGCATAGTAATATTCCCACTGCTGGGACACAGGCCACAATCCACCACGCAGGCCCAGTGCAGGTTGGGTAGATCTTGCAAATTTTTCGGTTCTAGGACATGCCAGTTTCCTTACAATGTTTTTCTCCACCGTTTTGAGACCAGTGATGAAATATTTTATACAAAGTAGAGCGCCTGCCCGGGCTCGAACCCAACCGGAATTTATGTTATAGTGGCTTATTATATTCAAATCCTGTTAAACTCTTACAACTGATGATATGATATTCATACTTACTTTCCAGCAAGTGAAGCCGTCTCCACATTACACAAGCGAGACTTCGCCAAGCAGCATGGAGCTACCGTGGAGCTCATTGCTAGTGATGTACTGGACCATTACAGGTAAATTCATCAATTTAATTAAAAGTGATACCAGAAGACAGTAGAATGAGTTTTTTCAAGCAAAGTCATTTTATCACCAATTTCCTGTACATTATATTTATCTCACGGAGCGACGCGCGCTTTACTTGTGGTTACGAAGTGTACAAACATGTCAGAAGCCCGAAAACTGGATTGTGGAGGTAAGATAGACAGTCGCTCCATGTAAAATACTCGTACTCAGCTGCATCCGGTTAGACTGGAAGCTGGCCCCAACATAGTTGGGATAAAGCTAGGCAGAATGATGATGATTGATGTAAAATGTGACATTCTTGAATTGCAGGACATTCGCCCTTCTTGAGCGCCTGCTCACGGTACCTTCGAAGTTATCAGAACAGATGATATTCCAGATTGACGAGGCTACCAAACAGATGCTCATTGAAAAGTAAGTGGACATCTAGAGTCGACCTGGTACTGAGAAATTGAAATGAAATGAAATTGTTTGTTCTGTAAATAGCATATGGGAATGGGAATCACTTTTACAGGTCACATTATTAAAAAAAAATAAGGTCAGCATTTCCTATCTGACTAGTCTGAAAAGAAAGGCCAAAATAAACTCAGAGGTCGCAGTCTCTTTTAAAGTTCAGACATAATCTTGGTCAGATCATGTGAAGACCACGTAGATTGATGTCTGAAATGGTCCATTGGTCTATTTGGGTAAAGCGAAGAACCCAGGACCCCGTGCTCAGCAGTCATGATTTCGACGGCTTAACAAACGAAGCAGAAAATTTGTATACCCACCAGTAAAATAATGTTCAACAATTTTTGCAAAGATGGTCTTAACTTTTGTTGCTTTCGATAGCGATGCAGAAATCTAGAAAGAAAGAAGGAAAATAAAGGAGTTTGAAGATTATATTGTTTTCTGTTTGCATTGATGTCAGCGTGGCCGCCATTTTGAAAAGAATAACCAAAATGGCGCGACAGTAGGTATGCCGCGGACCTTCAAGCCTTTTGTTGAACCAAAAAAACACGAAACAAATACAACATCTCGTTATGGCATTACTCTTTACAGATATTATGATCTTGATGATGCTGTGATCAGGGAGCTTCTTGGAAGGAAACTGTCTTCCAGACACAGGAAGGACTTAGATGAGGTAATACATACTGACATCATTCAGCATAATCAGCCTATAATGTTCCCACTGCTGGGACACAGGCCTCCTCTCGGTGAGAGGGAGTGGGCCGTAATCCACCACGCGTGCCCAGTTCGGGTTGGTAGATGTCACATGTCTTCAAATATTTGGTTCTAGGACATGCCGGTTTACTCATGATGTTTTCCTTCACCGTTTTGAGAGCACTGGTGATGACATAATTTGCACTAAGTAAAGCACCTGTCTGGGTTCGAACCCACGACCTACAACTCGTAAGTCGCAGCCGTTACCACTGGGCCACCACTGCTCTCTGACATCATTCAGGCTAAAATAATTATAACTTACCTATTCTCAATAATTATATCTATTTTATTATTTATTTATTACTGTAACTGCCCGTGACATCACAGCGGACCCTATCAGAATACCAGCGCTGCGACATTTATTTTTTAAATATCGAAGCATCATGCTGAGATAGGATACCTTTTGGCCTCGTATAGGACTTTCTGTTTCATTTTTCCTTTTGTTATTTTTATATATAATTTGTTTTATTTTTATTTTTAACTGTATTTAGTTTAGTTTATGATCCTGTACGAGTCGCAATAAATACTTTTTCTTTCTTTCTTTCTCAATGTTTTTACTTATGTATTTATTTACGTAAAGGCAACTTAACACATAATTATACAGCATTAAACCACAATCTTTGTCATAATTGTTTAAATCATTTTCCTGCCACATATATCTCTTTCCACTTATCATTCTGGACTGGTTACAGCGATAAATAGAAAAATGTATTGGGGCAGACGCCCCAATACATTTTTCTATTTATCGTTCACCTGCCTCCAATACATTTTTCTTTTTATGATTCATCTGCCCCCAATACATTTTTCTATTTATCATTCATCTGCCCCAATATATTTTTCTATTTATCATTCACCTGCCCCCAATACATTTTTCTATTTATCGTTCATCTACCCCCAATACATTTCTCTATTTATCATTCATCTCCCCTTAATACATTTTTCTATTTATCATTCACCTGCCCCCAATACATTTTTCTATTTATCGTTCATCTACCCCCAATACATTACTCTATTTATCATTCATCTCCCCTTAATACATTTTTCTATTTATCATTCATCTCCCCTTAATACATTTTTCTATTTATCATTAATCTGCCCCAATACATTTTTCCATTTATCATTCACCAACCCCAAAACATCTTTCTATTTATCATTCATCTGCCCCAATACATTTTTCTATTTATCATTCATCTGCCCCAATACATTTTTCTATTTATAATTCACCTGTCACCAATACATCTGTCAATTATTTATCAGTCCCCTGTCCCCAGGTAGCAGAACGCTCTTGCGCCCCGCTTCGCTGTTGTCGCCGACAGTTCGACAATGTGCGTCGGGTGTTCAAGGCAGTTGAAGAAATGCCGGGGAACGTGGTCGCTAATATTAGAAGCACGTTCTTGCTGTCTGAACCTTTAGCCAAGTAAGTTGATATCAAGTCGTTGTGCGTTGTTGAGATCCTCAAGTGCTGAGTTGAGCTACACGCTTGCTGACAAATGCTTGCACTGATTGGACTGGTTCACTCAAATCTGTGTGGTACTTTCCTCAAAAGACAATTTTAGACATCAATCTACATGGTCTTCGCATGATCTGACCAAGATGATGTCTGGACTTCAAAAGAGACTGTGACCTCTGAGTTTGTTTTGACCTTTCTTCTCAGAGTAGTCAGGAAGCGCCGAAGCCATTTAGCTTATTTATTTTTTATAATATGACGTAAAAAAGTGATTCCGATATCCTATTTACAGAATAAATAGTTTAATTTAATTTCATCAAAATCAAAAGTAATTTATTCAAATTAGGCTGAGAATCAGCACTTTTTAAACGTCAAAATGACAAGACAGTCTCCCGGCACGCCCGCCCTTCACCATTTCCTAGTGCTTTAGCTGGGAAGAGGAAGTGGCGCAACAAACTGTCCAGCAGCACAGCTGTCTGTTCAGTTAGTTAATGTTTAGAAGTTAAGTTGAAGATGGAAGGAGAGGCCTCTGGCCAAAAGTAGCATGAGAATTGGCTAGCAAAAAAAGCTGAAGATGAGTCTTTCTCGAATAGGCGAGGACAAACAATTTAGAAGTCCATTGCCAGATTAAAACTACAACTAAAAAGACAAAGTCACTTTAGGCGTTTCATTTATTACGTAAGACAATTTGAGGGGGGAGGGGATAAAAAAAAAGGGGGGGAGGGGATCGAAATAAGTGTTATTTTTTACATGGGAGTGGGAGAGGTCTAGATTGTTTTTACGTAAGATCGCAAAATTAAGCAAAAATTATAAGTTTTTAATTGTTTTGCAACTTTGGTAGATACTGATTTTACGTAAAATTGAAAGGGCGTTCATCCAAGTCTTATTTTTTCTTACGTAGGAGAAGGGGTCAGAAAGTGGTCAACATTGTCTTACGTAATAAATTAACAGAGTGAGATTGATTTGAGAGATTAATAAGTTTATTGTTGGTGGGTCTATCAGCCAGAAGGCTGCCTAAACAGGTTACCGTTTCGAAATATAGGGTTCCCCTAGAATCTTAATTAGTTAAATCAAAGTAAGAGACTCGTGTGTCCAGCAACACACGAGTCTCCTAGATAATTCCTTTGGCCTATATTTTAAAACAAAAAATATAAAATTTCTTTGCAGTTGGGTAATTGTTTTTTAATATTTTTTGTTGTTGGGTAAAAAAATATACATAATGAACTTATTACTGTTTCCAGAAAGTATGGTGCAGTGGTGTTCATCGCGTGCATGCGGTTCGAGACGGCGAAGAGGAAGCTCACATACTTGACATTCAATGATTTCTATCATTGTGCACAGGTAAATTAAATATGACATGAATTTTAATACTTTGCTGTAAAATGATATAAAAACTTCGAAACATTACCATTTTTAAGTTGTTGAAAAGCCATCAACAACAAAAACGGTTCTGCACATTTCTTCCTCCATTTCATTTATACACTTTCTTCAACTGGTTACATTTTACCGTTACTAATATAACGGTTCCAATGCAGAGCACTTAGGGTCTGCATAGCACATGCGCTGGACATCTGTGTTCAATGTTAAACAAAAATGAATTATGGATATGCTGAATTAGAGTCAAAATGGAATAAAAAGTATAGGCGCTGAAAAACCATATTCTTTTTTAAATGTTACTAGCAGCGCCCCGCGGTTTCACCCGCATAATTCCGATCCCGTGGGAATATCGGGATAAAAAACGTTTTATGTGTTAATCCTGGTTATAAACTATCTGCGTTCCAAATTTCATCCAAATCCGTGCAATAGTTTTTGCGTGAAATAGTGATCCATCCATCCATCCATATCATGCTTAGAAAGTACTGAGCCTCAAAAAAAAAAATCATATACTTATATGTAAAGTTTCAAATTCGTCAACTATTTAAAAACCCTGTATCATAATCAACTATCAAATGTAATCTTATCAAAACAATGGGACTGCCATGTATTTTTGTACAAAAGTTCCTAAATAAATAAAGAGTAAAAAAAAAAAAAATCTTATCAATAATAAATTGTTATATTTTCTCATTTGCAGGCTATAATGACAAGCTGGACGTACAGCTGCACTGGCCCCGAATACTACGACACGGAGATGGACAGGGAGTTCCTGCTGGAGCTGCGGGAGTTGCGCATACTGCTGGATAAAGAGAAGGAGCATAAGCAGTGAGTACAATATTATTATCTGCAGGCTATAATGACAAGCTACCACGGTCGCTTCGTGGATGGGTGAACCTCCATTACATATCGAGAGCCCTCCGTGCCTCGGAAAGCACGTTAAGCCGTTGGTCCCGGCTGTCATTTGTAGACCTTCAGTCGTTACGGGTCGTCAGCTTAAAAGTCTGACAATCAGTCATACCCATCTCTTCACCACCCTTGGTTGACTGGTAGAGAATGCCTAAGGCCTTTGTACCTTTTTGCGTGCGAGAAGTTTAAATAAATAAATTCCAATGAGTGTCGTGTTACCCAGTAACTGGGTTGTGGAGGACCGATAGGCAGTCGCTCCCTGTCATCATCATCATCATCCACAGCCAACCTCACCCACAGCTGGGCATAGGGGTCTCTTTTCTTGTGCTAATCCCCACGCCCCTATGCCAGGCTCTATCAAAAATACCGGTATTCACCTGCATCCGTTTATTTATACTGGAAGCCGACCAAAATATATAAACTCAAACTCAAATCAGTTATTTCAACTAAACCAATTACAGGCACTTTTGAATTGTTAAACGGTCGCTCAGTCGGAAAGATGAAGCTAGTTGCCCATTCCAAAGCGTAGGTACCTATGGAGAAGAACGAACAAGAAACTCCACGGACACTCTTTTAAACCATAAAATTGTTACAAAATATTTGATTACATCATTCGTGTTGAAATTAACCATGTGCGAACGATGTAGAAAGACGTGCACGTTAAAAGCGTCCGTTATAGAAAACATAAAAACAATTCAGAAATTAAAATAAGCCGTAAGAGATGATCAGTCCCTGACGGCGCCCAATATTTGGAAAAAGACTAGGCAGGTCATCATCATCATTCTCCTGCCCTTATCCCAAATTATTTCTGGTCGACGCAACATGTCTTTTCCTTCCATACTCCTCTACCAGTCGTCATCTCTACAGTCACCCCTTTTCTAACCATATCATCATTCACACAGTCCATCTATCGTTTCTTTGGTCTTCCCCTACTCTTATAGCCATCGACATTTATACTGAAAACTTTCCTCACGACATTTTCCTCATTCCTCCGTATCTCATGCCCAAGCCTAGGCAAATCATGATGACATATCCTTCTATCCTACTAATATTATAAATGCGGAAGTTTGTATGGATGGTTGGATAGATGGATGATTGTTACTCTTTCACGCCAAAACTACTGAACGAATTTGGATGAAATTGCAATGGCATTAGCACACAGGCATTTTATAAACCAGGATTAACACATAGGATACTTTTTATCCCGATATTCCCACGGGATCGAAACTTATGCGGGTAAAACCGCAGGGCACAGCTAGTATATTATATTCTAATTCAGTAATTGTATTTCCTTTCCAGTTTGATCTGCATGCGTCTCCGACCAAAGTTATTGGAGAAGTCTTATCAAGAATTGGAGCTCAATTTTAGGTAAGAATATCTTATTGAATATCAACAAAAATAATAATAATAATTATAAAAATGAAGTTCTTAAACTAAAACGGAGAAATAGCTATTAGCACTATTTATGATGACATTAAACGGACAAATACCTGTTAGCACTATGTATGATGACATTATATGGAGAAATACCTGTTAGCACTATTTATGATGACATTAAACGGAGAAATAGCTGGTAGCACCATTTATGATGACATAAAACGGACAAATACCTGTTAGCACTATGTATGATGACATTAAACGGAGAAATACCGGTTAGCACTATTTATGATGACATTAAACGGAGAAATAGCTGGTAGCACCATTTATGATGACATTAAACGGACAAATACCTGTTAGCACTATGTATGATGACATTAAACGGAGAAATACCGGTTAGCACTATTTATGATGACATTAAACGGAGAAATACCTGTTAGCACTATTTATGATGACATTAAACGGTGAAATAGCTGTTAGCACTATTTATGATGACATTCAACGGAGAAATAGCTGTTAGCACTGTTTATATTGATATTAGACGAAGAAATAGCTGTTAGCACTATTTATGATGACATTAAACGGACAAATAGCTGTTAGCACTATTTATATTGACATTATTTATTTATTTAAGGACTTTGGAAGATTTACAGCATAAATACAATGGTGATAAATAACAGTATAATAATTTGACAGCCAATTACAGGTCTTCACGTCTAGAGCTTGTCTGGTGTAAAAGTACTGTGGAACAAAATAAATATTGCCAAAAAGAAAACAAAAAAAAAATATATAAAAAATCTGTTAGCACTATTTATAACGACATACCTACGTTACCTGAAATAATTATGTTTTAAATAATGTAATAATCAAATGTTTTCTAGGTTGTACACTCGCGCATTGGTCGGCCTGGCGTGCAACCTACACCGAGGCAGGGAACTGAGGTCCTTATTCATTGACCTGCTTGAAAGGTGAGTGGTCACAATAATCTCTACGCTAGAGAAGAAGCAAGTCCTTTTTTTTCCTTTACTCATATTTTTCCACTGCTGGGGAAAGGTCTTCTCCATATTTGTTCACTTTTTTTTGTACTGTGCTTTCTCCTTCCTTAAATCTGTGAACCAGCCCGGCTGTCAGTCTCTACGTTTTGGTTCCGGGGCATACTTAAATAAATTGTTTTAATTTTCAGGTGTGTGGAACCTCTGAGATTGGGTGGTTGGCCCAAAACTGATTTAGCGCAGTTCTTGAGTGCCTACGAGCAATGTGCATTGCAGATGGATGTATTGAGGTAAATTGGGTTTCATTTGTTTTTAACCCCCGACGCAAAAACGACGGGGTGTTATAAGTTTGACGTGTCTGTGTCTGACTGTGGCATCGTAGCTCCCGAACGGATGAACCGATTTTGATTTTGTTTATTTTTTTGAAAGGTGAATTAGTTGGGAGTGTTCTTATCTATGTTTGATGAAAATCGGTCCAAGATGTCCGCCGCCACAAAATGGCGGATTACATATTTTTTATTTTCGTAATGTAGGCTGGCAGGGACATCGACGCACAAACTGTAACCGTGAATTCAGTACAAGATTCTAAAAAACAATGCAAATAAATAATGTTTAGTTTTTTTCAATATTTTAGTAACATTATCTGTTCCTTTAGATTTTAAATCCTTTTTTTTTTGTTTCGTTCACACTCACATACAGCATTTTTATGTCACGATGATATGCGCGCTTTACTTGTGTTTACCAAGTTGAATGTGTGTGTAAATGCAGGAGCTCGGTACCAGTAGAGGTATTTTTGACAAATCAGACTGGGGACGTTCTTAAAATTGACAATTGTCCCTCAGATTTTTTTTTTTTTTCGTTTGCCTATGTTGTTTCTCGCTGCTGGACAAAGGCCGCCCCTCTCCCTCCAAACCTTAATGTCTTGAGCGACCTCTGGCCATGTTGGCCCTGCAAACCTCGTAAGATCGTCACACCTTCGCCGTGGTCTACCTCGACGGCGATGACCTCCTTCAGGCTAAAATATTTTTTATTTTCACAGGGAAGCGGATTTGAAGAGCGTTTGGGAGAGATATATGCGAGTCATCAGCCGGTGTTTACTCACCATGTACCATAATTAAATATATTGTATTTTATTACTATATTAACGTACTCTAGTCTCTGAATAAGCAGGAATCTAAGTGGCATCTCATCATCTGACCAGCCCTTTCCGAACCATGACGGCCCGCCTCTGTACAATTAATAATAATATCCCTGGACATTTCACACAGCACCATTTGTCCCAAGCTAAGCAATCTAATGCTTGTGTTATGGTAACAAGATGGCTGATAAACTACTTATATACATTTTTTTTTTGTAAATACATACATATTATAGATAGAAAAACACCCAGACTCGGAACAAATACATGTAGGTCATACAAATATTTGTTCCGTGCGGGAATCGAACCCGCGACACGCAGCGCAGCAGTCAATCGCTTAACCACTGCGCCAACCGTGCCGTCAATTGTATGCTTAAAGTATTAAATAAAATAAATAAATAATTCTAATAGATACTTCCACACAATAGGCATACCGGACAGTCCCTTGCGCAGGGCTTGCATGGAGGCTGATGAAACCGTCGCGCATGTACTCTGAGTGCGCAGGCGTCACCCAGATCAGTTCAAAAGCCCTCGGGACACCCAGACCTTACACAGATGTACTCAACAGGCCAGGAGTCTTAATAAGCTTCTGGAGGGAGGTGGGCTGGTTGGAATAACTACCGATGGCCGCCATGGCCCACGCACAATGGTCCACTTGGTGCCTGACTGTTTGAGTGGCCGCCCTAAAACATACTTGGCAAAATGTGGGTGTACTCTGTGTACAATATACCTCTGCCTATACATAGCCTATGTTCCCACTGCTGGGACACAGGCCTCCTCTCTGTGAGAGGGAGTGGGCCGTAATCCACCACGCGGCCCAGTGCGGGTTGGTAGATGTCACATGTCTTTGAATTTTTAGTTCTAGGACATGCCGGTTTCCTCACGATGTTTTCCTTCACCGTTTTGTGGGCAGTGGTGATGAACTAATTTTCTTCAAAGTAAAGCGCCTGTCAGGGTTCGAACGTACGACCTATTTCTCGTAAGACGCGGTCGTTGCCACTGGGTGCCTCTGCCTTACTTAGACCTTTGGGAATACAGCTGTGTATTTTAGCCACATAGATTTCTGCTTAGTAAATTATTGCCAAGGTTTTAACTGTTAAATCATAGAATGTACTTATTTATGTAAATCAAAATCGATGTATTACTAAAAATATTTGTTATTTCAATTTAAAAAAAAACTTTTATTCGAAACAAGGTTTTATTTTTTATTATTCATTATTTATTACAAAAAAAAACAACCTTAAAAAATATATAAAATAAACTAGAAATTACAAAATAATTACATAAAATCATTATTTCTGTTATCGCAAAACTATTTACAGTATTTCATTATAGACATTTATTTTAGGTACAGAATTTTAGCTGTCATTAAAAAAATACGCTATCAAAATCAGTATAGAGTCGAATTTGTAGTACCCGGGCATACAATTTCTTTTCGCGCACCGAATTTTCAACTCTTGGTGTCGAACCGAGCATTGAGAATCCAACCGACTGCATCACAGCGAGTCAAGTCAAGAAAACATACTTTTTTTGCGAACTGAATTTTCAGCGCTTTGCTTAACGCCGAAAGTTGAAAATCCAACAGTGTGTTTTTTTGACGCGCTGCGGATACGCTCCGTTGGATTCTCAACGCTCGGCTCAACACCGACAATTGAAAATCCAGTGCGCGATATTTTTACGTACACATCAAGCTACCCGAAACTGTCAAATTATCCCAATCAACCTTGAACCTTAATGCTTTAGCGATAAAGTTTAAAGTCCATCAAAGAAATTTGTAGTAGCTTGATGTGCTAGCGTCTGTACGTGCGAACTCACAGAAATTGTATTGAAAAAACAAGATGGCGTCGTTAGTTCCGATTTTGGCCACGGTAAAGAAGCCTTGTAGCGCTATACATGTTTTTTTTTACAAGGAATGTGAGACATTCTAAAGGAAAATAAATACATTCAGTCACAGGTTTAACAATTTTACATTTTCAATACAATATTTTTTGATTTGCTTTACAAAGTTACTAAGCATATTTTTTATTACAATATTTTTCGGTTCATCCATTTTTTTTGCATATTTCACTATTCATTATTTTACTTTTTTTTGCATTACACTTTTTTTAAATAAATTGTCTGCGTAAGTAAACGTCATCTTTTAAGTCGATATAAGAAATTGTCAGGTGCTTTAAAAAATATCCCACATGAGGGACGATAATCCTGGAGAGTCAGCCTGGCTGCCACCTTGCCGACTGACTCATATATTTACCACGGCACTAGCTATTATAACTCGTGCGGACATGAGATACAACTAATGCCGACACGAGATACAACTAGTGCCGACACGAGATACAGTTAGTGCCGACACGAGATGCAACGTAAGTAAGACATCAAAGTTAAGTAACCAATTTTTTTTTTTAAGTACAATTTTGACAAATATTTTCCAATATCTACTCAGTCATTACATGCCTCTGCTTACCCCATTTAGTATTAAGCTTCATTATAATCAAAGGCACAGGAATTTAATACTAATTAGCAAATACAATACTAGGATATGATTTATGTGCCTTTGTTTGTGGCGCAACTGTCGCCCAATAGTTGCGCGATAGTTGGCCGGTTTTTTGTTGTCAAACCGTTGTCTATTTATAAAAACTTCGCAGTTTATAAATACTAAGTCCCTGTTTTTATGTGAATTTAATATGAATGCAGATTATATTAAATTATGGAATTACAAAGGGCATAGCAAATTACAAATTCATTTATCTACATTAAACTACGTATTTCGATGAAAAGTTATTATGACGACTTAGCAGGTAAGTTAATTAATCAATTTTTAGATTACGTCTTTAGCGGCAGACTTCAATAAATACAAACCATTTTCAAAATGCGGCTTGAGAGCAGAATGAGGGGAAAAAGTGACAGCTGTCAAAAAGGTGAATGTCATTTTTCAGACATGTCAAGACGACATGCTAAAGCTAATAATAGTCGACCTCGTAATTGTGTTGCCGCTTTTGACACGACGCTTCGAGAAAACCGTAGTTCGTATGTATTTCCATTTTTGTCAAAAACCACAGCGGCTTACATGATATTTAACTGCAAACTGACATGACATTTCAGAAATTTTTGGTAAAACAATGTGACAAAAAATCAAGCGATTTTTTTTATTACAAATTTTCATATAATAAATACACATTAATAAGATAGGAATGTTATTTTGCTAATAGAAATTCATTCGTTCCGATGCCTCGCTGGACACAGACTTAAAATTCTAGAATCACATCGCTTAAAAACTAGACAATTTTACATCTGTTAGCTTGGAAAAAAACATAAGGTTTTTTTGACAAAGTATATAGAAGTTACATTACGACTCATTACCCATTTCAAAGGTATTTTAATTGAAAATGAGGTGCTTGCGGCTAAGCAATACCAGCCGCACGGGTCGATCGATCAGGTTTAGCTACGCTTCCCGCGGTTGGTTCGTGGATGGATGACCATCTTTACATACCAAGACCCCTCCGTGGCTCGGAAAGCACGTTAAGCCGTTCGTCCCGGCTGTCATTCGGGGATCTTTGACAACCGTTACGGTTTCGTTAGAAGCCCGAAAGTCTGACAACCAGTCTTACCAAAGGATATCGTATTACCCTAAGTTGTGGAGGTCAGATAGGCAGTCGCTCCATGTAAAATACTGGTATTCAGCTGCATCCGATTAGACTGGAAGCCGACCCCAACATAATTTAGAAAAGGCTAGGCCGATTGATTCTGCACCTTGAAATAAAACAGCACAGGAGTTTGTTCGAGCCGAACCAGAGAAGAAAATGAGCCTTCATAATGTGACTTCTATAATGCCGTTTGATTATACAGGCTGGCTGAGGCATAGACGCACAACCTGTTACCATGGATTCAGTACATGATTCAGAACCCCCTGGAAATTTTTCGAAGGTTATTAAAAAAAAAACTGCTGTTCCGTTACCACACAATGGACGGCGCCGCCAAGGTCGGCCCAGAAAGCGGCGGTGAGATGACCTGGACGCGTACCGCGAGGTGACGCGAGGCAAGAGTTCCTTTGTCGAGCAGTGGGACAGTATTGGCTAAAGAAAAAGCTGTTCTGTACAATTTGAAACAGCTGTTTTTTTATTGCCGACATTTCTACGCTTGGGGATCTGGAATCATGTACCGAAGTCATAGTTACAGTTTGCGCATCGATGTCCCTGCCACCCTGTGCATTCGTGAACATATTACATATATGTTGCGTTTCCCGACTTCGCCCGGTTACTTAAAAGGAATTATGTACATAGAGGCAACTAACACTTTGAGCTTTAATACATCTATGCTAGTTTCGCTCCGAGGACCAAATATGACTTTCAATGTGGCAAAATGAACCTTACTTGTATAATGTTAATGTTCATTGCCGCATGGAACGCTTGACCAGTCGTTTATAGGAATATGCACATTAACATTATACGAATAAGGTTTATTTTCGTATGGAACGCTTGATTGGTCGGTTATTGGAATATGCAGATGAATTAACTTTATACGAATAAGGTTAATTTTTGCATAAAATGCTACTGGATTTAGCTTGAGTAAGTTCTAAATTAATTCTGTACATTATAGCCTCAGAACGGCTAAGAAAAACATCGTGAGGAAACAGACATGTTCCAAAACCAAAGACGATGTGACATCCACCAACCCGCACTGGGCCGGCGTGGTGGAGTATGGCTCAGTCCCTCTCACAGAGAGGAGGCCTGTGTCCCAGCAGTGGGGACATTATAGGCTACTTTTGTGATGTAGTCAGTCATATTTGGTAAGCGAAAAGCATCATTTTGAAAGCAAGTCGGGATTTCCATAGTATGACAATTAACTAAAAAAATGTCATTTTAATAATAAAAATTTTAGCTTGCTTTGTTAATCTCAATATTTGACTTTTTACAATAATAAATATTAATAATTTTCTTCCAATTTTTTTTTAGTTTTTTTTGTTTGGTATTTTTAAGAACTCGGCTATCTAAGAGATCCTTATAGGTAACATATCCATATAGTAAGAATGGGCGCACAGTAGGCAATATTGGGCAACTTTTCATGTTATTGAAAAACACAATTAGGCAACAAAATCTGGTCTAAATTGCCCGTAAGTGGCTGAAAACGTACAATATAATTGCTTAATACATAAGCAACAGAAAATATTGCCGTATCCAAATGTTCTTATAACATTTTTAAGCCTGGCAACATAGGGTGAGGTAGCAAGCGACAAATGCTGCCATTATTAGTCAACAGTGAACATAAATAAATATTGTTTAAGTCGGCCAACTGTGTCCCCACAGTTGCGCTACAATAATAATGCTAATTTCCGTTCTTTTTCGCGATTACCGATTAATTTCGAACTCAAAGGTAGCCACTAATTACCTAATCAACTAGTCTTTATACCAAAACATCGCCTATTGTGCACCCAATCTAATACAATCAGTCGATTACACCCAGCGCTGAAAAGCGACTCAAAAACAATATTTTGTACTTACATATTCGAGTTTGTCCCAAAACGGCTTGACTGTTTTAGATGAAACTCTATTTATACCTAGGATATGCAGATCCCAATATTGAGAGTCTTGAACTAAAACCGCGTATTTATTGGGAAACAACGTTGCTGGTAACATACAAAGTTGCTGTTACTGGCAACATGCTTATGTTCCATATTTGTGAAAAACAAAAGTTACTCAGTATTGTTGCCAGTTTCATTTGATGCTACGGGTGATAGTTGCGCAACTTTCTTTTTAGTTTTTCTAGCACATGTGAATGCTCCATAAACATGATTAACAAAAGTTGCGCGACTTTTGCCGGCAACATTTGATATGGCGGGCAACAGTTGCGCAACTTTTTTTCAACTTTATTTCCAATAAGTACACGGGTTATACCGGGATAATATCTTAGCTTGAAACATCGAAAGCGATCACATAAGTTTCTTGGACTTGGCATGGTCTAAATATGGACCTAAAAATATCCATTTTTTTTTACTGTAAATCTACTGTGACAAACAATACTGGATCTAAGGAACCAATGATTGACTTCGTTTTATTTACATCTCTACTTTCAGATATTAGAAATCCAGTTAAGATTTTTGGCTAAGCTACAGTCGCCGCGGTCGGTTTGTAGATGGGTGACCATCCATTTTATACCGACACCCCTCCGTGCCTCGTTGGTCCCGGCTGTCATTCGTATATCTTTAACAGTCGTTATGGGTCATAGCCCGAAAATCTGACAACCAGTCTTACTAACTCGTGTTACGCAGTAACTAGGCTGTGGAGGTCAGATAGGCAGTCGCTTTAAGTAAAATACTGGTATTCAGCTGCATCCGCTTAGTTGGGAAAAGGGAGGCAGATGATGAAAGGTTTAAGCTTGATTTTAAAAATCCAAACTGGACTCCTAAATCGTAAATATCCATAACTATAAGTCTCCTTATTAGAAACAACTCCAGAATCAGAACACACCTCCGAAAATTAACAATCCCACACAAAACCGGTTTTCAATTTCCAAAAAACGGACCTCTATAATTGTCCCATCACTATTTATCGACACTCAAAAACGTATTTATCCAACATTTTGCTTCAAAAACCAACACTCCGAACGCTAACCTCAAAAAGAGTCCATGACTACGCGGTTTTCGACAGTCAGAAACCCAATCATAGACTCAATTGATCAGTTCCACACAAAAACCAGTTCTGACTTTCACAAGCGGACGTCAAAATTGTCCATGACAACTCAAAATCGGAGTTCTTCCTCTTCAGAAATTATAAATGGACCTCTTAGAGGACCTTTAGAGCTTATCCAGGTTGAAAGCGGTGACTAGGGCGGTAGCGGGCGCGAGATACCGGACACACTGTACAGCGAGTTGTAGGGCATACTGGTCACACTGTATGGCTGGCGAGTTGTAGCGTTTTGAAGGGCTGCGTCTGCGTCGCTCGCTATGTGATAAAGGCGTGTTTAAGATGTTTTCTTTCCTGATTTTCTTTCTAGGCCTGCGCTGCGTCTTGTTATGTCTTACAAACATAGAAAGCGCCATTTTTATTTCGTCTCTATTTCTGCCTAGGCTAGTACGGCCTAAACGAGCGCGAAAAACCGTTTGACAATCGCGTGCCCAATTTTTTTTTTCATCTTTCTGGATTTTCTTGCATTCTGCCTATGTCTGTTAGTAAGAGCTGCAACAAGCGGGTAATAACGTTTGAAACTCGGCAGGAGTTTCGTCTCGATAGTCAGCAAACGGCATTATGATATCTCATCTCCAATTACATGGCGGTTGGTATACTTCTGTCTAACCCTTCGGGGTTAACAGACTTCATGTTATAAGAACTTAAACATAACTGGCTAAATGTGGGTGTACTTTACACCAAATCCTTCAGGGTAACCAGCCATTATATCACTTCCACACAATAGGCATAACGGACAGTCCCTTGCGCAGGGCTTGAATGGAGGCTGATGAAACCGCTGCGCATGTGCTCTTTGAGTGCACAGGCGTCACCCAGGTTAGATCAGAAACCCTCGGGACACCCAGATCTTACACCGATGTTCTTAACAGGCCAGGAGACTTAATCAACTTCTGGAGGGAGGTGGGCTGGTTGGAATAAGCACCGACAGCCGCCATGGCCCACGCACAATGGTCCACCTGAAGAACTAAGTGTGGAAACCAAACCCGTAACATAGAACATAGATAGAACAGCGTTTATATCAGAATTGTTTGAAGAAATCGCGCCCGCTTCCACTTCCGCTTAAGCTCATCACCCTGGACACAGCCTTATAGGCCCGACTCGCTCGCTGCTAACATCTTAGTCGTGTAGCGCGAGGCCGTCTACTTTATCTCATATATCAACTTCGCAGATTTTCCTTTTCTGGGGGAGGCCATATTTGTCCTTTTTTATCACTTCCTGCTTCAGCCGGAGGTAGGTTTCGAGACGGACGAGGGCGTATTCCTGGAAAACATAAGGTTAGAAATTAGATTATTTTTAATACATGGGCTATTTTGATATAGACTTGAGCAGTATTTTTATAGGGTTTCAAGAGGAATTTCGGCCAAGATTTAAGGGTCGTACTTGTGACTACTTTATTAAGTAAACTGAAAGTTTCATACGAACACGAATATTATGCTTAAGTCATTTTTTTTTTTTTTATAAAACTTTGCCCCACACTTGGAATTACTCCTGTATCGTGGGTGCGTTTACGAACATTTAAACTCACATACACAAACAGCCAGACCCGGAACAACTACCTGTAGGCAATAAATATATTTGTTCCGTGCGGGAATCGAACCCGCGACACTCAGTAGTCGATCGTTTAGCCACTACGCCAACCGTGTCGTCGTTAGTTTATCTAATGATATAATATCATTGCTAATGGTCAGATAATTAACTATTAGTAAAAAAAAAATAACTTAGATAACCTAAAAATTGATCAAAAACACATTAAAAGCAAAAATTTAACCATTATTTACTATTTTTAACAATTGGTTGAGTTTAACTACGGATCAAAAAACCGGCCCTTAAGTGCGAGTTTAGGTCACACGAGATATAAAATAGTATATGATACGTGTGACTTAAGTAATTTATAATCGACTACTTTAGTCACACGTTACGTAATGTACTATTAAAATCTAATTATATTTTATCACTCACCCAATATCCAAAGGGAATCTGACTCTTGGAAGCATTAACAATGGACCATAAGGTCCAGAACAGATGGCTGACGCAAGCGAACGCGTCGACCTCGTCCAGCAGCTTGTTGACATCGTCCAGTGTCACCTCAGGCTTATCCTGGTTGTTCGAGTGGTAATACTTCAGGTATTCGCGGATGAATATTTCCTGTAAATAAAAAGAAATATGGTTGAAACTAACAGCTGTTTCTTGGCCAAAGAATTAACATCGCCATACAACGTGGCAATGAAACTACGGCGGCGGCGGCGGCTACGTGGCTTGAATACTGAATAAAATATTATTATTATTATTTAATGCTGCCAGCCTTTTAGGCACTGTTCCTGTTGACAGCGATGCGGACGAATTTTTCGATGCCATATGATTATTTTGCTTATTTTTTCACATGTACATATCATTATTTTAAATGTTAGCTTATATAATGTAAATATATACACCAATAATAAAAATTACACTTCTAGCTTTTGCCCGCGACTTCGTCCGCGTGAAGCAACTTTGCGTTGAAACTAGCGTGAAATCGGTAAAGTCGTTCTCAAGTTATGAAATGATCAAGGGAAATAGGGATCCATTTTCATATATGTATATAGATCACCATGTAAACTTAAATTACTAAATAGCAGACTGTTTAAAACTCACTTGTTTAAATGGCTTAATGATAATAACTTGTATAGCATTAAGGAATACCTTGAACATAAGTTTTGTTAACCATTTTACATGCTTTAGTCTTTAACAAAACATGTATAATCTCATCGTTAACTCATGTAAAACCTTTGTATACCATGGTTTATGCAAATAAATAAATAATAAATAAACTACAATAAAATTTGTTATTTTTTGGAGATTTTTTACTCAATTTTTCTCTTGTATTGTTGTTGGTTTCGTGTAACTGTATTGTACGGTGTACGAGGTTGTTTTTTTTATCAAAACCAGTATAAATAGCAGTTTATAGTGTCACAGCAGTATGGCTAACAATTAAACGCAGGCGGTTTTGTCGTAGCTGAAAACGCCAAACCGCGTCACACTCTGTCTGAGGTTTTTTTTTATTAACCATTCATTTCTCCTTCACCTCTCTCTGTCCAGAGCTGCCAAGGACCAATCTGAGGCTAACTCTATTTAATTTTTCAGTACCACCACAGATTACTGGCGAGCAGCTTGTGTTGTGCCTTTCAAAAGTTAGTTTCTTAATCATTTTGAAGAAATCTTTACATAGACAAAAGAAATAAACATATGAATCTTACCTTCTGCTCCAAACTGGGCGTAAAATCCTGATTCTCATAATAGAAAGGATGCTCAGGATTCGTATAATCAAACGCCCATTCCTGGAAATGATTGGCGATATCGAATCCTCTATAATTGTACGCGCAATACTCAAAGTCGATCAACACGAGTTTAGGCTCGCCCGAATCCGAAAAATGGCTTAGAACTGTGTCCGAAGTGTTGGCGTCCTCGTAATGAAGTCTTTCAAAACTTTCTTTCGAGTCCGTCTCTCTGTTCGAGAGCGTTTCTTCTGCATCGATGCCGTGGATGTAGGCTACCGAGCCCTCTTCCTCGAGGGCCGGTTGGGGGGCGTCTTCTATTAGGAGAATGTTGCCTGTTGAGAAAATTTTGGTGGTTAGTGTTGCCAGAAAATTGATATTGATTGTCAGGGGCTAAGTAATAACAGCCGCACTAGTCGATCGATCAGGTTAAGCTATGCTTGCCGCGGTTAGTCCGTGGATGGAAGCCTCTTCACATACCAAGACCTCTACGCCTCGGAAAACACGTTAAGCCGTTGGTCCCGGCTGTCATTCGTGGATCTTTGACAGCCGTTACGGGTCGTCAGAAGCCCGAAAATATGACAAGCAGTCCTACCAACGGGTATCGTATTACCCAGTAACTGGGTTGTGGAGGCCAGACAGGCAGTCGTTCCATGTAGAATACTGGTAAATTTTTGGTCGGTTATTAAAAAAAAAATCTTAGCCATACATCACTAATTATTTTTTATATTAAAAAATGCGAAAGTAACGCTGACTGTCTGTTACATTTTACATTTTAACGGCTGAACCGATTTCAATGAAATTTGGCACACCACCATGATTTGGATTAGGACATAGGAATTTTTTTTTAACCTTAATATATGGCATTATAAATGGACTCCGCCCAGAATTCTGCTACGTGTTTGGCGCCATCACTAGCGTCCATCAGTTCCTGTAACGTGCAGCTAACAGGACACGTAGGACATGATGTTAAGTGTCCCATCGTATGTGGAACAGCACCACATTTACACTCCAAGGCAGAATCGTCTATGATCTAATGAAACTATCGATTCCCGTGGGATAATTTCCGACCTCTACGCGGGCAAATCTCGCAGCATCATGCTGAGATAGGAGCATTTTGGCCTCGTATAGGACTTTCTGTTTATATAATTTAATTTTTAATTATGATTGTGTTTTTTATACCCTGTCCATTAGGTAAACCGTTTTTTGACAGATGGAACTAGTGATTACAGCAACACACAATACATTGATTGATACACCTACGTGTGTATGTAAAAAGCCATAAATAAGATAAGGCAGTTTATATATTTATTTTATTACGCATTTTAAATTTAAATTTTACGTAATCTGGAATAGTTTGCACTAAGACAGCTGTCAAAAATGGTTAAACTAATGGACAGGGCATAGTTTAGTTTGTGATCTTCCTGTGCGAGTCACAATAAATACTTTTCTTTCTTCCTTTCAAAAGTTAGTGTTAAATTAAATAATGTATTGTTTCCTCTCTTACCTTCCTGCATATCATTGTGACAGAACACGACCAGGGAGTCGACAGAAGCCAGGAACTTCTTCAGCCATTCTATTTCCTTCTCCAGGTCTGTCTCCTTCAGCTGCTTTATGATGCGCTGTTCTTCTTCGTTCTAGAAGGAGAAAGAAGTAGGTAAAAAAGTATTAGTAGAATTTATTGTGAAGGAGCTCTTCCTAGGAAGGATTACAACCATACTTAGTTGTTTTGATAATGTTTCATTTTTTGTTTTTAGGGTTCCGTACCTCAAAAGGAAAAACGGAATCCTTATAAGATCACTTCATTGTCCGTCTGTCAAGACCCCTTTTCTTAGGAACGCGTGGAGTTATAACGTTGAAATTAACATCAAATACTCAAGGCTGTAACTCCTTGAAGCAGTGATAAAATCAAACTTCTAAGTCAACGCAATCAAAAGATACGGGCGTTTATGTTCCGTTTATGCCGCATATTTTGACACTCGCAAGGGAATCGAAACCTATAGGGTACTTCGCGTTGACCTAGAATCATGAAATTTGGCAAGAAGCAATGTCATGTAGCACAAGTAAAGGAAAAAAACTGAAAACCGTACAGGAAAATGCCCATTTTTGATCATAAAACGTGACGTAAGCGTTCAATAGTTTTTAATTTATGTAAAGGGGTGCCGATATCTGATAGTGATACATTCGTTTTAGTCTGTTTGCTTAAGAGGAAATGCGGGTGGTGTTTTTTCTATAGAGACGCTCTCGCCTGTTTTCTTTCTGGTTAATGACCATATGGCTATGATTTTTTACAGAATAATAAATGTTAGTTACTTGTATGTCCCTTTGTTTTCCTTTTTGATAATACATTATTTTTATAAGCACTAGAACCCTCAAAAAATGCTCAAAATTGCCTATTTAGACCGCTGTTAACAGAGGCCTAGGGTACAAATTTGACAACTAATGAAAAAAGGAAAACATGGTACACAGTATACCTGTATCTTTCTTATCCAGTTTATGAAATATCTTTTAAATTGGTTCAATATTGGTGGAGAAAATAGGCGAGAGCCAAACCTCGAAAATGTGACTTTTTACTTAGGCTATTCAGTCGGATCTGCAGTTGTCCTTATCGCACGCTTATTGGGCGGCCGGACGCTGAGAGCTCGCAGAGCGACAGCGATAGTTTCTACAAATACCTAATTTTCAAAAGTCTTTCCGCCCGCATTTCCTCTAAATAACCCGAAAAGTTATTTTATTTTTTCACATCTGTACAAGCTATCACAAACATATTAGCTTATTTATAACATGGTGATAAGATTAGCTAGCCAACAAACACGAGGTAGTTGCGAGGTTGACTGCCCATTTTTAACTCATCAACTACCGAGAAATGAGACAGTTGTTTTTCATTGTTTTTGGACGACTAGTTCCTCAGTCCTTAATTATTAATTTAGGGCATTAAGTCCGCCTTTGGGCAGTATTTTTTTACTTGTGCTATTAGTATGAAATAAATAAATATTTTATTTATATTTGGTCGGTATTTGGGTTGGGCTCGGCATCAGACTAATATTTTCCCTCCTGCTCAATTCTGGATGATATACTGATTATATATGCATACAAATGATGTATAAGATCATAAGTATTAAATAAATAAATAATTTGGCAGTTTTAATATTAATTTTACTTTGTACAATCTGCTCAATAATCAAGTTCTCTGACTGTAAACTATGTTCAATGTTGTTTAGTAAAGACACGTACCTTCCCCTGAATAGTCCCCGACAACCTCTCGTCCTTGACCGTCTTCAGCCACTTATACATGGTCTTCCAGATCCAGTTGGGTTCCTTGCTCAGAGGCACCTCCATAGAGTGAATGGCGGCCATCTTCTCCGCAATTTTCATTGACAGCGACGGTTCAGCTAGTTCCTTAGTGAGGAGAGGACGAGCCTGAAAGTGGGGTGTGTATTTAGTATAGTGAAGTAGGTAGGTGGGCGTGAAATAGGGTGTCGTGGGCTTGAATTAGGGTATGTTTGGATTCAAATATAAGGAGTAGTAGGATTGAATTAGGGAGTAATAGGCCTGAAGTAGGGGGAATAAGCCTATATTTGGTGTACTGCGCCTAAAATAGGGTGTGGTTGGGCTGAATTAGGGTACATTAGGATTAGGCCTAAAGTTGGATGTGATAGGCGTAAAATAGGGAGCATAAGACACTTATTCTTTTCGAGTGGATGGCAAAAGTAAAAATATTGTATTATGTTATATAATAAAGCCTATGGCGAATATTATGGAATATATTTGCTGGTGTGTTCCTACTTCCTAATTCCGGCTAAGTGCAGCTTTGAGTTCTAAATATCGGCCATCACTGAAATGTCGTTTCTATATTTCTACATTATATTTGTATTTTTTTTGTATTATGGAAATGGAGAATGGCCTTTTGACGAATGGAATGGCTCATGTGTTATAAAAAGTATTCTATTCGGTCAGCCTACAGTGAAGGAAAATAGGCATTATGGGGAATTGAATGGATATGGCTCATGTGTTCCTGATTCCGGCTAAGTGCAGTTTTGAATTCCAAATATCGGCCATCTCAAAAATATCAACCTAAAGTGGAGGATTTAAGGGGAATGGTGTGGAAATGGCTCATCTGTTCATAATTCCGGCTCAAAGTAATTTTGAATTCTAAATATCGGCCATCTCACAAATATCTGGCTAAAAAGGGGAGTACCTACTAGGCTTTAAGGGGAATGGTGTGGGAGGAACATGTGTTCATAATTCCGGCTACGTGCTGTTTTGAATTCTAAATAACGGCCTTCTTAAAATCGGCCTAATTTCTTTGGGACAGTATAAAATAGGAGATTCTTTAGTAGATATTTTGACCGATTCTTATAATTTCATTAAAATACAGAATTTTTTTTTTCGCAGTTCTCTTTTTCTAACTATAAAGCGTCCATATATGTTTTTGGTATATAATAAATGTATAAAAAATCCCTGTAAATCCACTACGAACAAAAATCAACCATATTTCTTAGACATTAAATGTCAAATTACATACCACGCGTGCGTTTCCTGCTTATGACGTAGTTCCGGTGTCCGGTAATAGGCCCCACTCGATAGCGGGTCTATCGCGATATACCTGGGCTGCAACTGAGAATTTCCTAACAGAAATACCCAATTACCGGCATTGATAGCCGAACATACGAACACCGTAGACAACCAATGACATAATATTACCACAGATAAAATAGAAATTAACGATTTATATTTGAAATAAAAACTAAAAAGACAGGTTTATGAATGAAAACTTTACACTTTTTTTAAAAACCAAATTATAATTTTACTTTAAACCCTAAAATATCTATTTACTGCTGGCTACAGCACAAAAATGATTTACTTCTTTCTAATATTCATGGAATAAGTTATTTATAAAAACCCTACCATTTCAAATTTTTCAGGTAAGTGAAAAAAAACGTAGTCGCTTAGATCAATTTAAAAGCGGAAGATACGGTACGCTCTCACCGCAATCACTAAACCTAGGCTATGCACAATCACATGCAACGAAATCTATGATCACAGTCGCATACTTACAGTTACCGATAGACAAGGACAGAGATAGGCCCGACACAGTCGTGCGAGCGGAACCGCGTTAGCCGCCGAACGTTCTTGTTCGTCAACGCAAGAGTTGAGAGTTGTTGAGCGGTATCGACATGCGCTATTTAACCGATGGTCCGCGTGGGACTGAGTGCAACTGTGTCCATTGGACTTGGTTCAGTAGGACCACGCGCTGTAACGTGACATATCTTCCGCTTTAATACGTTGACTGCCAGACAACAGAGACAATAGAAAATCTATTGTTGGCGGTCACCGGTGACCGCGGTGGCAATCAACCCCTTAAATTTATCTAAGGGTAGTCGTAAAAAATAATACCCTAGCCCAAAACTATAACAATTGGATCGGCCTACGATGTCTGTCTATTGTTCACAGGGCTTTATCTCAGTAACGAACAGACATTATTTACAGTTTGACTTTTAGCAAATAATAATATGATAATCTTGGTAATTTATCAACGTTTTTCGTTCCGATTTCATTACAAAAAAAAAAAAAAAATCAAGAAGTCAGCTTTAAATCTTTATGAATACCTGTATACTTTTCGTTTATCTGTTAGAAAAAGCTATTTACCTACAGACAACTTACAACGGTACGAGGATCTTTGAGCGCGGCCAAAATTGGAACTGACGCCGATTCCCTTGTTCACAAACTAAACTAATTTTAAGTTCAGTGCATCTTTTTCTTTATATTTCATTAAGAAAAGGACTGAAGATAAATTATTAGTTTAGTCCTGTCAAATTAAAATATTCCATAGACAAATTAGACGTGATTAAATACATGGCTACTAAAAATCCGTCAATTTACGTTAGGCGCTGACTAATTTATCTTCTGTCCTTATCTTAATGAAATAGAAAGAAAAAGATGCACTGAACTTAAATTTAGTTTAGTTAGTGAACAAGGGAATCGGCGCCATCTTGTTTTTTCAATAAAATTTCTGTGAAAATGTCACAATTTTTTACCAACAGCGCCCCCCCTGTTGATATCTATCAGGGGGGTTACCACCAGCTCTTATAGCAGGGCAGAAATTGAACTGCACTGCTTTTTAGTTCTATGACTAAGTACAAAAAAGTAGTGCAGTTCAACTTCTCTATAAGCTCTGCTATGAGAGCTGGTAGTTAGCCCCCAGGTGCCAAAGATCCTTGTACAGTATTTTTATCTAACGAAATGACGCGCGCTTTACTTGTGGTAACCATAAGTGTACAAACACGCTGTGAATGTGTACGAGAGTAGCGTCAGCAATATCACACACACATTTCCGACTTCACCATTGTCTCGGACGATACCGAGAGCTCCTGCGCTCACACACACATTCACAGCGTGTTTGTACACTTGGAAACCACAAGCAAAGCCCGAGTCGCTTCGTGAGATAGAAATACTTTAACTCGATTTAATTCAAAATTAAAGGTCATTTATTCAAACTAGGCTGAGAATCAGCACTTTTGGAACGTCAAAATTACATAAGACAGTCCCCCAAAAACGCCCGCCCTTCACCACTTCCTAGTGCTTTAGCTGGGAAGAAGAAGTGGCGCAACAAACTCCCCAGCAAAGAACGACTAGTACGGTATCTTTTTAAGCAAAATCCCAATCTAACCTCATAATTTTTTACTATTTACCTTCCTTAAATAAAAAATAGTAAAAAAAAACAACTTACAGGAATATATTCCTCAATCCTGCCCCCGGAAAAGACTCCATGTAACCTGGGACCAAGCCGCCTCTCCGACAGTAGCGTGAATATGACGGACTCTGTCACAATCGCATCCATTGCGCGCTCGCCGTGCACCTGGCCGTAGATGCGGAGTAGCACCTGACAGGAGGGAGTAATGTATGATAAGTTAATTGAGAACATATTAAGTTCTAGGCTTTAAAACTGGCGTTATAAGATGAAGGGTCTGAAAGGGATGAAGGGTCACAGATGACTCCGCCCTGGAGTGTAAATGTGGTGCTATCCCAAAAACAATGGGGCACTTGATATCGTGTCCAGCGTGTCCCGTTGTCCGCAAGCTACAGGAGCTGATGGACGCTACTGAAGGTGCCAATCTAGTAGCCAAATTCTGGGGACACGCTAAGATGTGGCGCACATGGAATAACACATTGGATAACCGCTATCTCCAATGAGCTTCCTCACGAACTCGTTCTCTTCAAACCTTCTGAATAGTGCTGAGCCTCCTCCTGATTGAGCTTTCCCTCATCACATCTGTCCTGTATTCAGGCAGAGGTGTATACGTCGCAGTAAGATGGTGATCTTTCTTTCTTTCTTACTAGGAACATAACTATGATACGATTAAAGTATATACTTTCTTTGTATTTGCACACTACACACTGGTTACTCATTTTATTATGGGGGCTTCTTTTATATTTAGTAAACGTGAGGACTTTGTAGGCCTTGAGGACTTTAGATCTGTAGACCATTTTTTATGTTATCAAGTACCTGGTACTTGTTGACAGGCCTACGCTGTCCTCCCATACCTACTGTTATTTGAAAACATTGTAAAAGCCAATTATTTTTAAAAGAGTAACCCTGGAGCTTCTTGCCGGCTCTTCTCCATAGGAAACGAACAATTGGAACCGTGCACTTAGCTTCTAGCGTTTCATAAGGTCTCATGTAGGTTTATGTGAAATAAAATATTCCATTTTTTATTTTATTTTTTATTTTGGCTATTATTATTTTATTTTGGCTACTATTATTTTATTTCGGCTATTATTATTTAGCCACGAGCCACTCACATTCTGGCCTGGACAGGTATTTTATGCCTTTTTCAGACTCTCACAAATATTAAGCCAAAGGGTAAAAACGGGACCCTATTGGGTACTAAGACTTCGGTGTCTGTCCGTCCGTCTGTATGTCACCAGGCTGTATCTCAAGAACCGCGATAGCAAGCCCGTTGAAATTTTCACAAATTATGTATTTCTGTTGCCGCTATAACAACAAATACTAAAAACAAAATAAAATAAATATTTAAGAGGGCTCCCATACAACAAACGCGATTTTTTTGCCCTTTTTTTTGCTCGATATCAATAATGGCAACAGGTAGGCACTTGAAATATTCACAAAATACTCAGTTGTATTTTTACTTTAATAATATCTAAATAATAAAATTAAAATAAAATAAATATTTGCTGCCATACAAATAACGCCATTTTTTGCCTATTTTTGTTCGATATCAATAAATGGTACCTACTGTTGTTTACCTAGTCAATGGTACGGAATCCTTGGTGCGCGAGTCCGACTCGCACTTAGCCGGTTTTTTTAGATTAAGCACTTCACTGCCCAACAACAATTTTTGATGAAATATTAAAAAAAAAATATTAGTCGAGTATATTGTATTTTATTCTATCCCGTAACTCACCTTCCTAGGTTCCTCAAGCGAGGTAAAAGAGTAGCTCTTTACGACACTCTTGCGCCGGGTCCTACCACCCTCCACGTTATCCGAAGAGTCTGTGTCATCGGGAGAACTCTCGCGCTTCTGGTAGCCTCCCCACTTGGAGGTGTCATCGGGGAGGGCTACGTAGTAGAGGAAGTTAGATAGGCCTCCGCTGGGGAAAAGAGAAAGAGAATGTTAGATACATAATAAAAAATATTCAAAATCAAAAGTAATTTCTTCAAATTGTGCTGAAAACGAACGTCAAAATTACAAAAGACAGTCCCCCGGCACGCCCGCCCTTCACCACTTCCTAGTGCTATCGCTGGGAAGAAGAAGTGGCGCAACAAACTGTCCAGCAGCACAGCTGTCTGTTCAGTTAGAAGAGCTTGATTGTATACAATAGTAAGTAATCAATATTCATCATCTTTAGTTTTTAGTTTAGTTTCTAATTTTAAGTTTAAGGTTGTTTGTGTTTACAAATTTTATCTTACTCCGTTTTTTTTGCCTCTATTTTTATTTATTTTGTTTAGTCTAAGAAGTTTTAATTATAATTTGAATGTAATTTTGTAAAATTAGGATAGATATAAGCGATTTGGTGTAAGCTGTTAGCTTATATTTCATAAATAAATGAATACTGAATACTGAATCTGCCTAGCCTTTTCCCAACTATGTTGGGGTCGGCTTCCAGTCTAACCGGATGCAGCTGAATACCAGTATTTTACATGAAGCGACTGCCTATCTGACTTCCACAACACAGTTACTGGGTAATACGATACCCCTTGGTAAGACTGGTTGTCAGACTTTCGGGCTACTGACGACCCGTAACGACTGTCAAAGATCCACAAATGACAGCTGGGACCAACGGCTTAACGTGCTTTCCGAGGCACGGAGGGGTCTTGGTATGTGAAAATGGTCACCCATCCACGGACCAACCGCGGCAAGCGTAGCTTAACCGGATCGATCGACCCGTGCGGCTGTTATTACTTAGCCACAAGCCCAAGTAAGTAATCAATATTATTAAACACAAAACATTAAATTAAATTAGTGGCCATTTATGTCAGCTAGCACACGCCAATATAGGTACTAACAAAAATATTGAAAGGGTATTAGGGGTGGCATTCCCCATACATGTAACCGAGGGATGACAAATTACAATTCAAAGGTATTGTTGGATCCCATTGTCATTCAAGCATCAAAAGATCCTTGCAGCACTGTACAGTATATAAAAATAACTTCTGCCTGCGACATCGTCCGCGTGAAAAAAAAAAAAACTTTTTTACAAAAAAAAAAAAACAACCGACTTCCAAAAAAGACACTACAACGTGCAAAAACATACTTCCGAAATTAGCTTGATGTGTAGCCGTGCGTACCTACATTGTTGACAAGTTTTTGACATTGACTATCGCCGAGATGAGATTGCGACTCAGAACGTTTTCTAAGCACAAGGATTAGCCTTCTGATTAACAGAAGTACCTCCACGTGTACGCCTTTCCAAATCCTTTTTATCAACTCGTACCTAAGTACTAACAAGCCAAGATGTCGGACAGCTCAAAAAGAGACGTATACGCATTCAATATACTCGTTATCAGTACACACTAAACAATGCGTGTGTTATCAACGGGGAATTTTCCAGTGCTCCACAAACCACTTAATAAAATGCGTTGTTATTAATTATTTGGCCGACTTCAAAAAAGGAGGAGGTTCTCAATTCGGATGTTTGTATATATTTTTTTATGTATGTTCGGGCATAACTCTTTCATATATCGACGGATTTGCAAAATTCTTTTTTTTATGGATAAGGCATGCATCAGGGGTGGTCCCATATAAATTTGATTTACTTTGCTTGGGTAGTTTTTTAGTTAGCTTCAATAATACCTGTTGGTTTTGCAGTCGATAGTGTTATTTAGTCAAACTGCAGTCAGTTAGATCTTGAAGGCACTGAAAGTTAATAGAAAAATAATTGGACTGCCATATTTCTATGCGAGAAGCACTGAACCGGTCGAAGTGACGGTGCTTGGGGGGGGCCTATGTCCAGCAGTGGACGACTTTAGGCTGAAATGATGATGATGATAACCTATGTGCCGCAAAGTACTACGTATTAAAGAAGCTTTCACAAAGGGAGAGAGATCTAAATTTCTGTAAAAACCTTCGGGTAATTCAGGTTGCTTCGGCAAGTAGTATAGAACTAATAAAATTGGCTGAACTAAGGCAACGAGCGCAGCTAAAGGTATGAAAAATTTCGGACCAATTCTGAAAGGATCCACCTTAGTATAAATTTCTAGATGCTTCTGAGTGGTACTAATTTGGTGAAGTAGTAAACCGGTGACCTCTGTAACCTAGTTTTACTGGATAACACGATACTCCTTGGCAAGACTGGTTGACACTTTCGGGCTTCTGACTACCCGTATCAACTGTCAAGATCTTCGAATGACAGCCGGAAACAACGGCTCAACCTGTTTTCCGAGCCACGGAGGGTTCTCGACATGTTATTGACGGTCACCCATCCGATTATTGACCTCGGCAAGAGTTGCTTAACCTTGAAAAACGCCCCGTGCGGCTGTTATTTAGCCACGAGCCCCTAATTTTATTTAATTAAACTTTACGCTCTAGAGTAAAAGGAATGACTACAAAAAAAAACTACGTTTACCTACAGCAATCTTTTTACCTCAAAAGCTAAATTACTGCCTGAAATGTGTGCAAAAAACCCAGCGGTTTTTATCTTGTTTACAAATAAAAACCGACACATTATAAAAGAGAGGTTTTGTAAAAAAAATAAAGCAATTTCATTCTTTTTACTGTGGCATTAACTTTATTATAAAGGTTTGCGTTTGCCCGAAGTCGACGGTATTTTTTGCAATACTGATTCTGTTGAGTGGTTCAAGTCAAAATCTGTTTTATTTTTACACCGAGAAGGTTGTATATTCTAGTAAGCAAAGTGATCTTGTGTCCTTTTATAAATTCTGATACAATATCCTTTTTTTTTTCCTAGAATTCTATTCCTGTCTGTCATTAGAAGCAGAAAAACCAGTTCCTCACGAATTTTTGCGAAAAACTGTAATTAGAATGCATTATATATTTCTGAGAATGGTATTACTTTTTTAACCCGACAAATGTCATATGAACCGGCGCGATTTCTGCCCGCTACTTCATACGCGTGAAATTTCTTCTTTTAGCATAAAATATATCCCATGACACATGAAAAAAACTGTAGCTTCCCATTAGTGAAAGAATTTTCGGAATCAGATCCTTATTAGTTCCGAAGATTATCCCCTTCATACCAAATCACAAAATGTACGTCTTTATAATATTAGTAATACACTTTCAAACACAATCTGAATCATTTTGAAGGATATTGCTAATCCATTGTTTCATATGTTCGAAAATTTTGTCTGCTCAACAACGTAAATAATGCAATGAATGTTGTTGAACTGTCAAAATGAAAGCCATTGCTTCTGTTAGGGCTTTACCAAAGTCAGATATCTTTTATCCGTGGAATAAAATTGACGTCTATTTAGTTACTCTAGTAGCTAGACAGTTCTAGTATGGAAAATCTGTCAAAAACTCAAAAATTATTCTCAGAATCAGACTTATTCTGGGTATAAAAGTTTGCTGAAATTCGCCCTTATACCCTATCCATTAGGTTAACCGTTTTTTGACAGCTGTGTTAGAACGTAACTATTCCAGATTACGTAAAAGTTAACTTTCAAATGCGTAATAAAATAAATATGTAAACTGCCTTACCTTATTGAATTATCTTATTTATGGTTTCTTACAGACATTATAATACCGAACGTGTATCAATCAATGTATTGCGTGTTGCTGCAATCACTAGTTCCATCTGTCAAAAAACGGTTTACCTAATGGACAGGATATAGTGTGTTGTGCAAAATACCCAGCAGGTGTAGACTTAATTTGGACTCGTTTCCCAAACCGCTACCGCTCATAACATGACGTACACAACAACAGAACTTGTCCTGCTAAACCCAAGGTTAATTGTATTTATTTACATTTTTTGCGTCTCAGTATATAAAAGCTTATGTAATCTACTTCTTTTAATACATATACAACTTTAGCCTTGGGTATATGAATCAACCTGCCTAGCGTTTTTCCAACTATGTTGGACTCAGCTTGCAGTCTAACCGGATGCAGCTGAATATTAATATTTTACATGGAGCGCCTGGACAATTTTCGTAATTTTAAGAACGTTCACAGTCTGATCTCAGTCTCAATCTGTCAAAAATACCTCTGATTTCCCTACATTTTTGACAAGTTTTTGAGATTGATTGTCGCTGAGATGAGATTTCGACTAGATTTTTAAATTTTAAATTACCTACGGGAATTGGCCTTCAGACCACCCACAACCTTGGTACTGGATAACACGATACCCCTTGGTAAGACTGGTTGTCATTGCCGACTGTCAAAAATCTAGGAATGACAGCCGGGACTAGATATGTAATGGCCGGTCACCCATCCACAAATCGACCGCGACAAGTGTTGCTTAACCTTGAAAATCAACCGCGAATCGTGTAGCTGTTATTAGTGAGCATAAAATCTTATGTAAACGAATTCTTTTAATAAATAACTTTACCCTGACCTTGGATATCGATGGAAAATTAAACGCATTACCGCGATATCGCCGGTTTCATACAAAACTCACTAGTTTTTTTTCGGGCACTGGATTTTCAATCCACTGCTAAGCGCGGAGAGTTTATAATCCAAAAGTGTGTTTTTGACGCGCTGGGATGCGCTCTGTTGTATTATCAACCCTCGGCTAAACACCGAGAGTTGAAAATCCAGTGGGAGTGCAAAATACGTGTGCGTACGTGGGCTTACCCCGCGTTTACACCCAAATACAAGTAGACTTGTTTTCGCCAATTCTTATAAAATACTTGTCGAAAACATGTCTAAAAACAAGACAGATCATAAAAGTTCAAATTGTTTCTTTTAAGAGACTTCATTGTTCTCACCTATAGAAGCAACAAGCATAATGTACCCAGGATTTTGTAATATCTTGATTTTAAAGAGTGTCCGTGGAGTTTCTTGCCCGTTCTTCTCCATAGAGATCTACGTTTTTGGAATGGGCGACTAGCTTCAACTTTCTGACTAACTGACCGACTATTTAATTCTGACAATTCAAAAGTGCTGTAAATGGTTTAATTGAAATAAATTATTTGAGTTTGAGTTTTGAGCCTTGTCGAAAACATGTCTAAAAACAAGTATCATACAAGTTCTGAAGTTGTTTCAGACGTGTATTGTTAACTATACAGGGTCAAATTTAATTAGCTAGCGAAACTCTGCAGACGTGATGATTAATGATTATAATTATCTAAACTCGACAAAATAAAAATTAAAAGAGTTGATGTTTTTTTAGGGGTTTACGACCGCTGGTGTGTGAGTGTTGCTATTTGAAGTATGTAGTAATTGAGAAAGTCATCACGTCTGTGAAGTTTACACAAAAAAAAACACTGATTTTTTAAACTGATATTTCAAGTGACTACAACAACTGCGGTCGATGACCTCCACAAAAAAAATCATAACGTTAATTTCGTTTTTGTTTTATCGTGTTCAGAATATCCATAACGTCTGCGGAGTTCCGCTAGCTAATTTCATTTGACCCTATCTATTGTTCACAAGTTATGCAATAGTCTTTACAGGTTCTTTTAAGGTTGTTTTGAAACTTTGAAAAGAAAATTTGCAATTTTCTTAAATAATTATTTGCAATTTGCGGGTCAGAGTCATGTTGAATGTTGATTAAAATATGATTCGCGATACAGAATTATAATTGAAGTTCTTATCATCATCATCAGCCTATGGCAGTCCACTGCTGAACATAGGTCTCTCCTATTGCACGCCATTCAACTCGATTTTCGGCAACACTCATCCAGCTGCTACCAGCCATCCTGCGAAGATCGTCGCTCCACCTAGCCTGAGGGCGTCCCACCTTACGTTTACCGATTCGCGGTCTCCACTCAAGAACACGTCGAAGTTCATATAATCCTATTGTATTAAATATTAATCAATAGTATCTTAATTTTCTTTAATCCATTCACAAGTTAGGGAATATGTTTTAATGACACTTGCACTCAATGTTCTAATACTATCTATTAAAGTAATTACTAATTATTGTGATATCTTATCATAATTAAAATGTTTATTCCATATTTCCTTATCTGTGACAATTATTATTTAAACCGGAAAGTACAAGGTTTTAACCGGTTATTATCGATTTAACAATCGGCTTTTAAAATAGGTCAATACATTGTGTTTACTAAGTAAAATTGAACATAACATAACGCATTTATTCCCCGAAGGGTGTAGGCAGAAGTCCCATGTACTAGGGGGCGACCTTTGACTAGTCACAGTTCTAGACCCTAGGCTGCTACTGAGATTTTCCAAATGGCAAAACCTAATTAGATAACTATACCCTGTCCAATAGGTAAACCATTTTTTGACAGATGTAACTAGTGATTGCAGCAACACACAATACATTCATTGATACACGAACGGTATTATAATGTCTGTAAGAAGCCATAAATAAGATACTTCAATAAGATAAGGCAGTTTATATATTTATTTTATTACGCATTTTATCTTTTACGTAATCTGGAATATGTAGGTATACGTTTTATGACAGCTGTCAAAAAACTTTTAACCAATGGACAGGGTATGGCTAGCTGCAACGACGTCCTTAAAAAAAGGTGGCTGGGACAGACTGGATGCGGAAGGCGAAGGACAGGGAGTTGTGCCCTGGAGAGGCCTATGTCCAGCACTGGACTGCGATAGGATGAGTCATTGTCTAATCTGGACATCAGAGCCAAAGTATTTATTTCACGTAACCATTTACAAGCACTCTTGAATTGTCAAGGGGTCGGTCAGTCAGAAAGATGATCTTGATGATCTTAGCTATATACTTCGACTTTAAATTGTAATCAGTAACTTGACAGTTGAAGGGTTACCAGATTTTGAAAAAAAAAAAGATACTGAGGTGGTGCAAGAGTGAACGAAATTGAATGAACTTAAATAATGATCCAAACTTTTTATTTTTTAATAACTTGTCTTAAAAACACTATTAAAATTATTGTAGAATTTGTTATATATTTTGTTTCTCAGTAGTACCTAAAACTTAGTTAGAATGCATTGATTATTATTATTCAGCCACTCTTGAATGTATTTTTTTCTTCCAGATGAGATGATTTAAACAATTCCCAAGATGGCCATCTTGGGAATTGTTTAAATTTTTCGAATACTCGACGAATTACGAAAATATTACGAAAATTTAAAGTTTTATTTAAACTTACGCAAAATCGTTCACTACCCCAACACTATTAGTTTTAGTATGGTAACATTATTTTTCTTTGAACTGTCAATTTACTGAATACAATAAAATTAAAAGTCGAAGTTTAACTTCATCTTTGTAACTGTCTCATTGAAATAAATGCTTTGAGTTTGAAAGAGATCGCGTGTAACTTACTCATCGAAACTTGACCTCGTAAGCAAATCGATTCTCGATCAAACAGCGGCCTTCAATACTGAACAAATAACCGATGTGCATTTAAATTTTAGACAGCCATTAAAAACACGGTACTTGAGTACGAATGGCTTCTGGCTAAGTGATAACAGCCGCACGGGTCGATCGATCAGGTTAAGCTACGCTTGCCGCGGTTAGTCCGTGGATGGGTGACCATCATCACATACCAAGACATCGCCGTGCCTCAGAAAGCACGTTAAGCCGTTGGTCCCGGCTGTCTTTCGTGGATCTTTGACTGTCGTTGCGGGTCGTCAGCAGCATGAAAGTCTGACAACCAGTCATACCAAGGGGTATCGTATTACCCAGTAACTGGGTTGTGGAAGTCAGATTGGCAGTCGCTCCGTGTAAAATACTGGTATTGATGAGTTTTTCTTATGCAGTTCCGAGTATGGGTCAACCCCTGCCAACTTATTACATCAAGAAACCTCACCTGATCCTTTTGAAGTCGAGCTCCTTAGGGTCCACGGTCTTCCAGGCCCCGTGGAGGTAGTTCCGACAGATCCTGCCAGCCACGTCCCTCATCTCCTCCTCCGTGCCACACATTTGAAGTTTCTGTAATAAGAGAGAAGATATCTTTTTAATAACATAACAGTATGCAGAAGGAGGAAGAGAACCCTTTTTTTTTTTTTTTTGAGGGTGGCAAATCATCAAATGACCCCTCCCGCTCTGGGTGGAGCGGAAGGGAGTGTCAGATTCTTACTTACTAGAACCCACCCGTGTTCCGTGTTCCTTCCTTAGCCCTTTCTGTTCCAGGGCAGCGGTAACCCTTTCGGACGATCCCGCCGCCCTGGCAGGCTTCGTCCGTATCGGGCCCCGTCCTCTGCTGACTTCTCTTTGAGGCGCGCGTGGAACACAACGCGCCGTCCGGCAGAGGAAGAGAACCCTAACAACTACTTCCTTTTTTTTATAGATGTATGCTGCACTGGTTGACGTAGTCACGTCAACGCCGGCTGTCGCTGAAAACCACCGCTGGGGCTCTGTCTCGTTTAGTAGTCTTAGCATTATGCTGAGCGATGGCCGTTTTGCGTGGATGTGACGCATGTTTTCCCCCGACTTCTTTTTTATTTTTTTGCGTTTGTGTTCTTTTTATGCGTCATGTTTGCCGCAAATAAACGTGTTTTTTTTTTTTTCAATAACCATCGGGGTGATATGAAGGATATTGCTAATGCATTGCTTCATAGGTTCGAAAACTTCGTCTGCTCAACAATGTTAAAAACGCAATGAATGTTGTTGAACCGTCAAAATTAAAGCTATTCTTACTGTTAGTACGTCACGCAATTACCCCACTGGGCGCAAATTCAGACTCTGTGCAAGTAGGCCCTAACTTTCACCGTTTTGAATAATAACTATTCCTGAGAGACCTGCAGTGCGATTCTGTAACCATCTCACCGTGAAAACTTAGGTGAAGTGAGCGTGGAGTGAGCTGTCATTCCAAATAATGCTAAGGGATTGACACTATTGACAGCTCACTCTAAGCTCACTTCACCTAACTTTTCACGGTGAGATTTTTACAGAATCGATCGGCAGCACCCTAATTGCGTAACACACGATCAATCAGAATCGGTTTCATTTTGACAGTTCAACAACATTCATTGCGTTATTTACGTTGTTGAGCAGACACAATATGACACATTTTTTGAACTTATGAAGCAATGGATTAGCAATATCCTTCAAAATGATTCAGATTGAGATTGATTGTGTGTTACGCAATTAGGGTGCTGGCAAGATTTTTTGCGTTAGTTTTTAACTAAAATATATGTATAATAGAAAGAAAAACTATTTATTGTGACTCGTACAGGAAGATCACAAACTAAACACAGTAAAAAAAAAAACAAGTTATATAAAAAAATAGTAACAAAAATGAAACAGAAAGTCCTATACGAGGCCAAAAGGCTCCTATCTCAGCATGATGCTGCGATATTTAATACTAGCAGTACCACGCGTTTACCCGCATAAGTTACGATCCCGTGGGAATATTGGAATAAAAAGTATCCTATGTGTTAATCCTGGTTATAAACTATCTGTGTGCCAAATTTCATCCAAATCCGTTAAGTAGTTTTTGCGTGGTGAAAGAGTATAAAACATCCATCCATCCTCACAAACTTTCGCGTTTATAATATTAGTAGGAAGCCGGATTACGATAATAATATTCAGTGCAGTTATTTTTAGAAAAACCACAAACAGATTTTACTGTGACGAACTATGAGATAGTATCAAAACAACTTTTTTTTTCTCATAAGTGTTGGCGGTTGTAACTTATTTATATTTTGGTATAAGGAGACAGGAAGAGAGTACAATGGAGAGGGCTATGCTTGGAGTTTCCCTGCGTGATCGAATCAGAAATGAAGAGACCCGCAGGAGAACCAAGGTAACCAACATAGCTCGAAGAATTGCCAAACTGAAGTGATAGTGGGCAGGGCACATTGCTCGTAGAACAGATGGCCGATGGGGCCGAAAGACAGCTGTGCTGCTGGGGAGTTTGTTGCGCCACTTCTTCCCAGCGAAAGCACTAGGAAGTGGTGAAGGGCGGGCGTTTTTGAGGAATGTCTTTTGTAATTTTGACGTTCGAAAAGTGCTGATTTTTGAAAGGTTCTGGAGTGGCGACCGCGTACCGGTAGACGTAGCGTTGGAAGGCCTCCCACAAGGTGGACCGACGACCATGTGAAGGGCGCAGGAACCCGTTGGATGCGAGAAGCACAGAACCGGTCGAAGCTGAGGTGCTTGCGGGAGGCCTATGTCCAGCAGTGGACGTCTTTCGGCTGAAGTGGTGATGAAATAATTTACACAAAGTAAAACGCTTGTGTGGGTTCTACCTATGCCCTACAACTCGGAAGTCGCTCGGCCCACACTGCTCTCTGGCCAAGTGTATGTCATTAATTAATCACAAAAGATGATTAATGTAGACTCGTTTAAATATAAAGTTGTTTATAATAACGACAATTAAATAAGTTTAGGCGATAAATCTTGCGAGTTAGGCAGAATGCCAAGTGATGAAATACGCCTTAATGAATGTAAACGTAAACAAACAATATCGTTGTGATGTTTTGATTTCCTTGAGACACCTGTCCCACGAGGAAGCTGTCTTTTCTCGCTCAGGAAACGTACAAAGGATTGTAGATCACGTGTATATGTCGCAGCCAACTGGTTGAATTAGCCGTTAGTCAACCGCCTGGCCTTTGGAAGTAGTGCTCGCCTCGCTTCGCTCTCTCGGCTCGCACGCGGTTGATCACAGCTCTAACCTAACCCATTTGGTCAGGGTCCCCTGGCTTAGTTACTGCGACCAATTCGGCTCGCACGTGATTGGTTACAGTTCCAACCTAAACTATAATTTAAACTAAACTATATTTTGAATATCATTCAGGCCGTTATTTGAACGGCCGCCGTTTACTTAAAAGGCTATCATACGACGTTCCCACTGCTGGGACACAGGCCTCCTTACTTCGACAGGGAGTGGGCTGTAATCATCCACGCGGCCCCAATGCGGGATGGTAGATGTCACATGTCTTGGAATTTTTGGTTCTAGGACATGCCGGTTTCTTCACGATGTTTTCCTTCACCGTTTTGAGAGCAGTGGTGATGAAATAATTTACACAAAGTAAAGCGCCTGTCTGGGTTCGAACCGACGACCTACAACTCGTAAGTCGCGGCCGTTATCACTGCGTCACCACTGCTCCTGCTGTAAAACCTATGTACAGACGCCAGCACATCAACCTACTACAATCTGTCAAATTTCTTTAATAGATTTTCAACTTTATCGCTAAAGCATTAAGGTTCAAGGTGGATTGGGAAAATTTTACAGTTTCGGGTAGCTTGACCTGCTGGCGTCCGTACATTACATCTGTACTAATAATAAAGCTGAAGAGTTTGTATCATCGGCTTATTGCAAGAAGTCACTAAGTGACATATTCACTATTCTGAGATAAACGGTATTTTAGTTCGATTTAGTTAGTGGTTATGTTGATTTGCCCATAATTATCCTTAAATATAATTACGGAAAATTTTATGGAGGAATTAGTGAGTTTTTGCCTTTTGTAGAATGTGTCAATAGAAGTCCACTGTAGATAAAAACGTATTTAGTGATTTTTTTCAGTTAATGAGTTCTTGCAATAAGCCGACGGTATGTTTGTTTGAACGCGCTAATCTCTTGAACTACCAGTTGGATTTGTTTTTTTTTTTTGCATAAAATAGCCCCGTTATTGAGGAAGGCTAAAGGCTATTTACCAAAACGCTAGGACCCTTAGGAACCGAGTAAAGAGAAAAAAAGCGGAGCGAAACCGAAGTAATAGCTCGGGCAGGCGATGCAATGCGACAGGGTGGGTCTGGAGAACCAGAAATTTCACGCGGACGAAGTCGCAGGCATAAGCTAGTGAATTTATAAAAAAAAAAAAAAAATATATTCATATCTGACTGTTACTGTCCTGCAGGACAAAGACCTCAACCGACACAAAAACAGTGAGCCAACTTGAATAATCATCGATTCGAGTTTAGTTTTACGTGGGAGAAAACCAGTATGTTAGTAGTGCACATATTATGTATGTATGACCAACGCCATCTTCTTTTTCCTGCAGGTCCTTTGCGCATGCGCGAGGCCCGGGTCGCCTGGGCTTGTTCGTTTCAACGTGCAAAATATTGCAAGGCGAGTTCGTATTTAAAAGCTTGTTGTAAATATCGGATTCTTTAAAAAAAACTAGGTAAGTACCGACTTCCAAAAAAGACACTCCAAAGTGAAAAATAACTTTAATTTCAGAAGTCGGTGGCAAACAACGAAAACGCGAACCCAACGACACCGACTTCCGAAATTTTTCACTTTGTAGTTTGTAGTCTCTTGAAATTGAAAGTCGATAGTTTTTTTTTTTTTGGAAAAAGGTTTTTTGTTTCACTTTTAAGTTGTAATTTTTTGTTATGTATTTTTGTGGTGTACAATAAAGTATATAAGGTATAAATAAGTAACATCTGATGGAGCAATGGCCGAGGTAATACGCACGTAGGATTTATGCTATCGAATAAAAATACAATCGTACAGCTTATCACAAATCCGCTAATGCAAGGTTATTGTCAGATAAATGATAATAGACGATGTTTAGGCGTTTTATGATAAGATAATTACTGTCAAACAGATGAAGTGTATTATGGCTTTAATCCTTTATCTTAATTTATTACTCAAATAGAAAAATTATCTGTCCATCATAGTTGAGTATGTATTTATTATTTTGAGTACGGTATAATTATTATCATTCTAGTGATATTTATTTTAGAAGTATGTAGGTACTTATGTTTATTTGTATGTATGTAAGTATATTCTCATAATTATTGGTTAGTTTTTATTGAGTGAATTGCTTTGATTTTATGTATTACTAGCAGTGCCCCGCGGTTTCACCCGCATAGGTTTCGATGCCATGGGAATATCGGGATAAAAAGTATCCTCTATCTGTGTGCCAAATTTTATCCAAATCCATTCTGCAGTTTTTGCCTGAAAGAGTAACAAACATCCATTCTCAGAAACTTTCGCGTTTATAATATAACTAGCTGCGCCCCGCGGTTTCACCCGCATAAGTTTCGATCCCGTGGGAATATCGGGATAAAAATTATGCTATGCGTAAATCCTGGTTATAAACTATCTGTGTGCCAAATTTCATCCATATCCGTTCTGTAGTTTTGACATGAAGAAGTAACAAACAAACAAACAAACACACACCCACACTCACAAACTTTCGCCTTTGTAATATTAGTGATATTTTTGTCTCCTTCACTCTTTCACACGCTGTCTACATCTCTCTATCTATTATCCTATCGCAGGTATGCTGGAAGAGATTTCTTATGGAATAAGCATCACCTCTGTATCATTTTTTTTGTTCTGTTTTTTCTTGTCTGTTTATATTTTTGTATGAACCTAAATGGTAAATAAATAGACACAGCCATGAGCATAATGCTTCGCACGGCTGAAATGGAGACATATCATAACATCATGATTCCTGCACCAGATCCAAGTTAAATATTATTGTGTTATGTATAAACCTTCCGGATTAAACGCTCTAAATAATGGTGGGAACCAGAGCAATATCCATTGTGGAGTTTAGAACATCTAAATCTAAACGGTCACGTGGTATAGTCATTTTATTATAGAGGTACATCGTTTTCACATACCTATGTATAATTTTATAGAGAATAGCAGGGACATCGACGCACAATCTTTTATACCCTGTTCATTAGGTAAACCATTTTTTGACAGAGACTTTTACTTAGTTGAAAGGTCGAAAAACGAAAAGCACGTGCTATTCTGTAACGTTTTTAACGGCCAAAAACACATTCGGCGAATAAAAATCTACTTTCAAATAATCAGTAGTTGTGATACTAAATGCATTTTAATTATGAATTATTGTTGCAATCACGACTGCAGACTATCAATTACAATTTGAGGTAATTCTTGGTGTTTAAATGAGTCTTTAATGAATGTTAATTTACTTGTTATTTTCTTGTCAAAATGCGAACAAGCTGCAATTATCAATTCTGATGATATCAACCTGTAATTGTTTCACTAAAAGGCAAAGGCCACTGTTCATCATCTGTCTAGCCTTTTCTAGACTGAAATCGTCAATTTATGCTTAGATCGCAACAATGGTGGCGCAATGGAAACTGCCGCGACTTACTCACGAATTGTACATGTCGGGTATAAACCGGGGGTCTACTCCGAAGTGCAAAGTGCGAATGTTCGGATCGGACCGACACATGGCCGAACCGAATATTATTGAAAAATGCGAAAAAAGTTCGGATTGGCTGTTGGGTCGGGACCATAGTCAATATTCGAAAGAGTGTAGGAGTATAGGATCGGAACCGACCGAATCAAATAGTAACTTCGTAGCAGGAAACGGCCGAACATTCGGCGGATACTACTTCGGAGTAGACTCCCTGACATGCGCTTTAGTTATTAGCCTGTGATTTATCATTGCTGGGCAAAGGCCTCTACTCTCTTTCCACCTCTCTCTGGCCAGAGCTGCCAAGGGCGAATCATTATCAAATCAGTCCAGCTCATCCAGCCAACTCCGTCTGGGCCTGCCGCGATGTCGTTTGCCACTAAGCGGGACCCACTGAGTCGTAAGTTTGGCCCACTGATCGTCTGACATGCGGCAGATGTGTCCAGCTCAATTCCATTTAAGCGTGGCAGCTTTTCTCAGCATAGCAGTTAGCACTGTCTTATGTAATTTTGACGTTCGAAAAGTGCCGATTCTCAGCCTAATTTGAATAAATAACTTTTGATTTTGTACATGTTTTCTCCTAACTTGTATACAAGATGAAATTGAATAGGTGCGACAAGTTAAAATGTCTAATTCAACATGTTCTAAAGTAAATTTAGAGCATGTCATTTAGGAAAGGGATGCACAACGTGCCCGCAGGCGAGTATTCGGCAACATCATCACGCGCCCTTTTTTTCGTAGGAGCGGCCAAAATTAGGTAAATACCGCTAGTTCAACACGTTGCCAACTTGCTTCATGTTGTGAACTCAGCGATGAATGGATTGCTTATCGGGCGCGCGCTAAAATCGATACTTCAATTTTCTTATTAGTTACCATAATTTAAAAAAAAAAACTCTATCTGCGATTGTTCGTGTCTACTTCGTAGGCAATAACTTGGTTTTTTATGGCGATAATTACACGATTTTTTTCAAGAATTTAGATTTGGGAAATGCCAATTTATAACAGAACAAATACTGCACCTCCTATTTCAATTTGTCCCTAAACGCGAGGATAGCATGAAAGGTCGTCCCGAAACAAACATAATGAAAATGCTAGAGACGTTGTTTTTCACCTTAAAATATCTAGACTTTGCAACTCCGAAGAACGACCCTGTTTACTCCGAGAGGTGATAACAATTATGACGTGTCACTGTAATTACTAGTAATCGCGGTAATTAATAATGAATTATTGCAATAATTGTAATAACACTGAGATTATTGAGGTAACTATTAATTATAGATTTACTGTAATGCTAGAAGAAAAGGGACTCAGTAATCTCTCTTAAAATATTTTTTTCGCAAGCAGTGTTTTTTTACATATACGAGTAGGTACATAAAACTCTTTCCTCCCATGGGGATAGACAGAAACAGCAGAACGCCACCTGCTACGCTACCATCCTTACATACTCCATTTGTTTCGTTTACGTTCATACATTAGAGGCGCAATTCTGGTAATTTTCTAAGAACGTTCACAGTCTGATCTCAGACTCAACCTGTCAGAAATATCTCTAATTTCCCTACATTTTTGACAAGTTTTTGTTTGACATTGACTGTCGCTGATATGAGATTGCGACTGGATTTTGAACCTTTTTAATTAGGAGAATTGGCCTTCTGGTAGCGTCGATACACGCACGCTGGTTGCGAGTACTTACTACGCACTTGACATTTCTGAAGAACATCACCAATTAGGTCACTATATGTTCTTCTAGGACGTCCACTCCTGGCGCGTGGCGGTTCCACTCAAATCCGCCTCGTAAATACCTTTAGTTACTCGCCTTTCATTCATACTCTCGTCATGACCAAGGCATCTAAGTTTATTGTTAATTATTGAGTTTTTAAAAGGGATGTTTCAGACTTTCAGGCTTCTGACGGCACAGTGATCTTTATTCTCATCCAAATAAGGTTGCTATAACTGACAAGTCTGTCAAAACTAGTGATCTTTATTCTCATTCTAATAAGGTTGCTATAACTGACAAGTCTGTCAAAACTAGTGATCTTTATTCTCATTCTATTAAGGTCGCTATAACTGACAAGTCTGTCAAAACTAGTGATCTTTATTCTCATTCAAATAAGGTTGCTATAACTGACAAGTCTGTCAAAACTAGTGATCTTTATTCTCATTCTAATAAGGTTGCTATCTAGGTCTGTCATCTTTATTCTCGTTACGATAAAGTTACTGTTGTCAGAGGTAAAATAACTGTGTGTGAACGAAGCGTAGCGAAATTGCAGGTGTAGACACTTCTGCCTAGCTCTTCGGGGAATACAAGCGTGAAGTTTATGTGAACTAGGCCAGTGACAAAAAAATGATTGATGATGACAATTCTCGCCATTCACAGGGGGTGATTATGATAACTTGCTGATTACAATTTCATGGCCGATTTTTGTCACGCGACAAAATAATTTTATCGTAAGCTATCAGACAAGTGTTGGTTTACAGGCCCATAGGCTATCTTTTACGATATGAGACTTAAACTGTAGACAAGATAATGTTATCTTGTGGTTAATAAAACGTGTATGAGTGGAGTGATTAATGCTCTTTCTTTCGATATATGCACATATGTGAAGAGGGTTTTGCTTGATACTACACATTGCTTGAAATAATCCTTCTAATATTATGAACGCGAAAGTTTGTATGGATGGATGGATGTTTGTTACTCTTTCACGCCAAAACTACTGAACGGATTTTGATGAAAATTGGCACACAGATAGTTTATAACCAGGATTGACACATAGGGTACTTTTTATCCCGGTATTCCCACGGGATCGAAACTTATACGGGTGAAACCGCGGGGCGCAGCTAGTAATATTATAAACGCGAAAGTTTGTATGGATGGATGGATGTTTGTTAATCTTTCACGCCAAAACTACTGAACGGATTTGGCTGAAAATTGGCACACAGATAGTTTATAACCAGGATTGACACATAGGGTACTTTTTATTCCGGTATTCCCACGGGATCGAAACTTATGCGGGTGAAACCGCGGGGCGCAGCTAATCATTCAATAGGATTATAGGAACTTAAGAGGGTTGTATTGATGATTTCAAATACTAAATAATATCAGCCGCACAGGTCGATCGATCAGGTTAAGCTACGCTTGCCGCGGTTGGGTAACCATCTTTACATACGGAAAGCACGTTAAACCGTTGGTCCCGGCTGTCATTCGTGCATCTTTCTCTGTCTGTCTGCCTACCCTTTTCTCAACTATGTTGGGGTCGGCTTCCAGTCTAACCGGATGCAGCTGAATACCAGTATTTTACATGGAGTGACTGCCTGTCTGACCTCCACAACCCAGTTACTGGGTAACACGACGCCACTTGGTAAGACTGGTTGTCAGACTTTCGGGCTTCTGACTAACCGTAACGACTATCAAAGATCCACGAATGACAGCCGGGGCGAACAGCTTAACGTGCTTCCCGAGGCACTCCGGTATGTAAAGATGGTCACCCATCCACAGACCAACCGCGGCAAGTTTAGCTTAACCTGATCGATTGATAGTGCGGCTGCTATTATTTAGCCACAGGCCCCACACTTCGTGTACATAATAATGTACATACAAGTATGATAATAAACAATATCGTTATTGTAGAGACAAGTTATCATTAACATTTATTTAGTAAGAAAACGATAATAATCTGACATATATTTTTATTTATTTCCCGAGGTTATATGGAATATTTTTACGGATAACTGATAATATTTACTAATGGAAAAATCTTGGGTTTCGAAATCGGATATTTTATTAACCTTGGTTCGGGCTGCATTCATGTTCAGTCATGAGCAAAAAAAGTATGTATACACTCGGGTTTATTCAAAAGCGATTTACTCCTTTATTTTTTAATTAAATTTTATGTTGTTACGAACATAGCATTTTCGAACCCATAGGTTTATGTAATGTGTCGTACCTATTTCGACTTTGCATTCGTTATTTCACGAAAAAATCGCAGTTGAAAGTTGCCAAGTGTCGACATATTGGTGCTCGTGACTGTTCGTGAACGGGCGCCGTCATCATCAGTAGAGACTGGGACTGGTCATCTCTTTGCTGCCATGGCTTATTTTACTTTAATTTAACATTTGAATTGTTTTCTTTTTTTACTTTTCATTACGGACGCTTTTAACGTTCTGCATCGTTCTCACATGCATAATTTCTAACATGAATGATGTAACCAATACTTTGTAACCATATAATTCTGATTTAAAAGAATGTCCATGGAGTTTCTTGCCCGTTCTTCTCCATAGGTACCTACTACGCTTTGGAATGGGCAACTAGCTTCATTTTTCTAACTGACCGCCCCTTGAGAATTCAAAAGTGCCTGTAATTGGTTTAATTGAAATAAATACTTTGAGTTTTGATTCTTTTGATAACGCTAAAAACATACATGCATAAACACATGCCTTCTTCCCAGCAGGAGCAGTAGTGGCCAAGTGGTAACGGCCGCGGCTTATGAGTTGTAGGTCGTGGGTTCGAGCCCAGACAGGCAGTTTACTTTGTGTAAATTATTTCATCACCACTGCTCTCAAAACGGTGAAGGAAAACATCGGGAGGAAATCGGCATGTCCTAGAACCAAAAATTCGAAGATGTGTGACATGCACCAAGTCGCACTGGGCCCGCGTGGTGGATTACGGCTCACTCCCTCTCACCGAGAGGAGGCCTATGTCCCAGCAGTGGGAAGATTATGGTATGGTTTAAAAATATGATTGACATGTAAAAGTGTTTGAACAAACCAACTTACAGAAAATATCCTTACATACTCCTTTTGCTTCGTTCACGTTCATATCTGCACCCTAATTGCGTAACACACGATCAATCGGAATCGGTTTAAAGACAGTTCAACAACATTCATTGCGTTATTTACGTTGTTGAGTAGACACTCATGACACATTTTTTGAACATATGAAGCTATGGATTAGCAATATCCTTCAAAATGATTCAGATTGAGATTGATTGTGTGTTATGCAATTAGGGTGCGTGTCATACACTCACGCCGGTTGCGAGTACTACGCACCTGACCTTCCTGAAGAACATCACCAATATGTCCTTCTAGGGCGTCCCCTCCCGTCGTTTCAGGGCGTTTCAGAATGAAAATATTATAAAGTACCCTTGATAAAACGTCATTAACATACAATAAAGGAAAAATAAATTAAAAAAAACACTGCTGGATTTTAATATTCATGATTTCATGAGGAAAGTCAACTTTTTTACTTTTGACTTTTAAAACAGAGGAATAATATAACATCACGCCTGTAGCCCCGAAGGAGTAGTCAGAAGTGTATAGTACACCCACATGGGTAGAAATTAATACTAATAATAAACCTGAAGAGTTTGTTTGTTTGAACTCGCTAATCTCTGGAACTACCTACCAGTTGGATTTGAAAAAATATTTTTCATTTGATAGCCCAATTCATGAGGAAGGCTAAAGGCTATTTACTATCACGCTACGAGTCTTAGGAGCCGAGCAGAATAAAAAATGGAAGAAACTCTACGCCAAAACGAAGTATTAGCGCAGGCAATCTAATTGCGTAACACACGATCAATCGGAATCGGCTTCACTTTGACAGTTCAACAACATTCATTGCGTTATTTGCGTTGTTGAGCAGACACATGACACATTTTTGAACATATGAAGCAATGGATTAGCAATATCCTTCAAAATTATTCAGATTGAGATTGATTGTGTGTTACGCAATTGGGGTGCAGATGGTATATACAGCTAAACTTGAGACAAGCCTACTCCACAAGTGGAATTATTATAAGATAGCATACTTAATCAGCTTATAATGTTCCCACTGCTGGGACACAGGCCTCTAAATGAATATACATGTTGATGGATGGAGAGGGACAGGAAGGCCGAAGAAAAGATGGATGGATTGTGTGAGGAATGATATGAAAGAGAAGGGAGTGAATGATAGCGTGACGGTTGACAGGGGAGAATGGAAGAAGAAAACGTGTTGCGCCGACCACAAGTAACATGGGATAAGGGCAGGAAAATGAATGACTCAAGAGGCACAAGCGAGCTTGTGGGAAAAAGCAAGTAATCCCTATAATATGCAAAACACAGGAGGCTTACCACCAGCTCTTATTGCAGGAAAGAAGTTGAACTGCACTGCTTTTTTGTACTTAGTCATAGAAAAAAAAAAAGCAGTTCAGCCAATCTATTCTGTAAAAATCTCACCGTGAAAAGTTAGGTGAAGTGAGCTTAGAGTGAGCTGTCAATCCCTAGCATTAGTTGGAATGACAGCTCACTCCACGCTCACTCACGCTCTAACTTCACCTAACTTTTCACGGTGAGATGGTTACAGAATCGCACTGATGTTCAACTTCTGCCCTGTTATAAGAGCTGGTGGGAAGCCCCCAGATTGTTGGTATTTAATAATGCTTTTAATTTGATCCATATTATAGTAGCAGCGCCCCGCGGTTTCACCCGCATAAGTGTTGATCCCATGGGAATATCAGGATAAAAACTTTTTAACAAAAATATTAAACCGCAGAAAAAACTGAAAAGCAAAAAATAATAAACCTTTTTTATTTAACATTAATAACTAAGTTCTTTAACTAATGTATACCTAAGTAATTTTGAGTCGGCGCAAACAATCAATAAACAAAGATCACTAAATTGCCTTAAATTTAAACGGCCCAAACAAAAATCCCAAAATTTCCAACCCTACGGAGTTGGAATTTTTTTTTCAAATTTATATGGGACCAACTTTGGGGCCGCTTTCCAATAAAAAAAGAATTATCAAAATCGGACTAATCTATAAAAAGTTATGCGTGGTCATACATAAAAAAATATATATATATATGCGTCGACTTGAGAACCTCCTCAGTTTTATTTCGTTGGTTAAAAAGTATCCTATTTCATTTTGATGTATAAGCTATTATTACTGTAGAGTTTCATCAAAATTTGTTCAGTAGGTTTGTGTGAAAGAGCAACAACCTTCCATGCATCCATCCTCACAAACTATCGCATTTGTAATATTAGTAGAATTCATTTTGTCACTTTACATTGTGACCTCTGACATTATGATCATTTTTAGAATGAACCAACAACCGGATACACAGTTCATATTTGACTTATCTTAAAAACAGACACAAACATCAAAATATTATGATAGTAAGAATATCAAGGTGAAATCTCATTTAAGTAACATAATTTAAAATAAATTCGCCTTGAAATGCCACGAAACTAACTGATGCGTTTATTGGTCTAGCTAGTGGTTGCGCTACTACTTAGTATGAGGTTTGGGGGTTTTACTTCCCGGGGGTCTACTCCGAAGTGGTAAATGTATGGTATCGAATGTTCCGCCGTTTCCTGCTACGAAGTTGCTATTTGGTTCGGTCGGTCCCGATCCTGCACTCCTACACCCTTTCGAATATTGGCTATGGTCCCGACCCAACTGAGCCGATCCGAACTTTTTTCGCATTTTTCAATAATATTCGGTTCGGCCATGTGTCGGTCCGATCCGATCATTCATTCGCACTTTGCACTTCGGAGTAGACCCGAAGGTTTGGTAGTGTTCTTGGGTTCTTCCATCAGGAATTTCTCAGTAGCAGCCCGGAGTCTGGGTTTCTGCCTGGTTGATGGCAATATGCTCGCCCCCTATTACATGGGACTTAAACTTACTGGCGAAATGTGGGTGTGCTACAAACCTCTGCATAACCATTCGGAAATTACAGGCGTGATGTTGTGTTATGTTTAAAGAGGAAATTAGGCATGTAATTGGCGCCAAAGGCATTGTTTACGTTCACATCTAACCGATTACGTACTTCCGTGACGTTTGACGATTAAAACAGTAATAAAACACGTACAATATTATTATAGAGCGCTTAAAATGGAAAAACACACGAATAACCTAAAAAATCGCCTTAAACTCTTAACAAATCCCACTTTTATTGCACTCTAATCATTTTCCAACACTTTCAAGGCAATAGTAAGGTAAATGAATGATAATTATAGGTTTTTTTCCGTCTTACAAGCGAAGAAGTTTACGCCTTTTCAGAGAGTTATCTTAAAACACGCCCTATTACTTAATTATTAATGGACACTTACCAAGTAACTACTTTTATTAATTTCTAGGAACCTCTTGTAGCTATTTCTAGCCTGCATCAGTAAATTCTTTATTGTGCACGACATTTATAATGTATTTAAATCGATCGATCTCGCGTAAAAAATATGCCCGACCGACCGGTCAACCACATGACAGATGGGGTTGCCAAGTTGCCATGTTAAAATTATAAATACCCGGGCCTATGTCAATACTGAAATGACTGCTTGAAAAATTGAAATGAAAAAAAAGTATTATTGTAATTACTATCGTGTTTGTTATTAATGAAACGCATTAAAAAAATATTGATTGCATTTATTAGCGTAACAAAGCTAACGTTATTTAGTTAATAAAGTATTTTATTGGGAGTACAGTATGACACAAACCAACAATATAACATGTCTGTCTTAGGAAATAAGATATGTCTGTTAGTGACTCATTGTTAGCAGTTTATGGTATATAAATATATAGTGATTATTCACGAGCGATGTGTTTTATTGCATTACCTTAGTGCATACTGTGCATACATACAGACATAATGGAATATCGTGAAGTGAATATCACAATGTTATGTTTGAGAATCCCTTATCTTAAAGACGTCTTTTCTTAAATTATTTCAACATGTAAATCTGTAAACAAATAACTACTGTTGTACTTGACACATTTGAATCTTCAAATAAATAGTTATGATTAAGATACACGAACAATGATATTTATGAAGGAAAGTTTTTTTAACGTACGTCACAATCATAAAAAGAAGTATAATAGCTTGCCTTTCTCATAATGAATTCGTTATAATTATTCAAGTTCACGCGAACTACGGGAAGTGATTGATATGGCAATGTTGTTATGACATTCTTTTTTTTTCGATATCACTATTGATTTTGACAGTGACATAATGTTGCCTGGGGTGCAAAAAATATACCTGTTTTGAAGGTTTTTTTTTTGGTCCCACACAAAATAAACAAAATCAATCTAAACGGTCGGATAGACACAAATCGGATTATTATTGTTAGCATAAATAACATTGCAACGGAATTCGTGGTTAATTTATCTGGCGTGACTAATGTTTTGTTATAAATATAATATTACTATAAAACTGAACTGTTTGTTTATGCCAATTTAATTGTTGTTGCAAACCAGGAGGTTGTTTTGTGTGTTGCTTAATTTATTTTAAAAAAAAATTGATAAAAGTCTCATAAAAAAGCTGATTTAATTATGAAGCATGTTTCGAGATATTATCTTCCGAGACGATACGTCACAGATGGTTCGACGTGCAAAAAAAAAACATATTTTTTGTGTAATCTCTCCAGTTCACCTTCTAACATAACCCTGAATACCAAACAAAAGATTACCTTTGCCATTTTAACAAGAGTCCCACGTCCAATACGGTAAATAAACGTTTAATTCTTCAATTTCGTTTTAAAAAATCACCGATAAAATGTTTATTTGAATACGTCTACACTTCACAATCTAAAAATATGTACTGACGGAGCCAGCATGAAGTGAGGAGTACGGAAATTCGATAGCGTGACGTGATTGGCGTTTTCACGGGTGCGAAAGAGATGGAGCATCGCGAATACAGCCGATCGTTACCGACATTCTGCGAAATGCTATCCTTGTTACGTATCCACGGGGTTCGTCATGATAAGGCGACCAAATGCTGAAATCATTCATTTTATTCGTTCCATATTGACGGATTACTAGATATTTTATTACTGCGATAGTCATGTTCAGCTGTTTAAACATTTAATAATAATAAATAGTACGTAAAGTATGGTGTTGTTTACGGTAAATTCGACTTAATTATCCTGCTGTTGTTAGTGTTTTGTTTGATACTAAAGTACGCACCCATAGCCAGGTACCTACATTGTTTTGTTCTGTGAGTAGCATTGTTAGCAAAATATTTACGTCTTGCGGTCTAGCTTTAGGCCCATTCTTGTTATAAAATGAACGGAAATTGTAATCACTTTTGTGTAACATTGCTTGTTTAATATGAGTTAAAAAAGCAGACACGGCAAGTCAAAGATCACAATGAAAAAAGTCGAGTTGAGGAGAGTACCTAGTCCTCGTACACCCGTTTGGGACGAAATTCTTTTCGATGTACCCATATAAGGTAAGTATGTAGGTATTAAATCATCATCATCTGCCTGCCTTTTCCCAAGTAGGTATGTTGGGGTCGGCTTCCGGTCTAACCGGATGCAGCTGAATACCAGTGTTTTACATGGACCGACGGCCTACCTGGGGGCCTAAAAAGGCCACTTTAAGCAATACCTCTAAAAGCTATTCATTTCCTGAATTCCCAGCAGATCATTAGCAATTCCTTTAATTTTCGTTAAATGATTACCTACACATAATAGTTTTTAATCACCTTCAATTAATTTCTTAGCAGATTTAGCAATCATATTTTACCATTTTACGAATTTCCATACAAACAGGTAAAATTGTCAGTTTGTGACCATTTTACGATTTTTACTATGATTCATACTGTTATCTAATTATGGTTCTGCCAAAGTGGCCTTTTTAGGCCCCCTTACCTCCACAACCCAGTTACTGGGTAGGTAAATACGAATAATACCCCTGGGAAAGACTGGTCGTCAGAATTTCGGGCTTCTGACGACCCTTACCTAACGTCTGTCAAAGATCCACGAATGACAGGCGGGATCAATTCTGAGGCACGGAGGGGTCTTGGTATGTAAAGATGGTCACCCATCCTCGGACCAACCGCGGCAAGCACAGCTTCGGCTAATCAATCGACCCTTGCGGCTGTTATTGCTTACCCACGGGCTCCTCCTGTCTGTTAAGTGGAAGTCGGGGCAGAAGCTAGAGCTGACATAAAATTACCTAATAGGTAGCAGAACCAGTAGAATGAACACAGTAGGTTCCTGCTTAGTTCTTTATTAAAAAAAAAACCGGCCATGTGCGAGTCGGACTTGCGCACCGAGAGGTTTTGATTCCCTTGCGAGTGTCGAAAATTTGCGGCATAAACGGCTGTATCTTTTGATTGCGTTGGCTTAGAAGTTTGATTTTTTCACAGCTCCAAGAGTCAGTAGACCTGAGTATTTGATATAAATTCCAGCTTGATACCTCCACGCGTTCCTGAGAAAAAGGGTCTTGACAGACAGACGGACGGACGGACAACAAAGTGATCCTATAAGGGTTCCGTTTTTTTCCTTTCGAGGTACGGAACCCTAAAAACAGTCGTTGTCTTGTCTCCTAATGTTGGAAGGATGCCCAAAAAAATGGCGACCGCGACCCCCTTTAAGGAACAAAAGATGTTCGTTGGTAGAATGTTAATAAATGTGGATTTATTCCCGTTGTACCATTTCGGCTTGGTTATCCTTCAAGTTGAATTTACCACGTGTGTTTATTGGGAAGGTAGTAGACATAGATATACATTTCTATAGTAGTAGAGTACAAGGGGTATCGTGTTACCCAGTAACTGGGTTGGTTCCGGCTGTCATACGTGGATGTTTGACAGTAATTACGGGTCGTCAGAAGCCTGCAAGTCTGACAGCCAGTCTTACTAAGGGGTGTCGTATTACCCAGTAACTGGGTTGTGAACGTCAGATAGGCAGTCGCTCCATGTAAAATACTGGTATTCAGCTGCACCCGGTTACACTAGAAGCCGACCCCAACATATACCCCGTTGGGAAAAGGCAGGGAGATGATGATGCATAATGAGCCAATTTAAGTAGCATAATCAGCAGCCTATAACGTTCCCACTGCTGGGATACAGGCATCCCCTCAGTGAGAGGGAGTGGGCCGTAATCCACCACGCGGGCCCAGTGCGTGTTGGTAGATGTCACATGCCTTCGAGTTTTTGGTACTAAGACATGCCGGTTTCCTCACGATGTTTTCCTTCACCGTTTTGCTGCTTCTCAGCGGGGTAACACACGATCAGTAGCAATGGGTTTAATTGACAGTTCAACAACATTCATTGCGTTTTTTACGTTATAGAGTAGATACATTTTTCGTAATATGTGAAGCAATGGATTAGGAATATCCTTCAAAGTTTCTGCGAGTGATAATTTAATTTAACATTTAATTTGGTATTGTTTCTGCATGAGCTGTCATTCCAACTAATGCTAAAGGGATTTTCACGGTGAGATTTTTATAAAATAGATCGGCTGTTTTGACATTAATATTTTATTTCTTTTTGACATTTAAAATCAAAATTTTTGTATAAGGTTCATATTCGGTTTGCGAAAATATGACCATGTTTCCGAATTTCGTGTGAAGCTCAAGTGGTTACCAATTCGCCTTCGCCGGAATGCTCATATTCTTTCCCTTCTGTTTAATGTGCTCTTTTCACCTTTCACCCCTCTCTATCTCAAGAAACGTTTTCAGTTTCTTTGCGACTCCCACACGAAATTGTTAAGGTCATCAGATAACTTGAAGCTCAAAATGCCTATGCATTCCACAACTTTCCTTGATAATGCATTTACTGTCCAGGCCGCTCGTTTGTGGAATGCATTGCCAGTTGAAATAAAACGCGCGCAGTCGTTACAGGTGTTCAAAAGACTACTTGTCGTTGTGATCTTGTTTTCCTAACTGCAAGCGTCTACAGTCTTATTTTTCGTTGCTTGTATACATAGTATGTATGTATTTATGTATTTATAATTTTGAATATGTATATATTTGTCTATTTTAGTGTATTGTATACATAATATTTGCACCAACAACGGTCCCATTTTGTGTCCAGGGAAATCGCTGTCCATACCGAGGTTGCCTGGAAGAGATCGCAGTAATGCGATAAGGCCGCCCATTGTATATTTTGTAGTATCTCATGTGTTTTTTATGCTATGTATTTTTGTGGTGTACAATAAAGTATATATAAATAAATAAATAAAATCGGATCTATGTGCTTTCTTAACATTTTATTGTGGACTTTCTGGAGGGGAATTATTGATCCATTACTCTGGTGCTAACATAATAATCAGTAATTGTTATAGTACTTACTTAATTAATTTGAATTTAAATTGATAATTTATTATAATGTATTTGGACGCCTAATGGCAAAACATAGAGAACCGATGGAAATATTGTAACATGCCACATACTGTGTAACTCTACCTATGTTTACAACTAAAGATTCTGATTCTCATTCTCACTATTCGGGTCCAAAAGAGCTGAGAATATACACCTATGGAGCAAAGACCGACTCAACTGCAACTGACTGCTAAACTGCAAAAAGTTCAAATAAATGCTGTGAATTCATTGGGGTTAAAAGTCAAATGGGTATACCACAGGGATCAATATTGGGTCCGTTCCTCTTTTTAGTATATAAAAATGATTTATCTCTTTTACTGAACCACCGACTACACATAGTGTTATGTGCTGATGACACCTCACAGATTTTTAAACTAAACAGATATGCACAGGAGCTTGACTACATAAGTAGCGCTATACTTAAGGTCAATAATTGGGTTTACTGTAAATAATTTGGTATTAAATGAGAAGAAAATTAAATGCAAGATATTCGCGTTACCGAATGTTAGAAATAGTGAATGTCATGTTGTATAGAATAACGAGATACTAGAATTCGTCGAAAAGTCGTTTTTCCTGGGGATCACCGCTTGACTCAAAGCTACAGTGGGGTCCTTACTTAACATCACTTGCAGGGCGGCTAAGTTCAGCCGCTTACGCTGTTTGGAAAATCCATCAATTAACAGACATGTCTTACGGTATTTTGCCGTGGGGACGGGCTGAAGATATTGATTATAATAATAATAAGCCACCGGCCAGGGGAATCAATCAGGCATATTATCTCTGGGTATTCTTGTCTAGCCGAGACGGAGAGTACTTGAATAGACACACAATCTTGTAGCCACGATAATCCATCAGAACATGCTCTGAAATACCACCTTGTGGAATCTGAGGTGCCGTACTACAGGTATGTGCCCGACGCCTCACGCCCCTATCGCCGCAAGAGACGCCATTGACGTCGGGAGTCAGCAACCGACTCCCGGCCACCGTAGGCGCGGGCTTGCGGGCGGCGAGCAATGGGCAGCTCGCCGCCCGGTAAAGACCAGGCCCGGGTCGACTGTGCGTTGTGTTCCACGCGCGCATCAAAGAGATGTCACCACGAACTGACGGGGTCCGCTAGGGCCGATGCCTGCCATGGCCACGGGTTGTTCGAAAGAAGTACCGTGGCCCCTGGCATAGGTGAGGGAACACGGGTGCGTTTTAGTCAGTAAAAGTCTGACACGCGCTCCCGCTCCGCCCAGAGCGGGAGACGTCATTTGATGATTTCCCACCCAAAAAAAAAGGTATGTGCCCGACCCAGTCCTCGAAAATGGAGATAAAGAGGGCTGTCAGAGCCAGCTACAACCTCCGCAGACGCGAATCTCTAAGGGAACTGTTCGATAAAAGCTACATCTTTTTAGTAAGATAAGTGACAGGCATAATTCTAACACGAGAAATAAAAATGCTTGACTTTATGATGGTCCTACTCCACAGCCACTTGGGCTCACTGGTTAAAATTTTAATATTTGGAAGAGATTTGTCCCTTTTTTTTTTGACATTACTAACTTAATGTTTATTTTTCGGTGAAACAAGTTTTTGTTGTTGAATACTTCAGTAGATATTAATGATTTTTATGCTCAGTTAAATGTCTCACAGATGGTGGCGCGTGTGTTGGATCATTCGGTTCTCTACAAAATGGTTGAGCTGGATGATGCTGATCCACGCGTTATCCATCGAGGGCTTATTTTTAATCTTATATTTTGAATTATTTCTTCATTTTATTTCTTTTACATTGTTCTCACGTATAGAAGCAACAAGAATAATGTAGGATTTTGTATGACTTGATTTAAAAGAGTGTTCATGGAGTTGCTTGCCTGTTCTGCTCCATACGTACCTACAACGCTGTGGAATGGGCAACTAGCTTAATATTTCTGACCAAGTCCTTAACAATTCAAAAGTGCCTGTAAAAGGTTTAAAATTGAAATAAATACTTTGAGTTTGGCTTCTGGAAGGAGGTGGGCTGGTTAGAATGACCAACGACGGCCGCCATGGACGACGTACAATGATCCACTGAAGGAGCAAGTGCGGAAACCAATCCCAATAATATAGAACTATGGACATATGAAGAGAAGAATGTAAAGTTCACTCATGTTTCATAGAAAACTGAGGATCCTCCGATCAGTCGGGTGTTGGATCTAGTGCGTCTACTGCCCGACGATGTTTTTTTTTATGATTGATATCTCGCAGTTAGGAGATTGTCGTCTGCTTAAAAGGACTTGCCTGTGGGTGCCTCAATAAATTAAGGCCTCCAGCCAGGGCTTAAAAACTAAGCGATTACACGCAAGGGAAACTTCTGTGGAGTACGGACCTCGGCTTAGGGCGTCGCTGGGAGAGGACAGCAAGGGACACGCTGCATCGGATTATTGCCCCAGGATGATGTCGGAACATTGTTTATATGCTAGTTGTGCGGCAAACTTTGCGTGCACGGTGCAGGATTTTGACGTCGCGTCCGTGTGATGCGTAGTTCACATGTGGCGATGTAGATGGCACCACAGAACTACGTTGAACATATTCGATAAGATGCTAGCACCCTGTCGGACTCCTAACAGTTTCCCCCTACAGGGCAAAGGTGTCTTCTCACATAGAGAAGGAAAAGGAACGAGCAATGATCATCAAGCTTGCTCAAGACGGGTTGGACGTCTTCGAGTCGCTGGCACGACTTTAATTAAGATCTTGTCGGCCCAAATCTTCGCCACTTCCACGGCATCGTAAGTGGCAGCGCAGAGGTCACTTTGGCTGCACGTTTTAGGACACAGAGGGCAGGATAGGAGGTAGAGTATGGTTTGCGATATGGCTCCACAACCACACAACTGCCGTTCCGTCGGGGTAGCCCCGCGTTACAAGGTGGGAGTCAGATCTTCCCACCGGATGGGTTGGTGATTTCAGACTTATTCGTGTCGAGAATCAGTAGCATATAGTTATCTCCTTGAATTTGACGAGGATGCCAAACGACACTTTGTATATACATACATATACCTATAATTCCTGGTTTACTCACGATGTTTTTTGCACGCAGAAACTATGTACAGACGCCAGCACATCGAGCTACTACAATCTGTCAAAATTCTTTAATAGATTTTCAACTTTATCAATAAAGCATTAAGGTTCAAGGTTGATTGGGAAAATTTGACAGTTTCGGGTAGCTTGACCTGCTGGCGTCTGTACATATGATTGAAAACGTCTTATTGTACTTTACTTGCCCTGATTTAAATTGAATTACTGCTCTCAATAAACTGTTTTATAACTAATGTATTTTATGCCATCTATTCGATTTGTTTTTTAACTGCGACGGTCTTCGCAGGATGGCTGGTAGCAGCTGGATGAGAGTTGCCGAAAATCGAGTTGAATGGCGCGCAATAGGAGAGGCCAACAGTGGGCTGCTGTAGGCTGATGATGATTCGATTTTTTTTTATGCCACTTTGTTAAGTGAGTTTGAGTGTGTGTGTGTGTGATCTCTCTCCGGTCATGTCGGATTGCCGTCCCATCGGACTATGAGAGTGAGGGAAGAGAGAGTGCACCTGTGTCTGCGCACACACTTGTGCAGTATAATACCTCCCGCCCGGTCTCCGCTGAGATTGGTCGCCATAATAAAATTTCAGTCTGGAGGACTATTATTCAGAGATTCTCATCTCTGAACAATACTCGTCCAGGCCTTTCGGCGAAGGGATACAAAATAAAATAAAAGAATTGTTTAGATTATTAAAGAATGAATAACATTTATTTTATTTGAAATATTTATGTAAACTTTCCACAAAACATAAAAAATACAGTCATTTTATATGCTAGGTCCAGTTTGTTGCCCCGACCCCAAATAATTTCGGATAAGGCAGAAGGAAGACGATAAGGATAGTTACAGATCACTTGCAGTATCCAGCGACCCAGCCAGGTTCCTTGTGGCAGGATCCGGAGCAGCAGTTTCCTTGGCTGCCATCGGGTTGACAACCGTCACGGTTCTTAATGCAGGCAAGAACTTGGTCCGGGATGAACATAGCGGCAACGATGAAGATGGCGACAAGGATGAACAGGTTGAAGTTCATTTTGATTTTGGTTTTTTGCTGAAGTGTTTATCACAAGAAGGACTGCTTGCTGTAGTCGGTGAGGCTACTCTGTGAGTTGACTGAACGTTGCCTGTGTTTATATACGTTTGAGGAGGTCCGTCTTTCCTTATATTAATATGATAATATTATTCTAAGATAACCCGTTTGACCGTGAGAAGGCCAACAGGTTTATCCACATAATTATGTATTCTGGTATTCGATGAGGAAAATAAGACTACTTTTCCTTAATGCACTGTTTTTTTTAATCGTAATAAAATTGATATAGATACAGGATGTATCGGAAAAATGTGGTGTAATACGGACACGGACACGGAACTATGTTATTGTCAACAACCTTTGTTTCATAAAATTATATCCACCGTGCATGTATGTACAAAACATATATAGCATACAATTTACTTACCAAAACAAAGTAAACATTTTGTCCCAAAATATCTATACACCCCATGACCAAAACAAGGTAATCTTCATAAATATCACAAATATTTTATTTTATTTTATTTATTAGGGACAACAAACAGCAGTACTTATATTAAATATTACACATGATTGGAGTACTAAAATAATAGAATTAACAAATAGGTACACTACCCACGACGTTATCCACAGATTACCATATAAAACAAAAATACTTAGCGTAGGTACTGATGATAATAACAGTAAGGGTCCGGGATCCGGTTCATATTCAACCTCAAGAAATATGACCATGTGTCGAGCTATAGGTCTGAGCTCAAATGGATGTCCATTCGCCAAAGAAGAAGTTTGCGCGCTTTGACCACGCTTTTCTCCCTTCTCAACTCTCCCACTCCTCCTTCTTATCTAATATCTCACTTCCAATATCTATGTTCTTCACACACTAAGAATCTGCGTTCTTCTAACAATCTCCTCTTACTCTGTCCTTCTCATACGTCTGACTTTGTTCATTCTTCTTTTCATATTCAGTCCATTCTTCTTTGGAATGCGCTTCCTCTTGATATCAGGACGGCCACCAGTCGGTATGCATTTAAGCGGAAATTGCAGAGTTATTTTCAAAACAAATTTAAAAAATAGCGTAGAGTCATCTTAATACCTCTCTTCCTTGATTTTGTATATATATATATATATTATAAGTATATATTATAGTAATAGTATGTATGTGTATAATATAACCTATTTATATACATAGTTTTAAGTTTTTTATCATTGTCCCTCTCAACCAAAGCACCTGCCATCTAATCTCTTCACCACCCTTGGTTGACTGGTAGAGAATGCCTAAGGCATTAAGTCCGCCTTTGTACCTTTTTTGTGCGAAAAGTTTAAATAAATAAATAAATAAATAAGGGCAAACTTACGGGTAATCAATACAAAGTTAAAACTATTACTCGGTTTGTTATTAAAATGTATCTCGGAGAACATAAAACAAAGTGAAAATATCTAATAATAATATCTGTATCATAATGCTAGGGACGAATTTAAAGGTTTGGAATCAAATAAAATCGGCATGTATAAAACGAGAGAAAAAAAAAAAATTATAAAAAAGGACAAACTCAAAGGTACAAATACATGAGGTGTAGGAATCAAAATTAAGTAACATCAAAAATTATGGCTGTTCCTTTAAAGTGGAAATAATTTGATTTTTGAACCTATTCTTATTCAGAAATATAATATCAATTGATTCAAACTTTTTATTATAAGTATAAGTGTCGACCAATCGGTGCAGCGGTGAGCGGTGGAGCGGTGAATATGTATACAGTAATGATTTAATTAAAGAGGTAAACCAATCTAAAAGTTCATTCAATTCAACAGTTCAACTTCGAGAGGAGCTGTTAGAGATAAGTATTTAGTTGACTGTCTCCATGTGACCAAGATCGTTCATCATCATCTGCCTAGCCTTTTCCCAACTATGTTGGGGTTGGCTTCCAGTCTAACCAGATGTAGCTGAGTACCAGTATTTTATATGGAGCGACTGCCTATCTGACCTCCACAACCCAGCTACTGGGTAATACGACACCCCTTGGTAAGACTGGTTGTCAGACTTTCAGGCTTATGACGACCCGTAACGACTGTCAAAGATCCACGAATGACAGCCGGGATCAGCGGTTTAACGTGTTGTCCGAGGCACGGAGGGGTCTTGGTATGTAAAGATGGTCACCCATCCATGACCAAACCGCGGCAAGCGTAGCTTAACTTGATCGATCGACCCGCACGGCTGTTATTACTTAGCCACAAGCCCCTCTAGTAAGTAAGGCATACAATATAAGTATACACAAAAACAAACAAAAAGGAAAAAAATTAGAGCGCCAAATAGGACCTGCACCCTAATTGCGTAACACTGTCAATGTCAATCTGAATCATTTTGAAGGATATTGCTAATCCATTGCTTCATATGTTCGAAAAGTGTGTCTGCACAACAACGTAAATAACGCAATGTATGTTGTTGAACTGTCAAAATGAAACCGATTGCTATTTATAGTGTGTTACGCAACTACCCCGCAGGTTAAGTAAGGTATATTATAAGGTATATTATTTAAGGTATATATTCACATAAAAACAAAAAAAATAAATCTTAAAACAGTACAGAAATGTCTGTGTGTGATGTGTGGGGGGGGGGGTGTGTGTGTGTGTGTGTGGATCCTGTACGAGTCGCAATAAATACTTTTTCTCTCTTTGTTTCTTTCTTTATGTGTGCCTCACGGCTGCGTGAACTAGGCCCAGATCAGTGTAAATGTCAGTCAACTAATAGCGAAGAAAGTCTGAAAGTGGCATCGGTAACTGAAAAGTAATGTGGAAATCGGCTGTCATGGTATCGTCATGTGTTACAGAGGAATGAGGAAAATGTCGTGAAGAAAGTTTTAAGTATGAATGTCGATGGCTATAACAGTAGAAGACCAAAGAAACGATGGATGGACTGTGTGAATGATGATATGGTTAGAAAGGGGGTGACTTTGACTACCGAGGTGACGACAAATCCAACTAATCCTACTAATATTATAAATGCGAAAGTTTGTATGTATGGATGTTTGTTACTCTTTCACGCAAAAACTACTGAACAGATTTTGACGAAATTTAGCACACAGATAGTTTATAACCAGGATTAACATATAGGATACTTTTTATCCCGACATTCCCACGGGATCGAAACTTATGCGGGTGAAACCGCGGGCGCTGCTAAGTAGTTTTTGTGTGAAAGAGTAACAAACATCCATCCATCATCCATCCATACAAACTTTCGCGTTTATAATATTAGTAGGATGTGAAGACGATTCACCTAAAATAAAAATACTATAGCGCCTTTCCTTTCTGATACACGCTGTATAAAAGGTAAAATAGTGTGTAAACAACGATAATTTATGTTTATGAATTCAATTTTTTTAATCAATTTTTAAACAATTCATTAACTACACTCGAGAGCAATGAATCCGGGTCACTTGAAGAATCCTAAAAATCTCGGAAACTAAAAATGCTAGGTTAATGCAATAAATTGTATTTAATAGACAATGTAATACTCCTTAAATGAAGTTATTAAAACTTCTTAGTTATTGTAAAGTTATATCATAAAAAAATCAAATTTGAAAAAGGGCCACTTTCGAAGATGGAACTACGAAATTACAGCATTTGGTTTTGCTTTTGTTTGTAATCTGTCATTTATGTGGGTACATAAACCATGTTGATAGTGCTCTATATTCATTATTCAAGCTGAAATTATGTCGCTTACGCCTGAAGAATGCACCAGAATACTTACAATGCTGGAAACCGGCCGGAGTCAGCGCGATACAGCCAGGACTGTCGGTGTGTCGCTGTCAACAGTACAAAGAGTTCTCCGACGTTACGAAGAAACTGGTTCTAACCTACGCAGACCAGGAACGGGCAGAACCAGGTGTACCACAGCACGAGAAGACCGATACTTGGTGAACACCATGCTTCGAAATCGCTTTCTCACAGGAACTGAACTCACAAATCAGTTTCGACGCCTCGGAGGAAGTAACCCAAGTGCATGGACAGTAAGACGTCGGCTTGCTGAATCTAACTTAAAACCCCTTAGACCTGCAAACGGCCCTAAACTGGAGCGTGGGCATCGTATTTCAAGACTAAGATATGCCCAGAGCCACGTAAATTGGAGTATTGAAGATTGGTCAAAAGTTATGTTCTCCGACGAATCAAAATTTATGCTCTACAAGCACGATGGAAGACACAGAGTGTATCGAAGACCAGGGGAAAGATTCAAGCAAGCATGCATCGAAGAAAAAGTAGCCTACGGTGGTGGGTCTGTACTTGTGTGGGCCGGAATTTCTTCTGAAAGTCGCACAGAGCTGGTGATCATAGAAAACGGCTCTTTAACTAGCGTAAGATATGTGGAAGAAATCCTCAATGATCACGTTGGTCCATTTATGGTCAATTTAGGTGAGGATGCTATATTTATGCATGACAATGCCCGACCTCATACAGGTAGGATTGTGAATGACTACCTTCAAGAGATGAACATTACTCGTATGGAGTGGCCAGCGCGCAGCCCGGATATCAACCCGATCGAGCATGCTTGGGACGAGCTAGGCAGATGCGTAAAACAACGAAACCCTCCCCCAATCACGCTTCGTGAGCTCAAAATTGCTCTCACAGAGGAATGGGAGAATATTCCCCAAAATCATATAAGGAACTTGGTGTACAGCATGCCAAACCGCGTAAACGCAGTAATGGAAGCACGAGGAGGCAATACGAAGTATTAAAATTCAAGTAAATCGTAATAAAGTTCAAAAATTTCATGTTTCCTATTTTTGTTTTAAGGAGAGATCAGCAGTTTTTTTCTTTATGTAATTTTGTGTTAATAAAATGTATGGTGACTCATATTTTTTTTACTTTCATTTAAGGAGTATTACATTGTCTATTAAATACAATTTATTGCATTAACCTATCATTTTTAGTTTCCGAGATTTTTAACATTCTTTAAGTGACCCGGATTCATTGCTCTCGAGTGTATTAAGTTTATAGTTAGGCGTAATGTTTCCAGGAGCCGTTTGGGGTTCAAACATTTGGGCGTGAGTCCGATTGCTCATCGGGTATTTCGGGACAACAGTCGACTCTTCACGAGACAAAAATTTGAAGACATGTGACATCTACCAACCCGCACTGGGACCGCGTGGTGGATTACAGCCCACTCTCTCTCTCGAAAAAAGGTTGCCTGTGTCCCAGCAGTGGGAACATTATAGACTGATTATGATTATTAATTTGTAATATAATAGTGTTTTATTATATACAAACGCCAGCAGGTCAAGCTACCCGAAACTGTCAAATTTTCCCAGTCAACCTTGAACCTTAATACTCTAGCATTAAAGTTGAAAATCTATTAAAGAAATTTGACAGATTGATTGATTTGATTTGAGCCAGGCGGGGAATTGCGTAACACACTATCAATCAGAGGACTGGCCCATTTTTTAACCGACTTCAAAAAAAGGAGGAAGTTCTTAATCCGGTTTTTTTTTTTTTTTTAATTTATTTATTTTAATTTATTAAGGGGGGGGGGGGCCTTGCCAGCTACCTAGCTAGCTCACATAAAATAGTAGGTACAGGGATTAATACAAGTTGTTATCAGTTAGTTAAAATAATATCAACAAAATAAACAATTTTACTAAAAATAGAAATCTGTAAAAAAATAGATTTTTTTTTAACAAAATCATTGGGCACGGTATAAACCACCTTTGATAATAAGACACGCGCGGGGCGATGGTATCAACAATTCAACACACATGGCATTGTTACCCAAATAAAGTTTAATGTTGTTGAATACTAAAACGAAAAAAAAAAGATCCCACGGTTAAGAATGTTTATCTCTATGTATAAATAAAAATTAATCACCGAAATGTATGTACGCGCATAACTTCCGATCGACTGCACCAAATTGGATAATTCTTTTTTTTTGGGTTTGTTATTGTCAGGACAAGGTTTGTATACACAATTGTGCCCGGTAGGTGGCGCTGCTTTTTCGGGCAGGACGACGTCTGCTGGGTTGTTAATAATAGGGTAGATTCCTGGGTAAAAAAGTAATACATAATTATATTTAGTCCGTCAGTTAGATTATCGAAAACTAATGGACACGTATTTTTTCTTTTGTCAATCAAACAAAAAATGACAAAGATAAAGCGCGTCAAAATTTGGGAGTGGAGAGTCGTGAAGTCACGCCAGGCTCACAAAGTGTAGCAAGGCGGAACTTTAACGGGCGATATCTTCATCATTTTTTATATAATTGACAAAAGAAAAAATTCGGGTTCAATATTTTTTGATAATCTAACTGACGGACTAATTAGATTTTTTTAGGAATCTAGCCTATTACTAGCCTCTGTCCGCCTCCGTCGCATCGTATCGTCTGCCCACACTGTTGCCTCCTTCGTTTTCGCTTTTCGTTATTTCTGCACCCTAATTGCGTAAAACACTATCAATCACAATTTACAATCTGAATCATTTTGAAGGATATTGCTAATCCATCGCTTCATATGTTCGAAAAATGCGTCTGCTCAGCAACGTAAATAACGCAATGAATTGTGTTGAACTGTCAAAATGAAACCTATTATTATAGATAGACTTTCTTTTTGCACGCCTCCTAAGAGTCACATTTATAGCCTTCGTCAAGAATTGGGGTATCAACTTAACAAATGCAAAACGAAATTTCTCAAATTCGACTGGTAGTTTCCATGTTTCAGAGATTAGTGAGTTCAGACAAACAAACTCTTCAGTTTTATTATTAGTATAGATTTTAATTGTTTATGTTTAAAATACGTACCTAATGTAAATAAATAAATCCCTGGACATTTCACACAGCACCATTTGTCCCAAGCTAAGCAACCTAATGCTTGTGTTATGGTAACAAGATGGCGGATAAACTACTTTAAATATACATATTTTTTTTTTGTAAATACATACATATTATAGATAGAAAAACACCCAGACTCGGAACAAATACATGTAGGTCATACAAATATTTGTTCCGTGCGGGAATCGAACCCGCGACACGCAGCGCAGCAGCCAATCGCTTAACCACTGCGCCAACCGTGCCGTCGAATGTGGATAAGTAGTTTCAATAATAAATATAATTATCTATCCATTTAAGTACTGTTTACTTGATTTTTTTATACAGTTGACCCTGTATAGAATAATCAAGTTCAAAATTAAATTAAATTAGCTAACGAAAGTCTGCAGACGTGATGGTTCTTAGGTTCCGTACCCAAAGGGTAAAAACGGGACCCTATTACTAAGACTCCACTGTCTGTCTGTCTGTCTGTCACCAGGCTGTATCTCATGAACCGTGATGCTGTGCTATATCCCACAGCACAGCGCTGATTTTCAATGGTTACCCGAAAAGGACGTACGGTAACCAAGTCAGATCAAATAATTTGTACTATAGTTAACAAAATAAAATAAACAGTAGGTACTTATAATATAAAGAAACTACATAATCAACCAATGATATGGATACATCCTACTAAATTATTATAAACGCGAAAGTTTGGATGGATGGATGGATGTTTGTTACTCTTTCACGCCAAACTACTGAACTGATTTGGATGAAATTTGGCTCACAGGTGTAACCAGGATTAACACATAGGATACTTTTTATTCCGAAATTCTCACGGGATCGAAACCTATGCGGGTGAAACCGCGGGGCGCAGCTAGTATTATTAAAAATAACATAAAAAATAACATCACGCGCAAAAGTGATTCCGATTTCCTATTAACAAAATAAATAATATAATTTTATTTAATTTCCTTTGGCATGCCATAAAGATTCCCGTGGACACAATAATTTCGGGTCTTGATAATGCCTTAGGAAAAGCTTATATTCGCCATCGCCACCATATCAACGAAGAAGATCAACTGTCAGTGTCACAACTGTCATCTCATCTCCTCGTCTGTGGTAGGAATGGTAGGTAGCCTCTTTTGATAACGCGGCAAACCAAACTCAGGAAGAGCGACACAAGTATACGAGTGTCGTGTCATTTTATTTACATATAATTTCGTAGCTAAAAATAGGCAGTTCAACGGCTAGGGCGCCAGACGATGGGCGGGCGGGAGGACGGGCGTTTTTGGGGGACTGTCTTTTGTAATTTTGACGTTCAAAAAGTGCTGATTCTCAGCCTAATTTGAATAAAATGACTTTTGATTTTGATTTTGATGGTGGGTGGAAAATCGTTATTATGAATACTAGCTTCAGCCCGCGACTTTATCCACATAAAATGTCTCTTTTCAGCTTAGTACTTGCTTCTGACCAGTAGCATCGCATCGCATCACCCGCCCGCGCTTTCACATCGTTTTCGCTTAGCTTCCTTGCGTGCGTTCTTAGTACGCTGTACCGGTACAGCGTCCTAATAATGGCTCATGAGCAGTTTACCAAATTCTCAATTCACCAGATTCTTAACCCACCATATTATCAATTAACCTGTTTTCGAATGCCTGTCTTCTCCTTAGCAATCTAAATGGACTCGGCCCAGAATTCGGCTACTTGTTTGGCGCCATCACCAGCGTCCATCAGTTCCTGTAACGTGCAGCTGACAGGACACGCTGGACACGATATTAAGTGTCCCATCGTTTGTGGAACAGCACCATATCTACACTCCAAGGCGGAGTTGTTGTTTTAATAATTGTTAATGAATTGTTGTTTGCTGCACCGGACGACGTCATTACGTCGGCGCCGGCTGTCGCTGAAAACCAGCGCTCTGTCTTGCATAGGGTCGCAGCATAATGCTGAGCGAACGCCGTTTTGCGTGGATGTGACGCATGTTTCCCCCAACCATTTCTTTTTATTTTTGTGTTTTATGTTCTTTTTTGCGTCATGTTTACCGCAAATTAACGTATTTTCTTTCTTTTCTTCTTTCAGACCTTTTCTCTTTTTAACCGAATTTATAAAAGGAGGAGGTTCTCAATTCGACTGATTTTTTTAAATGTTTCTTACCTCAGAATTTCGTTATTTATAGGCCGATTTGCATTTTTTTTTATTTGTAAGGATACCTATACTTTCAGATTGGTGCCATAGAAATTTCATCAAAAACGGTTCTGGAGTTTGGTTTTTAAAATCAAAATTACTTGTAAAAATTACAACTTAAAAATGAAACCCCCGAAATCGTGAAAAAAAAAATCTGTTGATCCATACATTATGTTGAGTTATATACGAAATAAATCTATGGACCAGCTGATTTTTTTTCAACAACGCTAATCTGATATGGGAACCTGTGGGCCAAAATAACCACCACGTGGAGCCCTGACACAGCTAGAAGGCGTCGCGGCATACCCCGTAGAAGATGGCGGGAAGAGCTGGCCAAAACAAACAACCCAGTGGTCTACTTTAGACCAGGGGGTCTACTACGAAGTAGTACCGGCCGAATCCTGCTACGAAGTTAATATTTGGTTCGGTCGGTCCCGATCCTACACACCTACACTCTTTCGAATATTGACTATGGTCCCGACCCAACTGAGCCGATCCGAACGTTTTTTCGCATTTTTCAATAACATTCGGTTCGGCCGTGTCGGTCCGATCCGAACATTCGCACTTTGCACTGCGGAGTAGACCCCCTGGATCGAAAGAGCTGAAAGTCATGTATGAATTTTCTTTATTTATTTCTTTCTTTCATGGGGAGAAGCCTTTGCCAAGCAGTGATATGATGCAATGGAAGCTAGTAGTAACAGGAGGCATATCGACGCACCTGTCCATGGATTCAGTACATGATTCAGAACCCCCTTCATTGAAAGGGGTTTGAAAACTTTGTAAGGAGCCTGGCATACCTACTGTCACGCCATTCTGAAAATGGCGTCCACGCATGAGATCACGTGACATAATCATCAATCATATGTCGGAAACGTGACACTACGGGGTTTGTCTCATAGCGTCTTATTACAAAACAAAATCTAACTTTAGTTCTAGCCTAAACCTTTGGGCCAGTGTTACTATTTTGAACTTTATTTCGATGTAGACGAAGTTCTCAATATTAAAATGACAACATAGCATCAAGCTAAGCCGACATTTTTGTATAAAGAACTGCATTTCTATAACAGTTCGGTTCTAATTCAATACCTAGCTCGGTGGTTTAAACCTGATCTGAAGAAAGACCTTGTTTTAATAATAATATAATAATAAATCCCTGGACATTTCACACAGCACCATTTGTCCCAAGCTAAGCAACCTAATGCTTGTGTTATGGTAACAAGATGGCTGATAAACTACTTATATACAATTTTTTTTTTGTAAATACATACATATTAAAGATAGAAAAACACCCAGACTTGGAACAAATACATGTAGGTCATACAAATATTTGTTCCGTGCGGGAATCGAACCCGCGACACGCAGTGCAGCAGTCAACCGTGCCGTCAAAACCTGTGTGGTCACTGTAGCATGGAGGGGCCCCATTATATAAATAATCATCCATCCACGGATAAATTAATGGAAAAACCATAGTGCAACTACAGAGGAAACTAGAGTTTTTCCTCATTTATAACCTAACCTACTTACATTATACCACGCTCGGAAAGCGACCAAGACAAGCAATTTACTATTTTGTTTGACTTGATTGCAGACGTTTACCATATGATCATGGAGTGTGTCCGGAACGAGCCGGAAGGACGGTATTTATTTATAGTTTTTAATAGTATGTGCGAGACTGGGGTATGTAATAACAGCGTCCTTGCTGCTCCTGCTTCGGAAGCAGAGGTAGTGTAAGAAAGAAAGAAAAATTTTAAAAATAGTTTTTGGAACGAAGTTCTTTAACGTGGCTTGCAGTAGGAGTAAAGTGGTAGAAATCGTCACGTAACGCAAAAGCGTTATGCCCCCTCCATCCGACTTACATTCTTGCTTTCTTTTATTTTACATAAAACCCGATAGTGAAGTCAAAATATAAATCCAAGATGGCGGCCACGAAAATTTACAATTTTTTCGTCATGCGTGTCCTTTTGGGAGTATCAAGTAAGGAACTGCGTCCCTGAAAGGGTCCTCCGACCACACATGTTTTATTATTGGAACAAAGTTCTTTACCACACCTTGTGGTAGGAGTAAACTGGTAGAAATCGTCACGGAACGAAAACGATGAATCCCCCTCCATGCGTCTTTCTCTGTCTCTTTCTAATATGTAAAGAAACAGAGACAAAGATAGTTTTCATGGTTTTTAATGGTGCTGAAACCAATAGCGAGCAGAATGATTGAAGATGACGGTTGCGAATATTTAAAAAAAAAACACCATGGGTATCGTATTCATTGGTTTCGAGGCTGCTAAAGCTGATGGCGAGGTCAAAATAAAAATCCATAATTATATGAGAGCTTAAACTAGATGGCTCTGTATTAAAAACGCATATTAAATTCAAACTTCCTCTCTCCCTCTGTGTCTCTTAAAAGAAAGAAAGAAAATACCTTTATTTGCGGCAAACATGACGCATAAAAAGAACACAATAAAAATAACAAGTTGGGGGAAAACATGCGTCACATCAACGCAAAACGGCCATTGCTCAGCTTATTACTAAGACCCTATACGAGACAGAGCCCCAGCGCTGGTTTTCAGCGACAGCCGGGGTAGACGTGATGACATCAACCAGTGCAGCATACGACAACTACACTTAGTCTAACTATTATCTTACTCTTATTATTACGAGTGTGTGCTGTGTGTGTGCGTGTGAGTATCGCGTAAGGAACTGCGATTCTGACGGGGTTCCCCAACCGCACACATTTTCATTATTATTCTATGTACGTGCAGATTTATACTCAAGAACCGTGCATGATACTGCCAGCTCTGTAAGGCATTATCGATTCTTATTTCTTATTTGACATTTGAGAGCCTTCAATGTCAAATGTGGGTTGGTGTAGGTATATAGTAATTCAATGGTAGGTCGTGAAACAGATTACAGTCGGCCTTGAGGTGAAAACATGAAAGATTTTAGGGATTTAAAAAATAAATTAAAACAGTTTGGCAATGGCTTGGCACGCGACGATGGAAAGAGGCCCGATGGAATTACCATAATGCCTTGGAAGTTGGGTAGGCCTTTGGTGTGGGATGCAACCTGTGTCGACACCCTCGCGCCATCCCATCTTCCTAGCACGGTGGGCTGTGCTGGGGCAGAAAATCTCAAGCGGAGCAAATAATTATAACAACCTTATTGGGAGCTATATGTTTGAGCCGTTTGGGGTTGAAACACTAGGGCCTTGGGGTCCGAGTGCTCATCGAATTTTTCGTTACATCGCCAAGCGGTTGGTTGACTCTTCACCTGACCAGAAGGCTGGCCTATTTTTAACCCAAAGAAACAGCATTGCCATCCAACGTGGTAATGCTGCCAGCCTTTAGGGCACTTATCCCATTGACAGTGAAGCGGACGAATTTTTTGATGCCCAATGAGCTCCGGCCTTTTTCTATATTTTTTTGTATTATATAATTGTATATATATTTTAGTGTTAGCTTGTAAAAATTGTATTTAATCAGTGTATGTTAAAAAAATAGTTTGACACTTGAAATGAAATGTTTATTAAAACTCTTAGTAAAGGCTCCTGAAAGTAAGAACGAATGTTTTTCTCATCGTGAAAAACTACGGTTTATTCGCCGTGTGGGCTCGAATGTCCCATATTATTAACTTTGCTTGGATAGTTTTTGAGTCAGCTTCAATAATACGTATTTTATTCACTTACTTAGTAAATATTGATGATGTTATAATACCTGTCACTGATATTAGATAATATTTACATAGTAGGAAGTGTTATACAAAAAGTGTGGGGTAGATACAACCAAAAAGTGAAAAATATTAAACGAAAATGCGGAACCAACGGCTTCGGAAATGAAAGTTATTTTTTTATTAAATAAACGCGCTTAAGGCCGCTATCCCACTGGCGTTTTACGAGCGTCGTCGGCGCTTCTCCAACGTCTGCGCAACGCCAACGTTGCAAGCGTTACATCCGCTGAACGTGACGTTAACGTCACACGCACACATGCTGCGATTTGAGGTGTATGTGCACGTTAACGTCGCGTCTGCGCACCGTTGGCGCTGCGCAGACGCTGGAACGCCAACACTCGTAAAACGCCAGTGGGATAGCGGCCTGAATAACGCAATGAATGTTGTTGAACTGTCAAAATGAAAGCTCTTGCTACTATTCGTGTGTTACGGAATCACCTCGCCGTTCGGTAGTTTTTGAGTGTATCTATAATATAGTAAGGGACTAAATGACACGAAGCGAGCGCAGGAAAAGAGAGTACGCTGGATTTTGGAATTAGTGTTAGAGATATTTTGATATTTCAAATTATGTCGGCCGTTTGACCTTCTATTTATTACGACCATTATTATGGCATTAGTTTTATTTTTCAAAGCCTAATATAACTGAAATGAAATAAGAAATAGATCATAATTGAGACCTGTCTTTGCGATTTAATTGGATGCAGTAAAGTGTAAGTACTCGTGTATCGCACGGCCGAAATATCTAGATCGAAGTGTGAAATATTTAATATATTTTTTTCAATGTGTTATCTACGAATAAAACACAATACAAAATGACGTTTCAAAATCAAAATCAAAAGTCGTTTATTCAAATTAGGCTGAGAATCAGCACTTTTTGAACGTCAAAATTACAAAAGACAGTCCCCCAAAAACGCCCGCCCTTCACCACTTCCTAGTGCTATTGCTGGGAAGAAGTGGCGCAACAAACTCCCCAGCAGCACAGCTGTCTGTTCAATTTAAAAAAATACTCGATTGTATACAATACTAGGTACTTATGTTCGGTAATTAACATTACAAAACCAGAACATAAAATTTAATTATTTGCCATAATATGTCAGCTAGCCACGCCAATATACCAACAAATATAATAACAAATATCTATAATATAGTAAGTAGTAAGGGACTAAATGACACGAAGCGAGCGCGGGAAAAGAGAGTACGCTGGATTTTGGAATTAGTGATATAGATATTTTGATATTTCAAATTATGTCGGCCGTTTGACCTTCTATTTTTTACGACCTTTATTATGGAATTAGTTTTATTTTTCAAAGCCTAATATAACTGAAATGAAATAAGAAATAGATCATAATTGAGACCTGTCTTTGCGATTTAATTGGATGCAGTAAAGTGTAAGTAATCGTGTATCGCACGGCCGAAATATCTAGATCGAAGTGTGAAATATGTAATATATTTTTTTCAACACTTAGGGGACAGTGGGGTAATTGAGAACGGCGGGTAATTGGGAATAGTAAGTTGTAGTAATACTTTCCCCCGCACTACACCGCTCCGCACCCGTTCAACAGACGCGTCTAGCCCCCCTCAGTGCGTACGCGACAGTTGAACGGGTGCGGAGCGGTGTAGTGCGGGGGAAAGTATTATTACTTACCTAGCTATTCCCAATTACCCGCCGTTCTCAATTCCCCCACTTTCCCCTAAATCCGTGTTATCTACGAATAAAACACAATAGAAAAAGGCCGTTTATTCGGATAACCCCGCCTTAATGTCGCTTCTCGTGTCTGCCTGTGTGACCGCATTGTGAGCCGTGGTGGCCGAGTGGTAACGAGAGGTAGTAGATTTGAACCCAGACAGGCGCTTTCATCATTTCAGCCGAAAGACGTCCACAGCTGGACATAGGCCCCCAAGCACCGCCACTTCGACCAGCACCCTAATTGCGTAACACACGATCAATCGGAATCGGTTTCATTTTGACAGTTCAACAACATTCATTGCGTTATTTACGTTGTTGAGCAGACACATTGACATATTTTTTGAACATATGAAGCAATGGATTAGCAATATCCTTCAAAATAATTCAGATTGAGATTGTTTGTGTGTTACGCTTCCAGCAGATTCCTGCGGCATTCACCGGGTCATTAAACCACCTTGTGGAACAGCCGCTTTACTTTGTGTAAATTATTTCATCACCACTGCTCTCAAAACGGTGACGGAAAACATCGTGAGGAAACCGGCATGTCCTAGAAGCAAAAATTCGAAGACATGTGACATCTACCAACCCGCACAGGGCCTGGGTGGTGGATTACAGCCCATTCCCTCTCACAGAGAGGAGGCCTGTGTCCCAGCAGTGGGAACATTATAGGCTGCGATTATGCTAAACAGATATTATGCACCCCTACCTACTCTCTCTAAATAGGGTAGTTTCCTGGGTAAAAAAAAATTGGGTGAGTGTACTTATGTACGCGCGTAAGAAGTTATACCTATTTTTTAAAAAACAATTTTTAATTGTTTGCAAATAATTAATTACAAAAAAGGTTACAATAATGTGCGTTGTTTAGGCTGAATGATGTTGGTAACAAGTCACGGGCCTTTTAAAGAATTTAAAAGCATGATAAAAAACCAGAATTTTATGGCATCCAATTTTTTATAGTGAAATGTCCATTGCCTTTTTTTTTTAATCGATTAGAACAAACAGGTTGCTATAAAAAATGCTCAAAATAGGTACAGGCCGGTTTATGCTGAAAAAAGTAACGTATAGCTTTAACAATAATGAGCGGACGGCTTCAACATGTGAATTTTATGTGACGGTGATGCGCGCGCATTTTAAAATTTCACTCTCATCATTTTTTCATAACGCGCCTAAAGAAGTATAACTTCAAAAATAATATGTAATTACCTATATTTAGTCCGTCAGTTAGATTATCTAAAAATGGACACGTATTTTTTCTTTTGTCAATCAAACAGAACATGACAAAGATAAAGCGCGTCAAAATTTGGGAGTGGGGGTCGTGACGTCACTTGCTTTCAAAAGTGTCGCAAGCAAGTGACGTCACGCGGAACTTTAACGGGCGAAATCTTCATAATTTTTATATAATTGACATAAGAAAAAATACTGGTTCAATATTTTTTTATAATCTAACTGACGGGCTAATTAGATTTTTTTAGGAAACTAGCCTATTAAAAGTCATTTATTCAAACTAGGCTGAGAATCAGTACGAACGTCAAAATTACATAAAACAGTCCCCCAAAACGCACACCCTTCACCACTTCCTGGGCTTTTGGCTGGGAAGAAGAAGTGGCGCAACAAACTCCCCAGCAGCAGAGCTGTCTGTTCAGTTAGAAAAACTTCATTCCGTACAATAGTAGGTAGGTATGCAAAGTAATTAACATAACGAGACACAGCACATTAAATTAAATTATTTGCCATATGTCAGCTAGCCACGCTAATATACCAACAAATACAATGAAAACTATAGATAATCAAGCATAAAATTAAAATTCTGCGAAGTGGATACAGGAGATACTTTACCTATATGCTTCATGTCTAGAATTCTAGATGTATGTGGATTTGAGGAAAACATCGGTTCTACTGCATGGAGAGCAGACAATGTATGATCATTATCTACATACAGTAGATATTATAAATTAAAGCCGCTTCATGTGTCTGTCTGAGCGATCGCGTTGTTTAAGACAACAACACAACTACTATTTAGATACAATGTAAATGTCTAAGAGCTGATTGTTCCATCGCCAGATAACTTTTATTCGACGAATAAAATTGTCTTTTGACAGTTTTTGTATGAAATAATTGTCAAAATTTCAAAATTATTCTTCGAATAAAGTTATCAGATGATTGAAAAATAAACTGCAAGGTAAACTGTTTGATATTCATCTGATTCTTAGTGTTTTATGAGCTGTAAGTAATTATGATAGAATTATCATTAGTCTCATTCCTAGAATTTGCTTTATAAACTAATCTAATATCGTGAAAAATTCGCCATAAATGTAAACAAATCTGAGTTTACGGAAAAATAACTTTAATTCCTACAAAATAAAGTTCAGTTTACGCTACAACTTCAAACATTTTTATAACTTTATCAATAGTGCCAGTCACTCTGAAATCAACTTAATTAACATTTATATAAAGTTGATATTTGTTTAACTTGAAATAACGTCAATTTGAAACAAATAAAATTTGAATACTTACAGTTAAATTCTCTGTTCCATAAATACTTAATATTTTCGCAAGAATATAAAATTATAAACAACCGGCTGTTCGTATTGCGTGTGTCGGAAAGCACGTAACGCTTTTGGTCTCGGCTGTCATTCATGGATCTTTAACAGTCGTTACTGGTCATCAGAAGCCCGAAAGTCTGACAACTAGTCTTACCAAGGGGTATCGTATTACCCAGTAACTGGGTAGTGGAGGTCAGATAGGCAGTCGCTCCAAACAAAATACTGGTGTTCAGCTGCATCCAGTTAGACTGGACGCTGACCCCAACGTAGTTGGGAACAGGCTAAGCAGAAGATGATGATGATAAACAACTAGCTGTTGCCCGCGACTTCGTCTGCGATCCAGGATGAGCAGTAGCCTATGTCCTTACCCAGGTTAAGGTCTATCAGTTTGCCAAATTTCGTCCAAATCCGTTCAGCCGTTTTAGCGTGAAAGCGTAACAAACAAACAAACTCACTTTCTTATTTATAACTAGCTGCCCGGCGCTACTTCGTTCGCGTGGTGTCCTACCCCCTACCCTACTCCTAACCTACTCCTACCCTACTCCTACCCTACTCCTACACTACTCCTACACTACTCCTACCCTACTCCTACCCTACTCCTAACCTACTCCTACCCTACTCCTACCCTACTCCTACACTACTCCTACACTACTCCTACCCTACTCCTACCCTACTCCTACACTATTCCTACCCTACTCCAACTCTACTTCTACCCTACTCCTAACCTACTCCCACCCTACTACTACACTACTCCTACACTACTCCTACCTTACTCCTACCCTACTCCTACACTACTCCTACCCTACTTCTACCCTACTCCTAACCTACTCCTACCCTACTCCTACCCTACGTCTACCCTACTCCTACCCTATTTATTAAATTTTTCTCTGCGTAAGAACCATCCTCGTACTTCAAGGAATATTCTAAAAAAAGAATTAGCGAAATTGGTTCTGCTGTTCTCGAGATTTGCGCTTAGCAACACATTCAGCGATTCATTTTTATATTATAGAATATTAGCTGCGCCCAGCGGTTTCTCCCACGTAATGTTTCGATCCCGTGGGAATATCGGGATTACAAGTATCCCATATATTATGTTAATCCTAGCTATAAACCATCTGTGTGCCAAATTTCTTCCAAATCCGTTCAGCCGTTTTAGCATGAAAGCGTAACAAACAAACATACAACAAGTTATGTAAGAGCGGAGTCTCTCAGCACAGGCTTATCTGTTTAAAAGGAGGCTACAATCACTAGTTTTTAAGGTTTACTTCTTAAAATATTAAACCATTTTTCATTTTTTTCATTTTCATATAAAAAATCAAATCTTTTCTCTTTATGATATTAGTTTAGAAAAGTCGGTGTATTTGTATTTATAAAAACGAATGGTTGACCTTGACATCTCCCGTGACCAAGGGCTGGCTTTTACCTTAGCCAGAGGCTAAGCATTGCCATACAACGTGGCAATGCCACCAGTCTCTTGGGTACATAACCAGTCGACAGCGATGCGGAGGAATATTTCTACGCAATATTTTAGTTTTTGTTAATAGTTTTAGTTAGGTTAGGATATTTTTTGTTTCCTTTCATTACAAATTCAAAACGAGTTTAATAAAAAAAAGCGGTTAGACAGGCAAGCATAGCGGACAGGTCAGAAAAACAGCCGTCGTTTTTAAACCAAAATATTTTCCCCGAATTTAATTATTCTAATTTTATTAAGGTGCGTCCAGACCTGGCGAATGCGCCGTCCGCGCACCGCTCGCGAACAAGCTACACGCCGTACTCGAGCGGCGCGGGAGCTGCGCGCGTGCCGCCCATGCACCTCCCTCGCTATTCTGTCTTATTTTAAAAAACGAAACCTGCCACCAACGTCTTCAGTTTTTAATTTTAGTTTTTGTCAGTAATTAAATAGCCGATGCTGCAGCAATTATGCTAACGACAGTCGTATGGTCCGACATCTTCCGAAGCAAATTCACAACTGAGGCTTATAGTTCAAATGCGAAAGAAGCTATGTGCGCACGAGCTGCGCGCGCTGCACGCGCGTCCCACTCGAGCCTTGCCGGAGTTGCACCTAGGTGGCGCACCAAACGTAGGCTGTAACCGCACGCGAGCAATACGCAAGCGGCTCGCGAGCGGCGCATTCGCCAGGTCTAAACGCACCATAAGGCAACTTCGCATTTATAATATTAGTAGGATTGACATTAATGAATTTTATTTAAACAAAATAAGATTGACGTGTAAAAGTGTTTGTAAAAACCTACTAACAAAATAAAATCATTTATCATTAATTTTTACGTGTGTACGGGCCCTAACAGGAAAAATCTCACAAAAACGATTAGGATCATACATATATGTATTATGTAAATGCATTTAAATAATTATCTTGTCTTAACTAACGCGTTGTAAAAACCTGTCTATGGTAATCTAATTGGACTCCCTGTCAATTTTATTTATCAACCTACCTACATAGATTTTAAAGGCGACAACGTAGACACAAAACCCGGCCGATTACCAGTCGAACCACAAGGAAAAAAAACCGGCCAAGTGCGAGTCGGACTCGCGCACGAAGGGTTCCGTAACATTATCTATAAAAATTACGTCTGTTGTATGGGAGCCCCCCTTAAATATTTTATTTTATTATTTATTATTAAATTAAAAATACAACTGAGTATTTTGTGTATATTTCGAGTGCCTACCTGTTGCCATTATTGATATCGAGCAAAAAAGGGCAAAAAAATCGCGTTTGTTGTATGGGAGCCCCCTTAAATATTTATTTTATTTTGTTTTTAGTATTTGTTGTTATATACGGCAACAGAATTATATAATTTGTGAAAATTTCAACTGTCTAGCTATCGCAGTTCTTGAGATACAGCCTGGTGACAGACAGACGGACGGACAGCCGAACGGACAGACTGTGAAAGTCTTAGTAATAGGGTCCCGTTTTTACCCTTTGGTACGGAACCCTAAAAACACTGAAAATAACACGTTTCTTGTATGGACCCGTTTAATTTTTAACTTTCTTTTATTTTAATTATTAGTTGTAATAGCGGTTATAGAAATACACACTCTGTGTAAATTTCAATTATCCACCTATTACGGTTTATGAGATACAGCTCGCTGACAGACAGACGGACGGACGGACAGCGGAAGCTAATAGGGTCGTGTTGTCACCCTTTGGGTACGGAACCATAAAAATCGCTTTAGGTCGTAAAAAATTACGGGGGCACTAACAACAGCAATAGCTTTCATTTTGACAGTTCAACAACATTCATTGCGTAATTTACGTTGTTGAGCAAACAAATTTTTCGAACACATGAAGCAATGGATTAGCAATATCCTTCAAAATGATTCAGGGAGCGAGAGAGAGCAGTGGTGGCCCAGTGGTAACGGCCGCGAATTACGAGTACTCGTGTAGGTCGTAGGTTCGTACCCAGTCAGGCGCTTTACTTTGTGTAAATTATTTCATCACCACTGCTCTCAAAACGGTGAAGGAAAACATCGTGAGGAAACCGGCATGTCCTAGAAACAAAAATTCGAAGACATCTGACATCTACCAACCCGCACTGGGCCCGCGTGGTGGATGACTGACCACTCTTATTCAGCTCTGTTCCAGCTTTTGTCCATAGAAAACAACGATCTTGTATGGAGTACGCATCCGTTTGTGTGGTTAGTCCCTTAAAGCCCGAAGAGAGACTCGAAGAAAGGAGGCCTGCGTCCCAGCAGTGGGAACATTAAAAACGCTGATTATGTACACACGGCTACACATCAAGCTATACATAACCAGTATAAGCTGACTTCTGATTGTACGAAAAACCTATACAATGCGAGGTCAGCTAAAACTGGAAAAGCTACTTGATGTGTAGCCGTGTGTACGTATGTTATACAAAGTTGATACGACAGAGGGCTACCATTGGTCATGCAGCTTACAACGATAAAGACGTCGCCACTTTGTTTCCACTTTGTTTCCTAGGTATCTATTCTAAGGTCAGTCAAATTTGTTTACAAAGGGTGGTTGCGTTTTAAAATTCTGATTTGGAAGCTATTTAGTTTGTTTGAAAAAAATATTGTCTCATTTTTGGCGGTTTTTATTTTTATACCGAATCGAATTAATAATAACTAGGTACTATATTATACGTAGTGTAATTTAATGCCACTCTGTCATATAAACTCTGCTATAAACTAAAATCTTAAAACGCAGTATCCTTACAAATTTATTATAAGGAAAATGTCCTTAAAAACAAGTCGCCAAGTCCAGTTCAGACGTTATTTATTTTACACACGCGCATGCGCTTACCGGGGTGCAGTGAACTCATCCTTCGTTAATGTGTGTGAGATTATCATCGAATTTTTTTATTTGTTTGAAAGGCCTTTCGATGCCATTATGTATGGAATATGACATCGTTCAAATATCCGCCGTGGCTTCGCCGGGTGGCGCGCATCCCAAATGTCCAATTTTCCATGACTCTAGCACATAAATCGGGCTGAATTTGACCGAAGCCATGGGCTATGTTGGCTTTGAGGGTCGCTGTGGTTTGTGGCTTATTCGCATAGACCCGCGACTTAAGAAAACCCCACAAGAAAATGTCTAAAGGGGTCAAATCGCACGATCTCGGTGACCAGTTCACATCACCTCCACTTGAGATGACCATGCTATCAAATCGCTCGTGCAGAATGTCCAATGTGGCATAAGCCGTGTGACACGTAGTGCCGTCCTGTTGAAACCACATGTCGTTGGTGTCCATATCATCAAATTCAGGCCAAAAAAGTTGGTAATCATCGACCTATAGCGCTCGCCGTTGACGGTAATGGCCTGGCCAACGTCGTTCTCAAAGAAATATGGACCGATGACGCCGCTAGCCCAAAATCCACACCAAGCAGTGACTTTTTCGGTATGCATTGGACGCTCTTGGATCTCATGTGGATTGGTATCATCACCAGTGGACTTAAATTTATCCACCACAATGCGAATAGTCCTCTCGGTAGGACGATAATGGCAACCATAAAATGGACGAAGCGCGCGGAACGCTGCCCGAATAGAACTGCCATTTTGATAAAAAAAAAATTATCATTTGCACGTGTTGTTGAACTTTATATCCGTCCATGGTGGACTGAATAAATGACAGCCAATTTGACAGATGTAGATTTAACAATATGGTCGCTATCAACTGTCAAAGTTCGGAAATCACTATTGGAAGACCCTTTTTAAACAACGTTTTTACAAAAAAATAATAAACGACTTAAAAAAAATCCGTCAAGTGCGAGTCGGACAAATTTACGGTTTTCGGATTTTTTACTTCATGTAGCACATGACATTGCTTCTTGCCAAATTTCATCGTCACAAGACACTTGTACTTCAAGCTGTATGGGGTATATCCATTTTACCCATTGATGTACCCTACACTATTTGTACTGGGTATTGTAGGGTACAATGCATTAAAGGTGCGACGGGACTTTGCACTCGCAGCGTATGTAGTGAAGCTACTGCGTGGCGGGGCGCATAACCCAGGAGTGCTGCGGCACCTGGAGCTTTGCGTGCCAGACCGGTATGTGTGGAGGCGGCGACGCCCGCCCCTGCTTGCTGTGCCTGCAGCGAGAACCAACCTACTGGCGAGATCCCCTCTCACTAGAGCCATGCGTGTGGTGAACGAGGTTCACGAGAGAGTTGATGTATTGTGGTGCAACTTGAGTGAATTCGCAAAAGTTACATTAGGATTTAGCATGTAAGGCCTCGTTATCGCATTGGATCGCTGATCTATAATGGTAATTGTAGGTAAGATATAAATAAATAAATAATAAATAAATGATTCTAGGTCAACGGGAAGTACCCTATAGGTTTTGATTTCGGAACATAAACGCCCGTATCTTTTGATTGCGTTAACATAGAAGTTTGATTTTTCACTGCTTCAAGGGATTGCAGCCCTGAGTATTGATGATATTAATTTCAACTTGATAACTCCACGCGTTCCTAACTGACGGACAGACAGACGGACAACGCAGTGATCTTATAAAGGTTCCGTTTTTCCTTTTGAGGTATGGAACCCTAAAAAAAAACACTACAAAGTGTAAAATAACTTTAATTTTGGAAGTCGTTGTCTTTAGTTCTGTATTTTCATATTGTTTTTTGTGCCTCCGATTTCCGGATTGGGTTAAAGCATGATCGTCTCGGAATCACGGTTAAAATTGAAGGTTTTGTGAACAATGTAATGTGTACTTTTTATTAACTTTGAAAAAACAAATTACTTTTGAATTGTCAAGGAGAAGCTAGCTCTTTCCAAAGCGTAGTAGGTTCTTATGGAGAAGAACGGGCAGAAAATTCCATGGACACTCTTTTAAATCAAAATATTGATAAAAAATATTGGTTACATCATTCAGGTAGAAAGACGTGCACGTTAAAACCGTCCGTGACAAAAATGGATCAGCACCATTCACCTCAACCATTTTGAAGGCAACTTAATGATCCCACACACACGCCACAATTAGCGAGACATTTGAGTGAGCATGACATACTCTCAGCCGCCAGGGCACATTCAAGTCAATGAAAGATGTACCCAGAAAATGGTAGCTTTATAGTTTATTAGCTGCGCCCCGCGGTTTCACCCGCATAAGCTTCGATCCCGTGGGAATATCGGGATAAAAAATATCATATGTGTTAATCCTGGTTATAAGCTATCTGTGTGCCAAATTTTATCCAAATCCGTTCAGTAGTTTTTGCGTGAAAGAGTAACAACCATCCATCCATCCATACAAACTTTCACGTTTACAATATTAGTAGGATATCATTCATGTTGAAATGATGTGATAACGATGTAAAAATAAAATGTACGTTTAAAGCGTCCAGTGACCAGTTCCTAGTGACGGAGCCCGTTCACGAATAAGACGTACCTATGGAACAGCACTATTCAGCTCAACCATTTTGAAGGTAACTTAATGATCCAACGCACACGCCACCACCAGCGAGACATTTGAGTGAACACGACACTCAGCCGCCAGGGCACATTCAAATCAATGAAAGACGTACCCAGTAAATAGTAGCTTTATAGTTTACGTACATAGTGCTCACACGTGTGCTATGCAATTATACAATACTAAAAGATTGAATTTCTACACAGCAAAGATAGTTTTTTACAATCTTCAGCAGCTCCAACAATATTTTCAAATGCTAATTAATATGGCCGCCATGGCCCACGCACAATGGTCCACATGAAGGATTAAGTGTGGAAACCAAACCCGTAACACAGAACATGCTAATCAGTTAGTTTATGCTCGCCTGTGGAGCGGGACCAGCGTTGATCCAAGGAATTTTACTAGCGATGGAATCCGATCAATAAATCTAGCCTTTTCCCAACTCTGTTGGAGTCGGCTTCCAGTCTAACCGGATGCAGCTGAATACCAGTATTTTACATGAAGCGACTGCCTATCTGAGCTCCACAACCCAGATACTGGGTAACACGGATACCATTGACTTTTCGGGCTACCGACTACCCGTAACAACTGTCAAAGATCCACTTAACGGCTTAACGTGCTTTCCGAGGCACGGAAGGGCCTCGATATGTAACGAATGGTCATCCATCCACAGACCAACAGCGGCAGCGTAGCTTAACCTGAATGATCGACCCGTGCAGCGGTTATTACTTAGCCACAAACCCAAAAAACTTGAGAGGTGTCAAGGGACACCCGGATGGAACGAAGTTTTAAAAAAACAGGTTCAAGCGATTTTCGATTTCCTTATTGACATTTATGCAAACACCGGATTTTAATGAAGGAGCAATGTTAGCCAACGAGAATGTGAGAAAAAACAAACTAAATTTTAAATGTCAATAAGGTCGAAAATCGCTTGAACCTATTTTTTTTTACTTGCTTAACGATAGCAAGTTAAAAAAAAGGTTCAAGCGATTTTCGACCCTCCACCCCACTCCATTCCAGTCCAGTCGTCCATTCCATTCCATTCCAGGGTAATAAACACATTACCCTCCTTTGCGTCGCGCAGTCGGGTAAAAAGTGTCGTGACAACTTTTCGTAAGAATTTTTTCCGTCTAGCCCCCTTTCACAACGCGCGATAAGGAACTTCGTTCCAAAAAAAAAGGAAATATATTTCTAATAGATATCCCAATATCGACGCAGCTACCTGAAGAAACACCTTCTTCTGATGAGGGTAAGCAGAAACTATAGGACACCACCTGCTACGATCCTTTCATACTCCTCTTGCTTTGTGTACGTTCATACACCAGAAGGCCAATTCTCGTAATTTAAAACGGTCAAAATCTAGTCGCAGTCGCATCTCAGCGACAAACAAATGTCAAAAGCATGTCAAAATGTAGGGAAATTAGACGTAGATTTGACAGATTGAGACTGAGATCAGACTGTGAACGTTCTTATAATTACGAGAATTGCCCACCACTATTCTGAAGAACTTCACCAATAAGGTTACTATGTCCTTCTAGAGATAGATTTTTTCATACCGACGCAATCAGTTTAAGAAAAATGTTGCCGTGTTTACAACCAAATGATTGCCCTTAGCAAAAATATTTACTTACAAAAAAAGTCAAATCAATTTTTTACACATTGTAGGTCATTTATAGAGCAAAAGTATTTCCGTTTTTAAGTAAAAACTCGTAGACAAGAAATAAAACGGTAAATAACAATAGTTTGTGGTTATAATAGAAACAGATAGGTAGAATGTTTATTTTCCTCTATGTAACCTTAGAATTTTTTAGCGGTTTTATAAAATAAAAACCGGCCAAGTGCGAGTCGGAATCGCGCACTGAGGGTTCCGTACAATTTAAAATTATTAAAAATATTTTTATTATAAGTACATAATTATGATGTAACTAAATGTACGGTTTTCGCCATTTTTCCTTTATCTGTGCTGACGTTGCTTCGTACGAAATTTCAAGATTCTGAGTTCACGGGAAGTACCCTGTAGGTTTTGATTCTCTTGCGAGTGTCGAAAATTTGCGGAAATTTGCGGCATAAACGGCTGTATCTTTTGATATGATTGGCTTAGAAGTTTGATTTTTTCACAGCTCCAATGGTCAGTGAACTTGAGTATTTGATATAAATTCCAGCTTGATACCTCCAAGCTTTTCTGAGAAAAAGGGTCTTGACAGACAGACGGACGGATGGACAACAAAGTGATCCTATAAGGGTTCCGTTTTTTCCTTTCGAGGTACGGAACCCTAAAAACCAGTCAAGTGCTAGTCGTACTCACACACAGAGGATTTGGTATCACAAGGCAAAAAAACACGTGTGTATGCAGTTATCAATTACTCAACAAGTCTCCTAAGAATGTTTTCCAGTAGCTACAACGGTTAAGATGGCGTCCCTTACTGCCTCGTCTCAACTTCCACCCTGTATTACTCCGATTGTATATAGTTATTATACCCTTTGTGTGAGACTAACAGTATTATTATATTCACGATTTAGGTTATCCGATTGTTATTATTTGTACCAGTAACAAGTATCTGTCAGCTGTCACTGTCATAGGCACGTAAACAGTCTTGCATTTTTCGTCTGGGAACATTGACAGATACCCGTCACGTAATCACGTAAGCGACTAATTTATTGAATATTGTTAGGGTGTTAAGTGAGTTGAGAAAGTGTGACAGTTTTTTTTACTTTTGCACGTTTTGGAAATAGATATTTGATCGGTCGAACAGAGCGTTAATATTTATGTGGTGAGAATTATATCGGAGAATATCTATACAATCGTTGTTTCATTTCTGAGTTGAGGCTGAGTTCCTACAATATAATACAATTTATTCCTATTGGTGCGAGTACCAGCTCCCATACATTTCGTGGCATCATCCTAAATATACCCTAAAAATCAATAATCAACTTTTTTTCTTCTCGCCCGGCCCGCAATACACGCCCAGTACTTTTTTTTTAATTTTTTGAAGTGAAACCTTCTTTATAGCGGCGTTGTGCACTTCTGTTGTGATGGGTAAAACATGTTAAACTCGCGTCAGGACCAGGACACGTGACCTGATCGAAAATTCGTAAGACGGAGGGAGAGTAGACCGCATTCCAAAATATCAAAAATGCACTACGTTAATATTCATGTTTTCACTTCTGCCGGCACTCCCGGAGTGCAAAACGTTTTTTTTTCATCTTTTTTTATTACTAAATGGGCCCGCTTTTGACCTCGATCCTCGATCACGCCTGATGAAAAGCGATGGATGAGGTCTATACCGTCTATGATGGAACGAGCGTGCCCAGAAGATGCATGGTCACTCTTGCTTTGAAGGCAGACGGGTTAAATGTGTGAGGGAACACAGATGCCGGCAGAGAGTTTCACTTTGGTTGTGCGGATAATAAACGTGGAGGAAATTAAAATAAAATATTGTTCAACGGTGAAGAATCTAGCTCCAATCGGCCTCCTGTCCCGAGAAATAAAATGCTACAAGAATCTCTTGGGGCCTGAGTGACATTGAGAGGGAAGCGTTGTTGGTAGACATTTTGTGATATCGTCACAGATTAAATTGTATAGAAAAAACAAAATGGCGTCGCTTCGTTAGTTCCGATTGTTTCGCGCCAAAATATTCTAGTACCGCTGTATAGTCCGTTTAGTTATTTTACCTCTGACAACAGCAACCTTATTGTGACGAGAATAAAGATCACAATGATTTTGCATTTAGTTTTTTTTTTATTGTTGTCATCTGCCAGTATCACGGGTGCATCACGGATTAATTTGTATTGTCAATGTCATTTAATGTGTGTTTGTCCTTGATCCCTGGTCTTGACATCAAGCTTGGGTACGAGGCTTTTGACTACGTTGTTTGTGTATATAAACTATTTTTTTTTTCTTTTTTCTTTATTTTGACGGACTTGTTAATGCAAGCAACTCAACAGCAAACTTTATTGGAATGAGAATAAAAATTACAGTGATTTGGACAGTGGTGGAAAATCAGTAGTAAAATAACTGTTTAAGGACTATACCTATATAATAGTAGATTATTAACCAAGGGGATAAAGCAGTGTCTTCTGTCGCGGGTGACGATTTAAATCGCGAGCGTAACGAAGGACTCGAGGTTTACTCCCGAGCGTAGCGAGGGTGTTAAAAACTGAAATCACGAGCGAAGCGAGGGATTTAAGACGAGTCCTGAGTGTAGCGAGGGATTTAAGTTCACCCAAGACTAAGACAGCTTTATCACCGAGGAAAATACTCTACTTTTCGTACCATTTGCGAAAACATAAACTTAACGTTTATGTATTTGAAGAAAACAAAAACGCGGCAAATTCCTAGACTAATATTTTTTTGTCGGAAAAGCAAAGGCATCAAGCTCATACGGCCTCGTCGGTTTTCGTAATTTTATTTAATAATCATAACTGCATAATAAATGCGTATTCCTTTTTCAAAAAGATGTATAATGCTTTTTAGACAAACTCAATGGTGTAAACACAGATGTAGTTCAGTATAAATTTCGGTAAGTATTCCAAATTTAAATCACATTCTCCCCCTAGAGGATGAATGAAATTTAGTATAATTTTCTTTCCCTGTTTTTAACAGATTAAAAATGAGTATTGTTATGTTCGCTTTTTGTGGCATAGAATGTCCCTTTTTTGAGCAAGTGGTATGAAAAAATATAAATACCTTGATATCTTTCTTCGATTTCTTCGCTAGTAACTTGTTCTTCTGGATGATCACCGAGTAGTTGCTAGATTTCTGTAACAACATATATTATTGTATTTAGACAAATTAATATATGTAGAAGCGCTCTTAAAATGTGAAGGAAAACTTGTCGTGAACCGGTATGTCCTAGAACCAAAAATTCGAAGACATGTGACATCTACCAACCCGCACTGGGCATGATGACTACAAGTGACTCGGCTTCGTTAAGTATCCTTTTACATCTATTATTTCCTAAAAGAGTTCTACTACTAAATCTATTTTTCAAGAGTCGCTAATAAAGTCATTATTTGTTAAAAACTGTTGTCATTAGTGAACAGTTTATCACCTATTGTGGGAAAAACGTGACTTTAACAATAGATAATGCTTTGTTTATTTTAAGCAACTCGTGTCGGGTTCGCACCGTTTTTAAGGCGTGACCAAACATCGTGATTTCTTTATTTATTACTAGCTTCAATCCCCTGCGACTTCGTTCGCGTGGAAGTCGTAATACACCCCAATATACCGACCTAACATTTTTGTAAAACTTTCCTGTGAATTACGTTTGTACTTTTGGTCTCAGCAACCGATTGGTGATGCGGCAGCGGGACGTACAGTTGTCCATGTGAGAAGCAGCTCATCCTGATGTCGACAACCGCAGCCTTCAGTGGCGTCTTTACTAAATGCAGCTTGTCGGGACGCCAGTGACGTCACGGACCTGGCCGACTTCGGGTATAATTTTAGGAGATCACATTTTCGATTCACTACCGTTAAATGTACCTTATCAAGACACCGCTACTCGGGTATATTTAGTAACACCAGTTTAAAATGAATCATTACTAAATATACCCTATTTCAATAGAATAACTTGTTTGAAAAATGACGATTGGTGTATAGTGCGAGTATTTGGGGAAGATCACGTGGCGGGTCTAAGTGGTGTACAAGCAATAATATTAAGACGTAGTCGACGGAGCCCCGCTTCGCGGTGTATTTCTGTCTACAGGGTTTAAAGGAACCTAACACGAAGGAGATGACGGGGGCTCGTTCGGGTGCTTTGCTCGCTCACTTGAGCCCCCGTCATCCCCTTCGAATCGAACCTAACCTGTCCGAGTCGGGGAGCCTCAAGTCCCGAGCTCGCTTCACTCGCTCTTGGACCGACACTTACGAGCACAAAGCGGTCCAGCACAGACTATGGATGTCTGTTTGTATTATACAGTCTGGCATTACGCGGCCGGGTATATTTAGTCGTACGTAATCACACAACGCTAGGTTCTAAATATACCCGATTGTGGTACTCCAACTCGGGTATATTTAGTAGTTAGAAATTTCGAAAGCCTCAGCCTGCTAACTATACCCGAACAAAACCCTATGGGGAGTTTCCACAAGGTATGAGTACATTTAGTAAAGACGCGCCTTCTGTAGTAATTATAAAGTACCTACATATCTATATTTAAGTTTTATACAGGGAGGCAGCGCCATAGACGCGTAATCTGTTACCATGGATTCAGAACATGATTCTGCATAGCTATTCCCAACCCCTCGATACGCTTGCGTACCGCATCGAACATCAATATGTTATCGGAGGAGACCTTTAAACGCTGTTCACAAATCCAAAACACGAAAGTTTTATCAATTTAAATCAAATAAGAAGACGACCGCTATTCCTTTGACAGCTGTTTCCTGTCGGGGGCAAGGCAAATCAGCAGTGCGATTCTGTAACCATCTCACCGTGAAAACTTAGGTGAAGTGATCGGAGTGAGCTGTCATTCCAACTAATGCTAGGGATTGACACAATTGACAGCTTACTCTAAGTTCACTTCACCTAATTTTTCACGGTGATATTTTTACAGAATCGATCGGCAGGTTATCGAAATGTGTCATTATCGAGACGACAGCTTGTCAAATGGTTATGAATAGCTAAAAAAATTGGCCCGACGAAAAAATGCAATGAAGAATACATTCGATACATTTTCACCTCGTAGTAATTGCACTTTTTTTATGAAACAACAAATGTATTTTTTTTATAACGGACGACAAATTTCAACGCAAGGGAGTTCAGAATCATGAACCACACCAACAGTCCTACACCCTATACAGTTATAGATATCTAGGAGGTAACAGTTACATGTTACCGTGAGAGAGCTTTTAGCCCAGGCGCACGGGCAATTTTTGATCGCGCACTCGATATTCAACCCTCTATTCAGCGTTGAGACTTGAAAATCCAATAAACTATTTTCTTGACGCGCTGGGATGCACTCTATAGGATTCTCAACGCTCGGCTCAATACTGAGAGTTGAAAATCCAGTGCGCACAAAAAAATCACCCTTACGAGTCTGGTCCTAAAGCCAATTAGGTAGCGCACAGATTTACCCATCAACGAGGTTTACCGTAAATTGCCGAATATTGATTTGTACAGACCAATTGAAACGTTATGGCGGCTCGGAAGTCGGAACATGAGGCGAGTCGCTGCGCAGTAAGGAATTCACCTGTCAGCGGGGGTGAGGGGTGGGGTACTGCGCAACTCAAAGCTGCAATACAATTTGAATCGGGCTGATGTGACGCCCCTGCCGATGCCATCTGCGCCCGTAGGCTGCGTTGAGGGTTGAGCTATGCCACAGTGTACACTACTTAGGTACAGTGGTTCATCGCTCATACGTCATTGATAAGACCTGAGAAATGATTTTTAAGGTGAAAACTTCTAGGTGCACTTTGCGCTCTTTCTCAACAGTGAACGAAATTGAACCGTCGCGCTCGTTTCCATGCTGAACCACGACATACTCGGCTCCAATCTTGAGTGTTCAAATGTATCGTGTAAGCACACACTCTGTTTTTTATGTGATATTATTTCTCAAAAAGTTTTTACGATTTTTCACAAGTTTCGACTGTTTTATTGTCGCTCGTTATGCTGTGTTTAGACGATTAATAAGATCTGTCAACTTCTTAAAGTTTTCTTACAAAAATACGATGTTGATCGTCTGTTGCTTACTTGATTTTGTTATTTTTGTTTAATCACACCACACGTGTTCATCATATAAATCGAGCATATCTATCACACCTTATCTATACACTAATAGTAAAGATGAAGAGCTTGTTTCTTTGTTTGAACGCGTTATCTCTGGAACATCCAGCCGGATTTGATTTTATTTTGCATTTGATACCACTTCTTGAGGCACTACAAGTTTTAGGAGCCGAACAATCAAAGAGAAAAAGGCAGAAAACACGCTAAGTGAAAACGAAGTAAAAGTACGGATGAGCGATGCGATGCGACGCGGTGAATTCGAATTTGAGAGCACTTTATAAAAGTGTACCTGTTATTTTAGTATATTGAGTATGTTACGACTTCCATGCCAACGATGTCGCGGGCAGAAACGGGCCTACATATGTCCCGAACTGCAGTGAGGTACTCCAGTACGATTGCTCTGCAAAAACGCTCCCGTTGAACTACTGCAAGTAGTTACACTGTGGCTATACGATGCCTGGTGCATTTGTGCTGTTCGTCTGGCCATTAGATTAAATTATCAGACTTTCCAATGCGTGTTGGGGACTCCGGACCAACAAACTCAAACTCACAGCATTTATTTCTACTTATTAAACCTTTGGATGTATGAGGAACAGGGTGTAAAGTTCACTTATCCATAGAAAAAGGAGGATCCTCCGACCAGACGGGTGGTGTGTCTGGCAGGCAATTGCCCGCGGATTGCGGTAAAAATTTAGAGGTATTGATATACCTCTAAAAACCAATTACTGGCACTTTTGAATTGGAAAGAACAAAGAGTCGGCCATTCAGATGATAGACGTTATTTGCCCATTTCAAGGCGGTAGGTTCCTATGGAGAACTCTCTCTTTCCTCATTCTCATAGTCCGATGGGACGGCAATCCACGACCGAGGAGAGATCAGTCGCAGGATCAACGGCTTGACTACAGTTTGTTGGTCATGTGATGACCACCAGCGTATTCTGTAGACTGTAGGTACCTAGTATTGGTATACAATCAAGTATTTTTTTTTAATTGATTGAACAGACAGCTGTGCTGCTGGGGAGTTTGTTGTGCCACTTCTTCTTCCCAGCGATAGCACTAGGAAGTGGTGAAGGGCGGGCGTTTTTGGGGGACTGTCTTTTGTAATTTTGACGTTCAAAAAGTGCTGATTCTCAGCCTAAGAATAAATGACTTTTGATTTTTGATTCAGCGTAATCAGCCTATAATGTGCCCACTGCTGGGACACAGGCCTCCTCTCTGTAAGAGGGAGTGGGCCATAATCCACCACGCGGGCTCAGTCCGGGTTGGTGGATGTCACAAGTCTTCGAATTTTTGGTTCTAGACATTCCAGTTTCCTCACATTTTGCCTTCGCCTTCCACTAAATTGCCATAAGAATTTATAGCTATAGTAAGTAAGTTTTCCTTCATAGTTTTGAGAGCAGTGGTGACAGATGAGAGAGGGCGCCACCGTGCGTAAACAAACAAGTTGCTCTGTGTTTTTAATTCATAAAAATAGTTTAAGGGATTAAATACATATGAAAAAGTATTTATTCGATTTTTTAAGTTATACGTAGTGTGTGACATTGGAGTACGCGTGAAAGACCTATCCAGTGATATAAAAATAAACAATACAAATAAGAAGCTTTAACGGCTCCACAATTTGAAAAATTGCAATCAAAAGTGTGCGAACCGTTTTGGAATAGTGATAAATACGAAGATATACTTAAAAGAAGAAAGAAAACCTACAGAAAAGGTACATAATTAAATAATTATTCATATAAAACCTAAGAAAATAAATTCCAAAAAAGTGACAGTCATCATTTTCAATGCTATAGACTAGCGCCATCTATCGCTGAAAACCGAAACTAAGTATCACAAAAATCGTTCACAGAATAATTTTTGCTGCTACACACTAGAGGTCGCTTATTCGAGTTTTGTCACAGTAAACTAGCTTAGACATCCTAAAAGTACCCACAAACAGTTTCAAGATGGCATCTACACCTGTATGCGCTGGATGTAAACAAAAGCTACCCATAAGAGAAAATCTTATGTGTGTGCTCTGTAAATGCAGATACGATCTAGAGTGCGGCGGTGTTTCTAAAGACTACTACACTAAAAAGATGACACTGGAAAATAAAAATACGTGGAAATGCCAGACATGCATCTGTAAAATACCCAAGACTGGAAACACAAACACCCCATTACGTATCCCTAGAGGCACTGACATTAATCAGCTATCATCTACACCACCTGAGGAAGCTAATGTCACTTTGAGAAAAAAAACAATATATCCAAATAACGACACAACTTGTTCGGAAGATCTGAGTTTTTTAGGCGACACCTTACCTATGGAAAACAATAATATTATCCACACAGAAGAAAATGCAAAGACCACGAACGATATACAAACCCAATTAACAATGCAAGGTTTGAGTGAACTAATAATCACACATCTTAAAGAAAACAACAAATCTATTATACAAGAACTGCAAAACACAATACACACAGAAATATATCGTGCTATTACAGAATTAAGACAATATTTAGATTATAAAACAAACGCCTTAACAACCCAGAACGACCAAAGAAAGCAAGAAATAGAAAACATTAATAAAAAATTAGAAAAACTACAGACAGAAAATGAAAAGTTAAAGAAGGAAATAAGAAACCTAGCTTCAGAAGCATCTAACGCTCCAAGTATACAAGAAAATAACCATAGAAAAATTGTGCTCTACGGCCTGGCCGATTACTACAAAGAGCCTGAAAGTGCACTTCACAACAGATTAATAGAACTATTCCGTGATATAGTCAACATAGACGTCTCAGGATATATAGAAGACCTGTATAGACTTGGAAGACCCGGTGGACCTAAGAACCGACCACTTGTTATCGAATTTATTAGTAAGAGAATGGCTAAATATATTATTAACAATAGCACTTATTTTCAAGGAACCGGACTATTCATATCTGAATTCTTAGATGCAAATGCACGAAAGTATAGAGCACAGATGCGAGAAGAATTATTTAAAGCCAGGAAAAATGGATCTCATGCTATTATAAGAAATAACCACCTATATATAGACGGAAAACTAATTAACAAAGAAAGCAATAAACATCAATACGAACACAACACCCAAGAAACTGATATAATATTGAACAACACCAACCAACTTTGCCCTACTAATATATCCAACGAAGCTGAAAACCAGACATTTCGTAAACAACGACCAACCATTTAAAATAATGTTCCAAAATTTTCAAAGCCTTAATAATAAACAAGATATACTCGAAGCATTCATTGATAAAAATTCATTGTATAAAGCAATATGCATTTCAGAAACTTGGTTAACTCAAGAAAAACTTGATCTCATTCAATTTAGTGGATATAAATTGGCATCTTCCTTCTGTCGCAGCACTAGAGCAGGTGGCGGTGTTTGTACACTTCTACAAGAACATATCGACAGCATACATAGAAAAGATATTTCAGACATGTCTATAGAATATATAATAGAACTATGCGCCACGGAATTACCAAAAGAAAATTTATTGATAGTAACTATGTACTGGAATAGAAGAGAGGAAGAAGTATTTTATCAACAATTAAAACAAATTCTAAAATATATAACCAACAAATACTACAAACTAAATATAATAATAGGCGGCGATTTTAATGTTAATATAATATCGGATAATTTAAAAACAAACCAATTTTTAAATCTTATGCAGGAACATAATTTTACTCAACATGTAAAAAGCCCTACACGTATTACACCAAACACTGCAACGTGCATAGATCTAATATTCACAAACTTTGACTACAAAGACATGTACTCAACTACAGAAGAGCTAGGTTTTTCCGACCACCAAAGTATAATTTTACACTTAAAAATACCTAAACAATCAGAAAAATATAACTGGTACACAATGAAAAGACTATATAATAACACAAATATATCAAAATTCAAAGAGAAAATACAAAAACTTAATTGGAATGTTATTCTTAAAACCAATAATAACATTAACATAAATTATAAAACATTTAATGACACACTCATCTCTACTCTAAATCAATGTATACCGTTGCGTAAAATTAAACTAAAAACAGAATATAAAAAATATTGGCTCACTGTAGGTATAAAAAAATCTTGTTTAAATAAAAGACTATTAAAGACATTAACAACCAAAACAAAAAATCCAATATTAACAAATTATTATAAAAAGTATGAAAAAACATTGAAAAAAACTGTTACAGTTGCAAAAAAACTACACTTTAAAAATAAAATGATGCAATCTAACAATAAAGTTAAAACAATGTGGGGAATAATCAATGAACGCACAAACAAGAAACAAAAAAGTGAGAAACACAACATAACCCTACAAATAAATAATAGCTTAACTTCAAAACCCCAAGAGGTAGCCAACATATTTAATAGTTTCTTTGCTTCAATTGGTGGGGACAACACAATACCTACCGGCAGCAAATCAAAAGGACTCCCGGCGATTTCATCTACACAAAATACGTTATATCTTAGCCCAGTAGATCCTTACGAAGTAAATACAATAATAAAAAATTTAAAAAACAAAAAAAGCCATGGAATTGACGAACTTCCACCAACTCTATTAAGACAATGCGCTGACGAATTAACCTTGCCATTTTACATACTACTTAACCAATCTTTTGAAGAAGGCGTTTTTCCTGATTTATTAAAAAAAGCTCTTATAAAACCGATCCACAAGAAAAATATAAAAACCGACCCAAACAACTACCGTCCCATTGCTCTCTTACCAACAGCCTCAAAAATATTTGAGAAAGCCATGTGCGATCGTGTTTATGCATTTTGTGAAAAATATAGTATATTCAATGATAATCAAAATGGTTTCCGCAAAAACCGATCCACCGTTCTGGCTGTTTATAAATATATGCAAGAAGCCCTCAATATAATTAATAAAAAAAAATACGCTGTAGGATTGTTATTAGACATGACTAAAGCTTATGATAAGGTACAATTTGATATATTATTAAATAAACTATATAACATCGGTATCCGCGGAAAAAGTTACGAATGGTTCACATCTTATTTAAAAAACAGAGAACAAGTAGTTGAAATAGAACATTACAATCAGAAATCAAAAGAAATAGAATTAATTCGATCCCAAAACATGGCCGTACACGCTTCTATACCACAAGGAAGTGTGATAGGATGCCTGCTATTCCTTGTTTACATAAACGATCTCCCTAACCATATCAAGGAGACTTGCGTATTATTCGCCGATGATATCTCTATCTTAACATCGTGTGATAATAATATAAACCTAAACAATAAATTGAGTTCTATACTTGACACTTCAACACACTGGATGAACGAACACAACCTTGAAATTAACTACAATAAGACAAAAATAATAACTTTCCACCCCCGACAAAAAACACCTTTATGTATAAGTTTCAAATACAACGGTTCAGAAATAGAAGCAGTAAATAAATTCACCCTTTTAGGCCTAGATATAGATTCACACATAGATTGGAAATCACATATTCAAAAAGTAAGATCTAAATTATCCAAGTTTTCATACGCTCTCCGAGAAATCAAGAAAACAACGGACCTCAAAACAGCACTAGTAACATATTACGCGTACGCATTTGCATGGCTCAAATATGGAGTTATCCTATGGGGAAATAGTACAGACGCGCCTACATTATTCACTCTACAGAAAAAACTGATTCGAATCTTAATAAATATCAAATATACAGACTCCTGTAAACCCCACTTTATAGACCTCAAAATATTAACCCTACCCTGCCTCTACATACTTGAAATTTGTAAATTTGTACGAAAATATCCGCAATTCTATACCAAAAGAGGAGATATTCAAACAAAAATTGCACTTAGACACGAAAACCGATTAGACATACCCGCTTCACGATTAAAAATGCACTCTTCTAGTACATTTGTTATGTCCATTAAAATATACAATAAGTTACCGGAATACATTAAAAATATAAATAAAAATAATATCTTTATTAATAAATTAAAACAATTTCTTATAATCAAAAGCTACTACACTATTGACGAATATTTTAGCGATAAATTTCAACAACAATAAAAACTATTGTTTACATAATACCTACATTTCATTTTAAATTTCACTTTGAACACTTAAAACAATAAAATACTGTTAGTTTAAAAATGAATGTGCTAAACAGTGCATAATTAATAATAATAATATTATACAAGATTCAATAAAATTATAAATATCTAGTTTTATTATAATTTATAGTCTATAATAATAATGAAAAATAAAGAATAATGTAAATCGTGCAATATATAAATATAACTTAAAACCAAATATATAAATATTTATATAAAATATAAATACCATAAAACAAATTAATGTTACTATTTTAATTTAATATTTATTTTTTTCTTAACAAAAAGCGCCTTCATCCTCTCTCCTATTAAAAACTAACTTTGCTGTGCCCGACAGGGTCCATAATTGATTCGATGTTTTGACTTACCAACTATCATATATGTACACATTATGGAATGCAATAAAGTATTGAGTATTGAGTATTGAGTATTGATGAAATAATTTACACAAAGTAAAGTGCCTGCTTGGAGGGGCTTGGGGCTTTAGAGGGGCTTGTGGCTAAGTAATAACAGCCGCACGGGTCGATCGATCAGGTTAAGCTACGCTTGCCGCGGTTGGTCCGTGGATGGGTGACCATTTTCACATACCAATACCCCTCCGTGCCTCGGAAAGCACGTTAAGCCGTTGGCCCCGGCTGTCATTCTTGGATCTGACAGTCGTTACGGGTCGTCAGTAGCCCGAAAGTCTGACAACCAGTCTTACCAAGGGGTATCGTATTACCCAGTAACTGGGTTGTGGAGGTCAGATAGGCAGTCGCTTCATGTAAAATACTGGTATTCAGCTGCATCCGGTTAGACTGGAAGCCGACCCCAACATAGTTGGGAAAACGCTAGGCAGATGAAAGTGCCTGCTTGGGGTCGAACCTACGACCTAGTCGTAAATCGAGGCCATTTCCAATGGGCCACCAGAGCTCTCATATTTAGCGCGGGAAGCCTTTTAAAAAGGCTGGAGATTTTACCTCAAAGGACCATTCTGAACGTTGCCGTACAGTATCGAGCACCAATATGTCAACACTTGGCAACTTTCAATTGCAGTTTTTTCATGAAATAACGAATGCAACGTTGAAATACGACACATTACATAAACCTATGGTTTCGAAAATGCTATGTTCGTAACAACATAAAATTTAATTAAAAAATAAAGGAGTAAATCGCTTTTGAATAAAGCCGAGTGTATACATACTTTTGCTCGTGACACACAAGGAAAAATAAAGTATGGCTTCGAACCAAGTCTTTATGAAAAAACTGACTCAACTATGTAGTCAGCTTCCAGTTTAATAAGCATAGCTATTCACAACCACTCGATGCGCTGATTGATGTTCGATACGGTACGAGCTGAGACCCTTTTGCCATTATAATCTTGGTTTGCTGTTTTTATAGCTTTAAGGTGTCAATGTATTGTTTGTTGCTGCAATCACTAGTTCCAGCTGTCAAAAAATGGTTTACCTTACGGACAGTGTTGAACTATTAGCTTCGCATTCGTCACATAGACCTGCTGTGCGATTCTGTAACCATCTCACCGTGAAAACTTAAGTGAAGTGAGCGTGGAGTGAGCTGTCATTCCAAATAATGCTAGGGATTGACACTACTGACAACTCACATCAAGCTCACTTCACTTGAGTTTTCACGGTGAGATTTTTATAGCATCGACAGGCAGATTCGACGGTTTCAAGCCGAAGGCGTTTCAGGGGTCCAGAACAAAAAGAAGGACTGGCATTTGGATGTAAAGCTGATGATAGTAGCTTATCGCCGCATTCTGACTCCGTAAACGTATCAGGTGAGAACGGCGATTCCATAGGCGCCGAACTACCAACACCCGCCTAAGAAGTTCTGCTTGGAGAGGACTGAGGAGGAAGGGACGAGTGTTGAGCCATTAGCCTCGCATTCGCCCTCGACACCAGATCATTCAAGAAGAATGAGTCCCAACCGGTTTGTACCGCAACTCACAGAAGAATCTGACCAACAGAATCCTAGATCCAAACAACGTGTTCTGCCTGTTAATTATAAGCCCTTTTTCTAAAGTATGTGGGGAAGGGAATGTTGTGTATGAGTATGATGTATAGGTACCTACTGCGCGCAGGTGTATGTCGGCGCGCACGCGACATTGTACGAGTATCGAGCATCGCAAATCGCAATAAAATATACCTAAACTAGTATGACACTGACTCGCGGTTTGATTGCACGTGCGCTAACCCCAGTCCCAATAAATACGTAACAGACAGGGTATAATAATAATATCAAAGACAAAACATAAAGGATGTGACGTCAGAAACAACATGGCGACTGTCACGCTGTCTTTCATTTCAAACACAATAACGTGTCACTCTCAAACAATAGTCACATCTATTTACCGTTCATTGTTGTAGATAAATTAGTTTACTTTGACGTAGTTTTTACTTCATTAAAAAATAGACAATGAAAGGACAAAGGACAGTTCAGCATAATCAGCCGTGTGTCTCTCATAGGTCAGAGGATTTTCCTGTCTTTTGATCTAATGGTTTTCCTGTTATTATACGTACCTAATTACTAAGTTACATTGGAACAGGAAAATGGTTCAATGTTTTGCATATATTTTAATTTTATGCAAAACATAAATATACAAAAATGTAGTTCTATTATACTTCCTAGTTTCTATATTTTAGTGTTACGTATCTATTTATTTAAGTATGCCCAGTTATGTATTTTTTTGCATTATTATGTGTAGGTACCTATATTTAATATTTTAGTTTTAAACTTCACACATTCATATTTCTCTCTTCTCGTTCTCACACACTATTGTCTACATTTCTTTTTCATTTCTCCTTTCGCAGGTCTGCTGGAAGAAATTTGACACCACAAGAACGAAGTACGCGGGGCAGCTAGAAATAATTTGAATGGCGAAACAACGTTTGCCGGGTCAGCTAGTTTCAAATAAACCAATTACAGGCACTTTTGAATTGTCAAAGGGTCGGTCAGTCAGAAAGATGAAGCTAGTTGCCCATTCCAGCGTAGTAGGTTCCTATGGAGAAGAACGGGCAAGAAACTCCACGGACACTCTTTTAAATCATAAAATTGTTACAAAATATTGGTTACATCATGATGTCTTTATTACGAGTGTTAGTATACAGGGTGGCAGGGACATCGACGCGCAAACTGTAACCACGGATTCAGCACATGAGTTTAGACCCCATAGCGTAGAAATTTTTCGTCGGTCATGTGCTTAATTCATGGTTACAGTTTGCGCGTCGATGTCCCTGCCACTCTGTATTTATGCAAAACATAATTAAACAATTTTTTTTTACAAAAAAAAACAACCGACCTCCATAAAAACACTACAAAGTGAAAAATAACTTTAATTTCGGAAGTCGGCGTCTTTGGTTTTTGTATTTCGTTTTTCGCCACCGACTTCCGAAATTAAAGTTATTTTTCACTTTGTAGTATTTTTATGGAAGTCGGTTGTTTTTAGTTGTAAAAATGTTTTTATTTTTCACTTTTTTGTTGTAATATTTTTTTTTGATTTTTGTTGATTTTTCAAAAACCGCTTGTCCGATTTTGATAAAAAAATTATGGGACCACTTCAGAAGTATCTCCTTTAGAACAAAAAAAGAATTTTGAAAATCGGTCCACAATTGGCGGAGTAATCGCGTAACAAACACAAAAAAAAAGAATAATATACCGTCGAATTGAGAACCTCCTCCTTTTTTGAAGTCGGTTAAAAAATGTAGTTCCATTAGCAATATACTAAATCTGCCGAGCCTTATCCCAACTCTGTTTGGGTCAGCTTCCAGTCTAACTGGGTGACATCTACCGACGCTGACGTGACGCTTTGGGCCTGTGTTGTAGATTATAGCCCATCTCTCAAAGAGAGGAGGCCTGTGTCCCAGGAACATTATAGGCTGATTATGATGCTATACCTAGGTTCAAAAGAGTTCCACTTTGTTATTGAGACCAATACTACTTTATTTGTTGACATTTGTGTCCGAATAGAAATAATACCTTTGCAATTTCGACAGTGTTGCCACGTGGAAAGTTTTACCCCAAATTTAAGCAAAATTGAAATTATTACTCACGTGGCTGTGGGCGTGTTTGTTTCTGACGTAAAAATAACTAATAACTTCTTTGATGTTCATAAGTTACATGTCGTAAAAAATAATCCAATATTTGTGTTGTAATGATTATTATTAAAATCTTTCTTATCTGATTATACTATTTAGAGCGTTGTTGTAAAATTGTAAATATTAAGTTAAAAAACCGGTCAAGTGTGAGTCAGACTCGCGCACAGAGGGTTCCGTAAAAATTTGTAGTTATGTAACTACAAAGGAGAATGCTCAGGCTCCATAGAAAAAAAATCTCAAATCATCAATAATAATAAGTAATAAAATAATAACCGCTTATGATAGTGATCCTTACTGGCAAACATATAAAAATTGCTAGTTTTATTATTCAGGCGTCCATTTAAAAAAGTAGTTCACATGTGGTGTGGTGGTGTGTGTGGTGTGTACCTACCCCACACAAATGCATATACCACTACTTGCTACGTAAATATTAGTGACAGGAAGTTATTAAAACATCATCCATATAAACTAAGATGAAAAAATTCGTATTATTGAAGCTAACTCAAAAACTACTCAAGCATCGTTAACAAAATTTATATGGGACCACCCCTGAGGCGTACCTTATCTATTTGCCAAAAAAAATTGCAAATCCGTCTATTGTATAAGACGGAGTTATGCCCGAAGTCGGTTAAAAAAGGCACCCAAATAATTTGTAACCTGGATCAACACATAGGATATGTTTTATCCCGGTAGTTCGTTCCCGTGGGATAATTTCCGACTCCACGCGAGTGAAGCCGCGGCCAAAATCTAGTGTTTTACTATACAAGAGCAATTTTTATCTTATCATTAGAAAAACTGAATATAAACTGGTATCTCTCTATCAAATACATTTTTTTTTGTGGCGACAATACTTCCATCCATTCCTATTTACTGAAGGTTTAAAATTGTCACAAAGATTCAAGACAGTAGCCGTAAGAATGTCAAAATAAACTCTTCTGAGAACATACATGGTCAGATTAAATTAGCTAGCGAAACTCCGCGAATGTGATGGGTATAAACTCAACTCCTAGTCTAATTCGAGAGTGAATAGGCTTCTTCTGAGCAAGCTCGTTCCACCGTGGATCTCATCCCTGCCTCTGGGCTGGATTGAGGTCAAGAGTGAGCCCATTGTCAATAAAAAAAAAGTAACAAAACATCCAAGTCATTGAACCCCAAAAAAAAATCAAATCTCTTTTGATTAATTTTATATTGTTTAAATATCGATACTTACCTATTACGCCTGTAAAGTTTCGCTAGCTAATTTAATTTGACCCCGTATAGCGCTACAGGGTCCACCAAACCAGTCTTACTAAGGGGTATCGTATTACCCAGTAACTGGGTTGTGGAGGTCAGATAGGCAGTCGCTTCATGTAAAATACTGGTATTCAGCTGCATCCGGTTAGACTGGAAGCCGATCCCAACATAGTTGGGAAAAGAGAGAGAAAAAAAAGAGAGAGAGAGAGAGAGAGAGAGTAGAGTTCTGGCCGAAGGGTGTTGTGTACCGCCGGTTTCGTGGCCGGCTACATTGTACCAGTCAGCGAAACACGACGCAGACACTTCGTGTGCGTTAGTTAGTTTTTAATGTAATGATAATGTTGTATAATATGTATTTTTAAGTTATATTAATATTGTATTATGTTTTTTTTTTTTTTTCAAAACGTTGCCCCACACTAGGAATTTCTCCTGTGTCGTGGGTGCGTTTACAGACATATAAGCTCACATACACAAACAGCCAGACCCGGAACAACTAATTGTAGGTCATACAAATATTTGTTCCGTGCGGGAATCGAACCCGCGACACGCAGCGTAGCAGTCAATCGCTTAACCACTGCGCCAACCGTGCCGTCAAATATGGGCCTTGATGCCTGAAATAAATGGATAAATAAATAAATAAATGGATAAATAAATAAATAAAAGGATAAATAAATAAATAAATGGATAAATAAATGGATAAATAAATCAATAAATGGATAAATAAATCAATAAAAGGCAGTTGATTGGTAAGATAGGTTACTTACTTTGAATAATTTCTGTCTTCTTTCCAACATACCCAATCTTTTCTCCATTTTATCCAGTTTACTCCTGTAGTCGTTTGATATACAACGGCATAAGTTTATGGACTCGCCGAAGACTCGCATCTTGCATTTAAATGTATCGAAATCATCTCGGAATCTGTAACAACAAAAAATAACGTTTTCAAGAAGTGCAGCGTCCTAATCAAAGCGAGCGGTCGCGCGAATGCACGCCTTTCACAGTTATTATTATACCTCTCACAGCAGCATCCCAATAGGAACCCTAGCAAGGAAATTAAAGAGCACTGTGATTATTGACGGCACGATTGGCGCAGTGGTTAAGCGATTGACTGCTGCGCTGCGTGTCGCGGGTTCGATTCCCGCACGGAACAAATATTTGTATGACCTACAATTAGTTGTTCCGGGTCTGGCTGTTTGTGTATGTGAGTTTATATGTCTGTAAACGCACCCACGACACAGGAGAAATTCCTAGTGTGGGGCAAAGGTTAAAAAAAAAAAAAAAAAAAAAATTATGGTTGATTGGTCAGTGGCTGCAACCAGTACCTACCGTCTTTACCATAAGGGCCACACGGGGCCCGTGTCCAGGGCCCCCGACCTCACGCGGGCCCCGGAAGGCCGAAACAAAGCTTGCATTAAAAAAAATGTAAAAACTCACAAAAAATTACTGTCAACATTCCTAAATTGAAATATTTATCGTAAACCTGGGGGCCTAAAAAGGCCACTTTAAGCAATACCTCTAAAAGCTATTTATTCATTTCCTGAATGATCATTAGCAATTCCTCTAATTTCTGTTAAAAAAAATTATTTACTATTAAGGTAGGGACATTATTAAGTACAATGCTGCAGGGTTTCAATTGGTTACGATACAACATTTTCTGCTAAAGTTTAAAAATCTGGAGGTCACAAACTGACAATTCATTTGATCTGTGTGCAATTCATATCACGCAATTTACCTGTTTAAGTTTTGTAAGGAAATTCGTAAAATGGTCTACCAATGTTTACACCGAATATGATTGATATGAAATGAATTTTAGGTGATTAAGCTATTATGTGTAACCATTTAACGAAAATTAGAGGAATTGCTAATGATCTGCTGGGAATTTAGGAAATGAATATGCTTTTTAGGCCCCCTGTGATTTTTATCGACCAACGGAGTAATTGCGTAGCACACTATCCATAGCAATAGGTTTCATTTTGACAGTTGTACAGACGCTAGCACATCAAGCTACTACAATCTGTCAAATTTCTTTAATAGATTTTCAACTTTATCGCTAAAGAATTAAGGTTCAAAGTTGATTGGGAAAATTTGACAGTTTCGGGTAGCTTGACCTGTTGGCGTCTGTACAACATTCATTGCGTTATTTACGTAGGTAGTTGAGCAGACACATTTTTCGAACATTTATGAAGCAATGGATTAGCAATATCCTTCAAAATTATTCAGATTGAGATTGATCACAGAACATAATAAATACCCTAAAGATTGATAGTGTTACGCAATTAGGATTCTGTGTAAATGGTGTGGTGATTCGACTTGGTAAGCGATCAGACACACGGCAAAAATCGTCCTAGTGTAAATCCCCCATTAGTTTCTAGGCTCTAAGGTCTGGGTGCTAACCGCCACTCCGGGATGTAATTTGATATGCCGTACCTTGTAATAGAAGACGTTACAGAAGTGTTGGAGAGTGCATCTGGTGCGTCGACGAAGGTTATTCGACTAATACTGCTCTTCTGTGCTTTAAGCCGTGGTCTGCCATGTTCTTGGGGAACCATTCCGTAACAAATAGTTCCATGTTCACTGCTGTCAGAAGAAGATTCATCAATTACTACGACGTTCTCGTCTTGGAATACGCGAGACTTTTTCATAAAACTTTTCCTCATTGTTTTTGGGGTTTTTATACAAAATTACAAAGGTTTTTTTTGTTTACGTTGACTTGCAATAGAAAAGTCAATTTGATTGATTTGAAAACGGGAGATTTTCGTGGATTTTCGGTTTCACGATGGAATTTTGATACGAAATGGTTTTGCTAATAAATTATTGGTCAAAAGTTATTTAGTTTTGTGGTAATATTTTCGGTTAACTAGAAAAATCGGCAACGAATTTTTATAAATAATTTTAATACTTTCAAAATATGGCAAATTACTGCCATCTGTTGATAATAATTCAAATAATTTGTTGTCTGATTGCTAAAGGGGTTCAGTAACTCAATACGGGAGCGGGAGGGCACTGCAATTTTTTAAGTAGTTTTGCTACTCACCGCAGAAGAGCGCTTTTTTTAGTATCAGATTGGTAATATAGATGGCGTTAGTAGTAGCGCTCATTAATAAATAACGCGTAAATCTTTCAGTAGTATCACTACTCATCACAAGAGGGCGCTGCTTAGTACTGGAATCATAAAATAGATGGCGTTAATAGTAGTGTTCCGTTTGTTCTGTAGATTTTTCATTGATATTGCAATGATTGGCAAACCCAATAAAAGGTGGTGCCTTTAGTTAATTAATAGCATGCACAAAGAATATTCCTGTCCTATGGATACCAAATATTCGCATATTACGGCAAAAGTTCCTTCGACACCCGAAAACAACACTTTGAATATTATTAGAAATATTAAATAGAAAATATTTTACTGTCCAGCCCCTGCAGTCTCGACCGAATTCGGTCGCAAAGTCCTGTCACTCCATACACCTGTCAATCCGGGACTTTGCGACCGAATTCGGTCGTAAAGCGAGCGCTATGTAAATATGGTTGCATATTAGAAAATCAAAAATTTCTCAAGCAAATTTCAAAAGAACAATAAATGAAATAACAAAATTGAAATGACCAAATGTTTTATTTAGAAAAAAATTAAAATCCCAATGTATGTGACATCAAATGAACGACTGATCAAAAGTTGCTAGATGTAATTTTAAAATATCAAATCATTACTACGTGATATGTACGTGTAAATTAGAATTCTGAATCACTTTTTCCAAGAGTCGGGGTGCCCAAGGTCTAATCTCATCTCGATTTAGTAAAAAGGCAATGAGAACTCAGGATGCAAGAGCGAGCGAAGCGAGCTCGGGAATTGGGCACCCCGACTCGGACAGGTTAGGTTCGTTTCATCCCCTTCGTGTTAGGTTCCTTAAAACCCTGCAGACAAAAATAGGGGCCCGCGAAGCGGGGCTCCGTCGACTACGCCTTATTAATATTGTTATGCTTAATAAAGTTTTATGCTTAAAAAAAATATCCAGAAATCCATCTTGACCTTTATACCTTTGGTCAATAGGTAGTGTAATAAATAATTTAAACATTGATATTCCAGACTTTGGTCAGCTGAACTTTTGATCAAATGATCATCGTTATTTTAAACTTTGTTGATTTGTACGTTGTTCTTTTGTTTGCTCAGGAAAGTTTTGATTTTCTAATATGCAACCGTAAATATTAGTGTACCTATAGTCTATGGCTATGAATGTCGAGACTGCAGCCCCAGGTAGTTACATTATGCATGTTCACAGATAAATAGCTACCTGCAGCTAGGTTACATTAGATGATTAGCCAGTGAGCCCCAAACTAGACAGTTAGTCTGTATCGTGGGGGATGTAATGATAGTTGAAAAGCAGCGAAAGCTGTTTTATTGTTCGTCTGTAGAAGATTAATTAATATTTTGTTTTGTGTTGGGGAGGATAATCAGATTGCTTTGTTGAACAATCTACAAATCAAGGTGTTTTAAATAAGTCAGTTTTTTTTATTAATTTCTCGCCGGCTGATCTCTGGTCACTTCACGTGACCTATGTACATTTAAGTATAAAATAATGTAATGTCAGAAAAATTAATTGTTGAGGAAATTGACCACAATTATAAATTGTCCGTATATTCAAATTACAACTGTCAAAAAAAGACAGTTGTATCAAATGGCTATAGCACGGCAAATTGACGTAGTGTACCAATTTGCTGCAGATAAATATTTTCTCTGACTGTAGTGTAATACTTCTCTGCCTGCCTCTTAGGGCATTGCAGGCTTAATTTTATGTGTGAAAGGTGGAGAGAGAAGGATAATTAAATTAATAAATAAAATTCAAATTTAATTATTTGTAAATTCCATTTATTTCAATTATTTTAATCTTAATTTGTAGACAATAATTAGAAAGAAACGGTTCATATCAATACATAATATTATACGTATATTGACTAAATACTTATTGTGAATATTTTTCTTTATATAAAAAGTACTTATTTTATTTTACAAACTCCCGCTGGTTTCAATCTTAAATTCAAAAATGATTTTGCAAAAATCATTTTATTTTTCAAAAGTATTCTTTTTTTTTAAGATTCAAATCAGCAAGGTTTGATTATTACGACTAAATACCAATTGTATTAGATAGTCGACCATTTTGGCCCGTACGGGTCCTCCAATATGGTCAAATTTCTAATTCTTGACAATTTTTCTCTTAAAAGACGTTACATATATTTATTGTGCTATACTTACTTAGTAATAAAATACAATGTATTAAAAAAATACAAAGCAAGGGGCGGGGTGAATACGAAATTAATACTTTTAAGGATTAAAAAAATTGGCAGTTTTAAAATTAAAAGTTTAAAAAATTTAAAGCCCTTAAAAAAAAATGTCGAGGAATAAAAATAAACGATAAAATATCTTCGTAAAAAATACTAGGTTCTCGTGAAAAATTAAATATATCCTACCTATTTACAGATCTTTAATATTTATAAATAGAAAAAAAGAATAATATCAGAATTATTTCGCTCGCAGTTTCCGAAAAAAAACAAAACTCAATTTTAAATGACCAGAAAAACGGTAACTCTTCCTATAGGAACTGGAGTATTTTTGTACTGTGTTCAAAATATTAAAAAAAAACAATATTTATTAAAAAAAAATTGCGAATAATAATTTTATGGCACTCGTTCTCCATAACTTTTGTTACCAATTTTATCTTTTTTTAACAAAAAAAAAAAAATCGTTTATTTCTTTCCTTCCAGACACTTGCAGTTTCCGTCATGAGTGTGTTTGGCTCCTACGACCTCTGAGAAAGATGGGTTAAAAGATACTCCTGGCGCTACCACCTGCTGGTTCGTCTGACTTCCAGAAGTCTGGTAATCATACCTGATAATCTGTGGTTTAGTTGTAAACGTAACAATCTTGGGTTTAGTTGTATATGTAATAATTTCAGGCTTAGTTGTGAAGGTTACAATTTCAGGTTTAGTTGTATAAGTTACGATTTCGGGTTTAGTTGTATAAGTAACGTATTTAGGCTTAGTTGTGTAAGTAAAGTATTCGGGTTTAGTCGTAAAGGTTACAATTTCGGGTTTCGTCGTAAAAGTTACTATCTTAGGCTCGCTCTGGAAGAACTTCTTTTCTGAGTAGGTTGCGCTGAAAGTGTTCTGAATAGGTCCCTTGATTTCTGTTCCAAACTCTCCAGATTCTGAGAATTTCGTGGATCCGCTGCCGAATTGGCTGAACTCTCCTGATTGGCTCTGACCTTCGATTCCGAATCCTTTGATGCCTAAAGATCCTGAACCAGAGACGGCTCCTGATCCAGATGTGATGGATCCCTTAATACCAGATCCTGAGGATCCTGTACTGAACTGGCTATATTGTCCTGACTGGCCAGAGCCTTGGACGCCGAATCCGTTGATGACTCCAACTCCTGATCCAGAAATAGCTGTGGCTCCTGAGGAGCCTGATTGCTTAACTCCACCTCCTGAAGACCCCTTGACTCCAACTCCGAAGGTTCCCTTGATACCGCTGCCGAAGGTTCCTTTAACTCCTGAGGTCTGGCTGATGATTTTGTTCTTGGTAATTGTGGTGGTGGTGTATTGAGAGAAGCGTACGCTCTCCACCAAACCGATGGCCCATTCGTACCATTCCAGGTCGAATTTGAAGAACGAGGCTAGCTGGTTACCGGTCTGGCAGCCTGTGGGGAAAAAAATAAGAAAAAATAAATACACCATTCAACGGCCCATTTACTAAAACGAGGTTATAGCCTTTAAACATTAAGCCGCGTACGCACGAACGAACAAAAACATGGTGAACACGAACATCGAACACTTTGTTCGCACGTTCGTACCACTAACGAACATCAAACACTGTGTTAGTTAGTGGTACGCACGTGCGAACAAAGTGTTCGATGTTCGTGTTCACCATGTTTTTGTTCGTTCGTGCGTACGCGGCTTTATATAACACCAATGATAATATAGGATAGGATTGCCGTCCCATCGGACTATGAGAGTGAGAGACGAGGGAGTGCACCTGGGTCTGCGCGCACAGTTTGTGCACTATAACATCTCCTGCGTCGAAGGCTAGTCTCCGTTGCGATGGGCTGCCTTGGCCGAAATACGGCCTGGAGGACTTTATTTATTTATTTATTTAACACCAAAGGAATGTATGTCTTTTGCTGTTGTATTGCTGAAGTTACAGACAAACTGTGGTGTCTTATCAATATCTCTGTAATGATACCAGAACACGAATGCTTGGCGGCATAGTGACGTTGATTATTTTGTTATTAGATGGCAAACGAGCCACATCTGCAGAACCCGAGACATCGTAGGTGCCGTTTCCATTTCAGACAAAACACTGCAATGTCTCATGTCCTGTCTTTAATATCAATAATAACGGAATGATATTGATAATTTTTCAGAGCTACACACTCCACAAGGAGCCGTACTTCTATTTCTGCATATTTTCAACGTCCTCCGTTGCTAAATCATTTTTATCTCTCTGATTTAAATACTAAAGGTGTAGAAGACAGTAGAAGATGCTTACCAGAATCCCAGGAGTAGACTCCTCTGAGAACGAAGTGGTTGTCGCCAGTTGTGCAAGCGAGAGCGCTACCGATGTCGACCTGGAATGTAAACCAGATGTTATTAGATGTTGAGGCAATTGAAGAATTTTATAGGAAAATGATTAGCCATTCAACATAGTCGGAATGGTTTAGTTGTGAGTTTTACTAACTCCAAGACCACCTCCTGCCAAAGTTGTTGGTTGAGTGAAGCTACATTTTTACAGGATTCCGTATTTCATGATGAAAACAAGGATGAATAAAATATGGCACTGCGCCTGCTGTGGGTGGTTAAATTTTAATGGTTTTCTTGTATCTTTAACTTTCTCCTTGTGAAATCTGGTGGAGAATGTTGTGCCAATGCTTTGTCGAATCCTGATAGGCTAGGCTCACAAGTAAGGTTCTCCGTCCCTGAGATTAGGCCTATTCTTGCCTTTGTGCGTGCCATTATCCAGTCTTGGAAGATCTGAAGAGTTCGCGAGGCAATGATGAATAATGTTGCACAAGGAACTGGTGATCGAATTATCACCATCATCTGCCTGATTTTCTCCAACTATGGTGGGGTCGGCACCTAGTTTAACCGGATGCAGCTGAATACCAGAAGGTATTGGTACCTAACTGGTGATTGCAGTATGTGATAGGAAAACAAAGGATTCCTTACCTTGCAGATGTTGTTAGCGGGGTTGGTAGGCTGTCCACAGACGCAGCTGTCTTGGTCGTAGTGCTCCAGAAGGTGGGGGTAGTCCTGTGTGATCTTGGACTGGCACTCTCCAGGGTTAAGGAGAGAGACGTTCATGCTGTGCATAATGCTGCCTAGAAGATGAGCTGGAATGAAAAGAGAAAGAATATTGTTAGAATTTTTTTGATAATTTCTTTTGCTTTAGATTAGGTGAGACAGGCAAAATGCTATAAACTATGGGTGTTATGGAGCAGTGGTGGCCCAGTGGTAATGACTACGATTTACGAGTTGTAGGTCGTGGGTTTGAGCCCAGGTACGCGGTTTACTTTGTGTTAAAAATTTCATCACCACTGCTCTCAAAACGTCGAAGGAAAACATCGTGAGGAAACCGGCATGTCCTAGAACCAAACATTCGAAGACATATGACATCTACCAAGCCGCATTGGGCCCGCGTCGTAGATTACAGCCCACTCCCTCTCGAAAGGAGGAGGCCTGTGCTGTGTTCCAACAGTGGCTGATTATGTATATGATGATTATTATAAGTCACAGAAAATTTATTTATTTATAAGTAGGAGAACCAACAGCTAAACCAAATTAATAAAAATTGTGTAAGCGACACAGAGCCAATTACAGGTTCTTACGAGTACAAAGCGAAGCGAAAAGCGTGACTTAAGTGCTTGTTTATGTCACACGTGCTATAAACTATATTTTTGTATTAAACAATAAACATAGGAACGTATTTGAACCGTGAAGTCAAATAGCTGCTGTGTATAACAAAAACAGTCTAAATTTCATTTCATAATAGTTTCATGTAACTCAGGCGACCATGTTTTGACCCTAAGCTTTCCTAACAAAGCTTATTCAAATTTCTTTCATAATTCGACCCAAAGTTTCGCAAATCCGATCTAATAACCTCAAATCTTTAAAATTTTCTTATAAAACCAATATTTTGCACAATAGCTCCGAATGTTCTGAATAAATAAATTATAAACGCATTAACATAGAAACTGTTCGACATTCTAATACAAGAACACAATAACAGAAATCCATAATATAACTTAGTAATCTGCGTTCGCTATTTAGCTTCGAAACATGTAAACAAATATAGGTCTATGCAAAAAACAACTTTAGCTCCTACACAATAAAGTTCAATTTACGCTACAACTTCAATCATTTTTGTAACTTTTTCAATTGTACTAGTCAATCTAAAATGAACTTAATTTCCACTGACATAAATTAGACATTTGTTTAACTTAACATCAATTAGAAACATGAATTTGAATAAACCCTAGCTTGTGCTCGTGAAATTATCGCCCGCCCGCGCTTTTACTTCCGTTATTTCTGACTGACTACACGTTGCCTCACCTAGGAATCGAACCCAGGACCTCATGCTCAGCAGTGCTCGCTCTTACGGCAAATATTAAAGCAGTTTAAAAAAAACACTTCAAACGTGGAGAAATGGGGTGTTGAAGTTTGTAGGTCTTAAAGCCAAAATCTACGCGGACGGAGTCACGAACAAAAGCTTGCAATATACTAAATAACATTGAGAACTATAGTTATGAAATCTCTAAATATATTTTTTGCAACCGCGTGGCATTTTAAACCAATCAATTTTCGCAGGTTTGTTAATATACGATATGACAAGGTTGAATGACGAATTCTCTAAGATTCTATGTGATAACAGAATACTATAGATTATTAAAACAATAATAAATAATAATAATAACAGTAATAAGTCGACTAATAGCCAAGCGGTTGGTCGACTCTTCACGTGACCAGAGGGCTGGCCTGTTTCTTGGCTAAAGAATTAGCATCGCCATACAACGTGGCAATGCTGCCAGCCTTTTGGGCACTGTTCCTGTTGAGAGCGATGCGGACGAATTTTTTGATGCAATGTGATTCTTTTGATTATTTTTTCACATGTACATATTATTATTTTAAATGTTAGCTTATATAATGTAAAGCATAAGTTATGAATAAAACAAAAAATAATGAATAGAGTTACCATTTTCGTGCAGCTGGCTCGACAGTACGTACCTATTGAAATCTTGTTTTCCGAAACTCAAAGCATTTATTTCAATTAAACCATTTCGGATTGTCAAAATTAAATAGTCGGTCAGTTAGTCAGAAAGTTGTCGCAAGTTGTCCATTCCAAAACGTAGATCTCTATGGAGGAGAGCCAGAACTGCAGGTGTGATTGTGGAGCTGTGTCACAAACCATGCTCCACCTCCTATCCTGACCTCTGTGTCCCAAAACATGCAGCCAAAGTGACCTCTGCGCTGCCATCGAGAACGCCGTGGAAGTGGCAAATTGACTTCTACAATTGCAATTACAACTTTATTTGTTCGTATATACCAGAACAATAGATTGATGAATAGATATGTAGGTACAGACGCCAGCACATCAAGCTACTACAATCTGTCAAATTTCTTTAATAGATTTCAACATTATGGCTAAATTATTAAGGTTCAAGGTTGATTGGGAAAGTTTGACAGTTTCGGGTAGCTTGACCTGCAGTGCGATTCTGTAACCGTATCACCGTGAAAGCTTAGGTGAAGTGAGCGTGGAGTGAGCTGTCATTCTAACTAATGCTAGGGATTGACAATTCTGACAGCTCACTCTAAGCTCACTTCACCTAACTTTTCACGGTGAGATTTTTACATCGAGAATCGATCGGCTGCTGGCGTTTGTACGTAAACAAGATAAAAGACCTGTGTAAGAATCGTAGCCGATGGCGTTCTGTAGTTTCTGCCTACCCCCAAAATGGTGTGAGTTTATGTAGGTATGTGTCAATTTTCATAAAAATTGATTTCTCTGGTTGTGCGTTTTTTATGGCGTCGTTGGTCTAGTCGTAGTGGTGATCAGTAAGCACGATTATTTTTTTGTTTATAAAATGTTAGGAACAACCCGGAGTCTGGACATCTACCAACGGGTATCAGCCAGTTACTGGGTAATAACCCAGTAACTGGGTTGTGGAGGTCAGATAGGCAGTCGCTCCATGTAAAATACTGGTATTGAGCTGCATCTGGTTAGACTGGAAGCCGACCCCAACGAGGCTAGGCAGATGATGTTATGTTTATGTAATTACAAGAACTAACTCAACATTAGACAGAAGGTAAACGATCGGCAGCTTGATAATGTTTTCAGAATTGCAATTTGCAATAGAAGTAAATAAATGGAAATGAATAATTAATTATTCAAATATAATTAATTATTGAAATGAATAATTATTCAAATATAATTAATTATTCAAATGAATAATTATTTATTCAAATATAATTAATTATGAAACATTAAGTACGAATATTAATAACGCATCATTGCACATTATTTTGATTTAATTTTTTATTAATTATTCAATAGCCCAAGGCGATTGCAATATTTTATTTTATCAGTGATTTAATGTTAATAAATAATAAATTAATTAATCATTGATCATTGATTATCGCGTTTGCTCGGTCACCTCGGGTGACTTGTAGTGAAGGAAAACATCGTGAGGAGATATAAAGGCCAATTCCCGTAATTAAAACATTCAAAATCTGGTCACAATCTCATCTCAGCGACACTCAATGCCAAAAATGTAGGGAAATTAGAGGTATTTTCGACAGATTAAGACTGAGATCAGACTGTGAACGTTCTTAAAATCACGAGAATTGCCCCTCTGGATTTAATAGTATGATGTCGCCAACACACAGTGAGCAAGCCTGGTCAATGCTTGTTCCTCCTCCGTAACAGAGGAGGCCTTCGAATACAAAAAAAAAAACAAACGTCTGTCGTCTGTCAAAAGTGACATTTAAACTTTTTAATCAAAACGTTCAGGCTTCAAGATAATGGTTTTTATTACGATAATAAATCAAAGTTAGGTTATTTATTGATATTGGGCTCATAAATTTTGTCAATGCTTTGGTATAGGTATATAATTTACATAATTTGATATGTATCTCTACGCCTATTAAAATTTTGCGATGGATATTATAAAATATTGGCGGAAATTGTTACCACGCAGTAAGCAAGTGTGATCAATGCTCGTTCCTTCTCTGTATGAGAAGAGGATTTTGCCCTTCAGTGGGATAAAAGAATAGTATGCCTACTTTCATCATCTGCCTGCCTTTTACTCACTATGTTGGGGTCGGCTTCCAGTCTAACCGAATGCAGCTGAATACGAGTATTTTACATGGAGCGACTGAAGGCATGTGGCGAATTATCTTACGTTTTTAGGGTTCCGTACCTCGAAAGGAAAAAAACGGAACCCTTATACGATTACTTTGTGGTCTGTCCGTCCGTCCATCTGTATTCTGTCAAGACCCTTTTTCTCAGGAACGCGTGGAGGTATCAAGCTGGAATTTATATGAAATACTCAGGTCTACTGACCCTTGGAGCTGTGAAAAAATCAAACTTCTAAGCCAACGCAATCAAAAGATACATCCGCTTAAGCCGCAAATTTCCGCAAATTTTCGACACTCGCAAGGGAATCAAAACCTACAGGGTACTTCCCGTGAACTCAGAATCTTGAAATTTGGTACGAAGCAACGTCTTATAGCACAAATAGAGGAAAACATTGCGTTATTTAGTTACTGTATCATATAATAAAAATATTTTTAATAATTTTAAATTGTACGAAACCCTCGGTGCGCGAGTCCGATTCGCACTTGGCCGTTTTTTTTGCAATATGCAGGTTAGTATCAGGTTGTATGTTGATCTAAATATGATTCGCGGTATTATAAGACCAAACCCATGAAAGTGTCACGTTTCAGAGATATTAACGTTCAAAGTTAATCATCAACTTTGAACGTTAATTTCAAAATGGCGCGGCAGTAGGAGCTACCGTACCGCATCCCCTTAACAAACCATATCTGAGGAAATATGCTGGTCATTGAATATTATTAGCATAAAATTACTTACATGTAAACAACATTTAAGATCCATCTAATGTTAGCGGTTTTCATTGAAATTACTAATTAAAATGTTTTAAAGTCCGCGTTTCCTATTTCGATAATGGCTTGTTAATTTTATCGATCGTAAATTGTGTTTATGTCTGGTTTGTTAAAAGGGCAATTGGAAGATTTGGTCTACTTAGCGATAATCGTAGTTTTGATGAAGTTCAAACATGTGGCCTGTGGCGCCACATTCCAGTTTTCTATACTATGTGGACGACCAAACGAAAATAATTTCAACTTTGTATTTCTAATGATTTTTCTATATCTAGAGAGCGGAGATGTAGGTTATAGGTTGAGTGAATAATTTCATCACCAGGCTGAGAAAAACAGCCGCACAGGTCAATCGATCAGGTTAAGCTACGCTTGCCGCGGTTGGTCTGTGGATGGGTGACCATCTTTACATACAGAGACCCCTCCGTGGCTCGGAAAGCACGTGAAGCCGTTGGTCCCGACTAGCTGACATTAATGTAAACAGAATACATATTCTGTTTGCATTAATGTCAGCTATCGATTTAAATAGGTCTCATGCGTGGCCGCCATTTTCAAAATGGCGTGACAGTAGGTAGGTATGCCACGGATCTGCAAAGCCCTTTAATTACGTTTTTTTGCTTTTGCAGGTCAGTTTCAGGTTGTATGTTTGATTGAAATGAACAGAAAACCCAATAACGCTTTTAGGCTCTCACAGACAGGTGAAAGAAAGAAAGAAAAAAGTTTATTTGGACACAGTTCGTAAAACACAAAATACAAAATTAATAAAATAACAAATAATGTTTCAGACAACAAAGTGTGTGCCTCACGGCTGCGCCAAAAAGGTTCATTTCAGCATTAATGCCAGACAGATGCTGTCTGACGCTGGTTTTCTAATGAACCCTTAGGGAAAAGTGACGGGGAGTACACACAGTTACAACATACAGGTGCGACACGACAGCGCGACGCGACCTAGTACAACAATTTCTATGAAAACTTTATGGAAATTGTTCTACCAGAGTCGTGTCGCAACGTCGCGTCGCGGGAGCCTTTACGTGGACTGGGAATCGAACCCAGGACGTCATGCTCAGCAGTCACGCTTGCCACAAGACCAACGGAGCGGTCAGTCAGTAAATTTACTAATAACGGTCATAGGGACCAAGTATTAGAAGTAACTTATTTCGAAGTGTAAAATGAATATGGAAAATGTTAAAATTAACATTATGTGCAACGGAATATTCTGTGCCAATCCTAAAGGTATTTATGAGAAGTCAAAACAATTATTCAGGTAAATAAAATCGTCAATTTATGTTTCGATTCATCTCGACTACTCCGAAATCTCCCTGCCTTTTTCCAACTATGATGGGGTCGGCTTCCAGTCTAACCGGATGCAGTTAAATACCAGTATTTTACATGGAGCGACTGCCTATCTGACCCCTACAACCCAGTTACTGGGTAACACGATACTAATTTGAAAGACTGGCTGTCAGATTTTCGGGGCTTCTGACGACCCGTATCGACTGTCAAAGATCCACGAATGACAGCCGGGACTAACGGCTTTGTCGTGCTTTCCAAGGCACAGAGGGTCTCGATATGTAGGTAATGGATCTTCACCAATTCACGGACCGACCTAGGCAAGTATAGCTTAAGGGCCTACCACACGCACAAGCTTCACACAGTTCTGCCTGCGCAAGCTTCTCGCATGAATGGCGCGTGATACAGTTCTACCAACCGCACGCACGGTGTTCCGTGTACAAACCGGCTTGCGCAGGCAGAACTGTGGTGAAGCTTGTGTGTGTGATGGGCCCATTAGTCTTGTGAAGCGGAGTATTAAAGCTGAAGAGTTTGTTTCGGAGTCGGATTTGAAAAATTATTTTTGCGTTTGATAGTCCAATTCAATTTAATATCACGCTACTACCCTTAGGAGCCGAGTAAAAAGAAAAAAAAAGTCACAAAGAACGCTTAGCGAAAATGATGTAATATCGCGGGTTGGCGATGCGATGCGACACGGTGGGAACAGCGGGTGAAACCGCGGGGCGCAGCGAGTCCTATCCTTCTATAATCCTACTAATATTATAAATGCGAAAGTTTGTATGGATGGATGGACGTTTGTTACTCTTTCACGCAAAAACTACTGAACGGATTTGTATGAAATTTGGCACACAGATAACCAGGATTAACATATATGATACTTTTTATCCCGATATTTCTACGGGATCAAAACTTATGCGGGTGAAACTGCGAGGCGCAGCTAGTGTATGATATAACCATGTTGTTTATCCTACATGAAACGCGTGGTGCTGATTAAATATTACAAAATAACTCGGTAACACCCGCGAAGTATCAACCGGTTGGCTTGAGTAGCGTTAGCAAAAACATTATGATTTTATTGCGATTTTTTTTTTGCCATTTTTTCTACTTGTATTTTAATAACGTCACGCCTGTAATCCTTAAAGGGTTAGGCAGATGTGCATCCTACTGTAAACCCAAATTTCGGCAGTTATGTTAAAGTCCCATGTAATAGAGAACGAGCCTATATAATAATATAATGAATTATATATAATAAACATTTCCCCTCGCTAGGAATTTCTCCTGTATGGGTGCGTTTACAGACATTTAAACTCACATGCACTAACAGCTAGACCCGGAACAACTACTTGTAGGTCATAAAAATATTTGTTCCGTGCGGGAATCGAACCCGCGACACGCAGTGCAGCAGTCAATCGCTTAACCACTGCGCCAACCGTGCCGTCAAATCAATTTATATTTAATATTGTTAGTATGAACAACCACCAACCAACCAACCCAACCTATTGGCATCAACCGGGTACAAATATAGCCTCCGGGCTGCTTCTGACAAATTCGTGGTGGAAAAATCCTATAATACTTTGCACGACCTGGGAACCGAACTCACGACCCAGTAGTGCTTGCGGCCACTAGATCAAAGAGGCAGTATTGGGTAATTGGTAGTTTTATATTAAAAGTAACAAAAAGGTTGGTTTGTAAAAAAAATTAAAAGTCATTTTATTTTTTAAATCAAGTTCGTTCGCGGTAAAAGTAAAAGTAACGGTTTTTGTTATATTATCATTATTATTTTATTAATAACTAGGTTCTGCCCGCGGCTTTACCCACGTGGATGTCGGAAATTTCATGGGAATTTTTTGCGCGAAGCCCTAATTCTTTTTCTAAAATAAAAGTATCCTAAGTTACTCCTAATAACATCCGCTATCTGCCAGTGAAAAATCCATCAAAAACGGTCCAGACGTTTCTGAGATTAAAGAAAAAACCGCCGAAATTATTTTTTTGTTGCGACTGCCGTATATACCTACTTTCAAAAAGCTGTTATTTCGATATTACAAATAGACACTTTAATTTAATTTATTTGCATTTGCAGACGCTGCACATACGGTATTATAAAAAAAATGCACATTTTTATTTCTGCGACCAAGTTCGTTGAAAGGTTACCTACCTACTTTAGACACTAAGCAACAGATGTCACACTAAAAAAAAAACAAATCTTGCATCCATAATGTATTCTTCCTTAATGTAATAAAAACGTATAATTATTTTTGGTTACGAGAAAAAAACGTCGTGGAATTAAAAATAGATTAAAAAAATGGCTAATGTCACCTCGTACGTCATCATTCTGCCTGCCTTTTCCCAACTTTGTCGGGGCCAGCTTCCAGTCTAACCGGATGCAGCTGAATATCAGGATGTTACATGGAGCGACTGCCTATCTGAACTCCACGATACGATACCTTTGGTAAGACTGGACTTTCGGGCTTCAGACGACCCGTATCGACCGTCAAAGATCCAAGAATGACAGCCGCGACCAACGGCTTAACGTGCTTTCGTAAAGATGGTCACCCATCCACAGACCAACCGCGGCAAGCGTTGCTTAACCTGATCGATCGACCTGTGCGGCTGTTATTATTTAGCTACGGACCCCTCGCTAATGTCATCTATCTGTCATATCATCATAATCCGCCTATAATGTTCCCACTGCTGGGACACAGGCCTCCTCTCTGTGAGAGGGAGTGGGCCATAATCCACCACGCGGGCCCAGTAGGTACGGGTGGTTAGATGTCACATGTCTTCGAATTCTTGGTTCTAGGACATGCCGGTTTCCTCACGATGTTTTCCTTCACCGTTTTGAGAGCAGTGGTGATGAAATAATTTACACGAAGTAAAATGTCTGCTTGGGTTCGAAACATGCAAAGAACAATTAAAAATATGCAAATTTTTAACAATCACCGAATTCCTTTAAAAACGGTGCAGTTTTTAATACGAATGCTCTATTCATTTTTAATTGTTAAAAAACAATTATTATCTATCGTGAGTAAAAAATTTGCATACAAGAAGAACTCCAAATATTGATACTATGCTAATGTTTGACATTCAAGTATTTGTTTTAGAGTATTCATTAATGATTTTAATAAAACAATATGATCACGATTTTTGTACTGATTTGGGCAAAATGAAGCAGGAAGGTAAGGACCCTGGATTAATTATGCAAGGGCAACAGAAGGCCAGTTCTCGTAATTAAAAACGTTCAACCGTTCAAACGTTCGGTTGAACTGGATGGTCTGATCCACGCGTCATGTTCGTGAACGGGCGCCGTCGGTTGAGACTGGTCATCTCTGTTTCTTCATTTGTTTCTGTCTACATTGTTCTCACGTAGAGAAGCAACAAGAATAATGTACCCAGGATTTTGTAATATCTTGATTTAAAAGAGTGTCCTTGAAGTTTCTTGGCCGTTCTTCTTCATAGAGATCTACGTTTTGGAATGGGCAACTAACTTCAACTTTCTGGCTAACTGACTGACTTATGCCTGTAAATGGTTTAATTGAAATAAATGCTTTCAGGTTTGAGTTTCAAAATCTGGTCGCAATCTCATCTCAGCGACAATCAATGTCAAAATCTTGTCAGAAATTTAGGGAATTTAGAGGTATTTTTTGACAGATTGAGACTGAGATCGGATTGTGAACGTTCTTTAAATTACAATAATTGCCCCTCTGTTTTTTTAAATAGGTTTTTGATATTTTTCTATCCTGTCAAATTAAGTTATAGTACTCCATAGCAAGTTTAGACGTGACTAAAAACATACTACTAAAAGTACGGCTTCTTTGGCGTCTTCTTTGGCATCGCTCCAAGAATTTATAACAAAATACCAGATCAGATAAAAATATTACCTGTTCAGAAATTCAAGAAAACTTTGCAAAAAATTTTAATTGACAAATGTTATTACACGGTTGACGAGTTCTTGAATGATTAAGTTTGTAACATCAACATATTCTAATTTCGGTGCCAATATTAATAATATTTTTTCTTTCTTTCTTTGATATTTACCTACTGAATTTTTTGTAATTTTTTGACATTTTTTGAATTTTTGACATTTTTTTAATTTTTGTAATTTTTGTCTTTTTTTGAATATTTTGACATTTTTGAATTTTTTGACATTTCTGAATTTTTACTGTAAACTTTAAAACTACCCATATTTGTATGTCTTACCATAGGCAAAACATAGCGCACTGTATTTACCTTTAAGATCTGTATTTTTTTTTATTACCTATGTTTTACAAATAATAAATGATGATTGATTGATTGTACGTCAATTTACGTCAGGCGATGACTAATTTGACAGGACTAAACTAGTATGTTTCTTTTGTCCTTTTCTTAATTAAATAGAAAGATAAAGATGCATTGAACTTAAATTTAGTTTAGTTTGTGAACAAGGGAATCGGCGCCATTGACTGACTGAACCTTTAAGTTATGGAAGAACGGAGTCTCCTAACACAGGCTTATCTGATTAAAACGAGGCTCCAATCACTAGTTCTTGAGGCTTAGGGCTAATTTTTTAATCGACAAATATGTTTTATTTGTAGAATAAAATTGACATCTGACAGATTTTGTGTGGAAGAACTGTCAACAATGTAAAATTATTCCTCGGTTAAAGTTATCCGGCGTTGGCAAAACCAGCCGTTGCTTGTTAAAATAATAAACCATTTATCATTTTAATTCAAACCTAGGCTAACGAAAACAAGCTTGTCCCAATACGGAAATCTTAAAAAAAAAAAACAATAGTTCACCATAAATGTACTGTGTCGACGCAACTACCTAATCTAAATACCTTGGCTCCCATAAGGGAAATCAAGTTTGAACATAACATGACAGAATTTTAATGTAATTTATACAATATTAATATTTGTGTGCAAATTCCACTATAGATCTTCAAATTAACCTTGAATAATAATATATTCATAATCTTCTTATATAACTTGAGGGGCTAAGTAATAACAGCCGTATTAGTTGGTTGATCAAGGTTAAGCTACGCTGTGCGTGGATGGGTGACCATCAATTAGAAACCAATACCCCTCCGTGTCACGGTCGTTAAGCCGTTGGACTCGGCTGTCATTCGTAGAGCTTTGACAGGCATTACGAGTCGTCAGAAGCCTGAAAGTCTGACAATCAGTCTTACGTACTTAGGTATCATGTTGATTAGTAACTGGGAGCTTAGATAGGCAGTCGCTTTATATAAAATACTGATATTCAGTAGAATTCGGTTAGACTGGAAGCCGACCCCAACAGATGAATCTTTATATGTCGCAACCAACTGGTTTAATTAGCCGTTTAGTTAAACGGCGGCTGTTCAACTGACGGCCTGAATGATATTCAATAAATTATAGTTATGGTTGGAACTGTAACCAATCACGTGCGAGCCGAATTGGTCGCAGTAACTAAGCCAGGGCACCCCGATCGAATGGGTTAGGTTAGAGCTGTGCTATCAACCGCGTGCGAGCCGAGAGAGCGAAGCGAGGCGAGCACTACTTCCAAAGGCCAGGCGGGTGACTAAACGGCGCATTTAACCAGTTGGCTGCAACATATATATCATATTATAATTTAAATTAGATAAGGTTTTCCAATTAAGCGAGTTTCGGGACGAATAAACATGATTTTTGTTTGATGATTTCATCCTGATTGTTGGAGCTTCACGCTTTCTACCATTTTAGGAGCGTGAAACATTTTGAATGATGCCTCTGCGACATTGATTGCAGGATTTATGTTGTGTGTGCAATTGTTTAAGGATAACCATTATTCATGTCAAATATTACTTCGATTTAAACAGATATTCTTGTGTATTTACAAATATTTTGAATTTTTGTTACATCAGTAACCAACAAAATTATTTTTGCTTCGCCGTAGTCGGAAAAAAAGTCATCTGTTCAGATAAGGATGGAAATTGACACACAAATAAAACTTTTTAGACAATTTAAAGCCTTTTAAATAATCTAAAGCCTACGCAGACAAAGTCCCTAAAAAAGCCTAGTTTTCAATAACTGCGAACCTATCCAATACCATAAACTTTTTTATTATTAAAACCTTTATCATTCAAAATCAAAAGTCATTTATTCAAATTAGGCTGAGAATCAGCGCTTTTCGAACGTCACAATTACAAAAGACAATCCCCCAAAAACGCCCGCCCTTCACCACTTCCTAGTTGCGCTGGGAAGAATGTGGCGCAACAAACTCCCCAGCAGCACAGCTGTCTGTTCAGTTAGATTATTTAGCAAAGCCTCGTGTTACCCAGTAACTGGGTTGCGGAGGTCAGATAGGCAGTCACACATAAGAATAGAATAGAATACTCTTTACACCATATACATTACAGAAAAAAAAATATTAAAAAAAAAGTTTACAAAATGTGACACGATGGGCGGTCTTATCGTTAAGAGCGATCTTTTAAAGACAACCTTTGGATGGATTAAAAAGGGGAAGGAGAGACAAATACTGTGGGTAGTCTGTGGTGTAGCATTTACATCTATAATATATAAAAATCAATGCCACTTTTCGTTGTAATTTTATAACTTACAACGGCTGGGCCGATATAGCTGATTTTGGTTTTGAAATGTTTGTCGTAGTCCAGGGAAGGTTTAAACGGTCAGAAAATATGGAAAAAGGAGTAGGGTAGGAGTAGGTTAGGAGTAGGGTAGGAGTAGGTTAGGAGTAGGGTAGGAGTAGGGTAGGAGTAGGGTAGGAGTACTGTAGGAGTAGGGTAGGAGTAGTGTAGGAGTAGGGTAGGAGTAGGGTAGGAGTAGGGTAGGAGTAGTGTAGGAGTAGTGAAGGAGTAGAGTAGGAGTAGTGTAGGAGTAGGGTAAGAGTAGGGTAGGAGTAGGGTAGGAGTAGTGTAGGAGTAGGGTAGGAGTAGGGTAGGAGTAGGGTAGGAGTAGGGTAGGAGTAGTGTAGGAGTAGTTGTAGGAGTAGATTAGGAGTAGTGTAGGACTAGTGTAGGAGTAGGGTAGGGGGTAGGACACCACGCGAACGAAGTAGCGCCGGAAGCTAGAAATAATTTATATGGCAAAACAACGTTTGCCGGGTCAGCTAGTAATACAATAAAATAATATAGTAAGGCCAAAAGTGTGACAAACAGCCTTGCTTAGGTATCGTGTTGCCGGTAACTGCGTTGTGGAGGTCAGATAGGCCGTAGTGCAAGACAATGTTTATGTTCTTTCTCCAGAATTAGCTTACTGACAGGTTATTGTTATTAACTTATTTATTTATTTTATTTATTTTACTTCGATGGTATTAGTTTATCTTTTTGTGACTTCAAGTGTACAGCTATGTGAACAGAACCCAGCAATGCATAAATATGTAAGCTGTCACGCCCTTTATGCCTGGAGGCTTTTATTTGGGTACCTAGTAAGTTTTTTTATTTACATTTTAATTAATTATTTTTTAGCTTGAGTACGTATAGTTTTTATTATATTTGTTGGTATATTGGCGCGGCTAGCTGACATATTATGGCAAATAATTTAATTTTATATTCTGATCTTGTAATGTTAATTACCGAACATGGGTACCTAGTATTGTATACAATCAAGTATTTTTTAAATTGAACAGACAGCTGTGCTGCTGGGGAGTTTGTTGCGCCACTTCTTCTTCCCAGCGATAGCACTAGGAAGTGGTGAAGGGCGGGCGTTTTTGGGGGACTGTATTTTGTAATTTTGACGTTCAAAAAGTGCTGATTCTCAGCCTAATTTGAATAAATGACTTTTGATTTTGAGTCGCTCCATGAAAAATACTAGTATTCAGCTGCATCCGGTTCCCGACATAGTTGGGAAAAGACTAGGTAAATTGGATAGGTAATTTATCAAAGACTTGAGTGGACATTGCCCATTGCCAAACAAAGGCAATTTACCTCAAATACTTTAATATTTAACGTGAGATAATACTTTATTTATTTTGATTATTAATGAGAATGATCTCATACGTTAAATATGTGTGACGGTGGTATTAACTGTCGCTTAAATGGTGACTGTAGGGCAATAAAAGCTATAAAGCATAGTTCCGTATATGTATGGTTTGTTCCAAAAGTATGTGATGAAAATGTAAACAAATGGGTAAGAAAACGTGCCTGTGAATGACAATTTGTAGTGTCGCTAACTTTAGTGCTTTGATTTCGTTGTTTGAATACTTAAGCCCGGAATGTTTAATTTAAAATTACCTTAAATACGTTTTTTATTTGACAATTGAGGTGTGTTTTGAAACCTCAATTTTTGACAACGATTTTTATAGAATATATATTATCTGTTAAGTACACCATAACAGATATAAATGTAGAAATTTTACATACGGTGACACAATGGTATCGCTAAAAGCGATCTTTTAAAGACATCCTTTGGATGGATTAAGGGAAAAGGAGAGACAGTACTGCAGGTGGTGTACCATTTACATATATCACACTAATATTATAAAAGCGATAGTTTGTGAGTGTGTGTGTTTGTTACTTCTTCACGCCAAAACTACTGAACGGATTTGGATGAAATTTGGCACACAGATATTTTATAGCCAGGATTAACACATAGAATACTTTTTATCCCAATATTCCAACGGGATCGAAACTTATGCGGGTGAAACCGCGGGGCGCAGTTAGTTCAATAATAATAATGCTATTCAAACAACAATTGTAGGAAAATGTTGTGAGTTATAAAATGGAAACCTACTAAATAAAGGTGAATGTGTGACTAATTCACTTTAGTGAGTGATTGCGTAAGAATTTGACCTAAACAAGGTTTGTTTACACTTTCGTCAGCTACTTTTGGGACAAACCATAAGCTATAAATTCCATAGTCTATAAAAGGATTGCCTTAGCGTGATCAACAACATCTTTAAAAATATAGGAAAAACCTGGTTGCTATGTCAGAAAATAAATATGTTTTTTTTAACCAATGGTGGAATTCTTCACTGGGTTTTAACGAGTTTCTTTTATTGTTAAACCTACTTACTATAAAGAGGTTTATTAAGTAAGTAACATGCTTTAATCTCGCAAACAAAATGATCATCAACCTAGCCTTTTCCCAACTATATGTTGGGGACGGCTTGCAGTCTAACCGGATGCAGCTATCTGACCTACACAACCCATTTTACTGGGTAACACGATACCTCTTGGTAAGACTGGTGGTCAGACTTTCGGGCTTCTCAAAGATCTACAAATGACAGCCTGGACCAACTGCTTAACGTGGTTTCCGAGGCATAGAAGGGTGTAATGTAATGGATCACCCATCCACAAGGTAGCTTAACTCACTGAACCTTACTTCGATCTACCCGTGCGGCTGTTATTACTGAGCCACGAGCCCCTCTGTTTGTCTGCAAACTCAAGTGCAACTCACTGCAACTCCTTTCAAAATGGTTGAGCTGAATGGTGCTGATCCATACGTCATGTTCGTGAACGGGCGCCGTCAGTAGGGACTGGTCATCTCTTAGCTGCCACGGCTTATTGTAATTTTTAATTTCTGAATTGTTTTTATGTTTTCTATAACGGACGCTTTTAACGTGCTCGTCTTTTCTACATCGTTCTCACATGGTTAATTTCAACACGAATGATGTAATCAAATATTTTGTAAGAATTTTATGATTTAAAAGAGTGTCCATGGAGTTTCTTGCCCGTTCTTCTCTATAGGTACCTACGCTTTGGAATGGGCAACTAGCTTCATCTTTCTGAATGACTGACCCTTTGACAATTCAAAAGTGCCTGTAATTGGTTTAGTTGAATTAAATGATTTGAGTTTGAGTTTCAAGTATGTTGGAGAAAAAACAGCCAGACTGAAGTGGGAGTGAGCCGGACACGTCTCGCGAATGAACCCGGAGAGCTCGGCAAAGATCGTCACTCACTCGACGCCTGAAGGAGAACATTGCCGTCGAGGTAGACCACGGCGAAGGTGGTATGTTAAAAGTTGCTACAGTCATTTTTTCTCTCCACACTGTTCAATTGTCACTGTTTAAATTTTTTATAAAATGGTAGGGTTTCATAGAAAAGTAGGTAGCTTTTGCCTGCGGCTTTGCCCGCGTATAGATCGCAAATTATCCCATGGGACCTTACCGGGATAAAAAGTATGTCCTAGCCAAGATCATGATCTACCTGTGTATCGAAATCTGAACCGTCCTACGTTGAAATTTATCGTAGATTATTAAATTTTTTTTTGCTGTTTCATATATTTTGACCGCGTAGGTCACTTCATTGCACTTCTGTAGGAAACAGCTGATTATGGTGGTGTGACGATCTATCGAGGTTCGCAAAGCCAACGTGACCAGAGATCGCTAAAGACAGGGAGGTTTGGAAGGAAAAACAGGAGGCTTTTGCCCAGCATTGGGACACAATACAGGATAAGGAAAAAAAAAAAAACTACAAATACCAGATTTTGTTCAGCATCCGGCTGCTTCTTCTATGTACCTTCAAACAATTCTCCGAAGCAGTACGGTTCGCAAATCAAACAATTAATATTCATCGGTCAAATAATTATCTATGTATAAATCTGTGTATGTACCTTCGTCAGACGTTAAAAAAACTTTATTTGTTCTGCCAAGGCTGTTCGAATATTTGTCTTGTGAGCAAAACACGTGTTTTAATGTTAAAAATTTGTGATTTTTTTTTCCCTTGTAAAATGTAAATGTAAATGAGCGGACTGTTTGACTGACATACAAAAATCGCGCCTCTATTTGACAAATCAATAGGTATTTCGATTCTTTTGTTTAACTTCCATGTAATAAGGGGCGCGGTAGGCCCAGACGGAGATGTCAGGATCAGCTGGATTCCTTTAATAAAGATTGGTCCTTGGAATTTATGACTTGTAGTAATTTTAATGATAATTTTGCACGCCTGAATCGGTGCAACACAGTGGATTGCGCATTCACTTGACATCTAGAAATGTATGATTATGTACTGTGTTGAGCAATAAACATTTGAGTTTGAATTTGCAGCTCTGGACAGAGAAGGTGGGAAGAGAGTACGGCCTTTGCCCAGCAGTGAGATATTAATGACTGGTAAAAAAAAAATAAGGGCAAGTCGATTGCAGCTAACCGGGCACAAGCCTGCGGGGCAATTGCGTAACACACAACAGTAGCAATGGCTACCATTTTGACAGTTCAACAACATTCATTGCGTTATTTACGTTGTTGAGCAGACTAATTTTTCAAACATATGAAGCAATGGTTTAGCAATATCCTTTAAAAATGATTCAGATTGTGATTGATAGTGTGTTACGCAATTAGGGTGCTGGAAATCAAACCCGCTCAGCAGTTGCGCTTACAAGTTACAACCATTAGACCTATGAGGCATTCAATTTATATGTATACACTAGCTGCACCCCACGGTTTCACCCGCATAAGTTTCGATCTCGTGGGAATATCGGGATAAAAAGTATCCTATATGTTAATCCTACTTATAAACCATCTGTGTGCCAAATTTCATCCAAATCCGTTTCGTAGTTTTTGCGTGAAAGAGTAAAAAACATCCATCCATCCATACAAACTTTCACATTTATGATATTAATAGGATATTACAAAATAAAGTCGCTTTTCGTGTGTCTATGTGTGACTGCGATGTTCGTTTCAACTACACAACTGATTTTAATGCGGTTTTCACCATCATTTAGAGGATTTCAAGAGCAGTGGTGGTATCAGCCTCGACTTACGAGTTATAAGGTCGTGGGTTCGAGCCCAGGATGGCGATTTATTTTGTGTAAAAAATTTCATCACCACTGCTCTCAAAACGGTGAAGAAAAACATCGTGAGGAAACCGGCATGTCCTAGCACCAACAATTCGAAGACATGTGATTTCCACCAGCCCGCACTGTGCCCACGTGGTGAATAACGGCTGAATCCCTCTCACAGAGAGGAGGCCTGTGTCCCAGCAGTGGGATCGTTATAGGCTGATATGTAAACTAACATAATTATAATAAATAAATCACGATAGTTTATCAAGTCGTGAAAACCGTGGGAGGCAGAGGCGGGTCGCGTTATTGAAATGAGTTTTAGCAAATATATCGTATGTTTTAAGGCAAGGTTTCAACCACAATGTAATTAAGTTGTAAAATTCAATATAATTGGTCAAGGTGGCATTGATTCATCGAAATATTACTAAAGATGAATGTTAATTATTCTAAATATAATGAAGGAAAATTTTATGAATGTTTTTAACCTGAACTAACCATTAATATGATTGTTGAGAGCGGTGGTGGCCCAGTGGTAACGGATTTACGAGTTGTAGGTCGTAGGTTCGAACCCAGGCTTGCGCTATACTTCCTACTATCCTAATCCTACTAATATTATAAACGTGAAAGTTTGTATGGATGGATGGATGTTTGTTACTATTTCACGCAAAAACTATTGAACGCATTTGGATGAAATTTGGCACACAGATAGTTTATAATCAGGATAGGTCCGGCATGTCCTAGAACCAAAAATTCGAAGACATGTGATATCTACCAACCCGCACTGGGCCCGCGTGGTGGGTTACGGCTCACTTCCTCTCTAAAGGAGGCCTGTGTCCCAGCAGTGGGAACATTATAGGCTGATTATGCTAAAGTCAGTTAAATTCCTAATCGCGAAGCTCCCAAACGTTTTTACTTAAGATTCTCATTACCAAATCATAATTAATTCATCAGTACAAGCTATAAATAATCACAAGCTACCTTATGATTATAATTCACACCTGAATCGGAGTGTTAATTACAATTTATGACTAAGTAATTACTTCGCATAGTTTTAGTAAAAACATAATATCCGGTTGCTTCTATATTTAATTTTAACTGTCATGTTTTTTTTTCTTATTGAGGTGTTTTTGATGTGACTATGTTTTTTTAGGTGCCATCTTATTTTTTGTTTTTGTTGTGATATATTTTTTAATTGTGGATTTTATAGATTTTGTAGATATTATACTTTTAATAAAAACTTAATATCCGGTTGCTTCTATTTTAAGTTTTAACTGTCATGTATTTTTTTTTTCTTTTTATGAGGCTTTTTAGATGTATCTATGGTTTATTAGGTGCCATCTTGTTTTTTTTATTTTGTTGTGATGAATAAATAAAATTAATTATTAAATTAATTTCATATCAATCATATTTGGTGTAAGCATTGATGGACCATTTTACGAATTTCCATACAAAACTGTCAAACATGTAAATTGCGTGATATGAATTGCACACAGATCATATTATGAATTGTCAGGTTGTGACCATTTTAGGATTTTTAATATGATTCATATTGTTATCCTATTATGATTCTGCCAAAGTGGCCTTTTTAAGCTATAAGAAAATTATTTCTTTTTACTTAAAAAAAATACGAGGTCATGCAATCGGTAAGTTTTTTTTCATGTGTAAAATGGGTGGTCCTTTTACTGCGAATTTGACTATTAAAAGTAACAGTAATTATATTAAATGAGTTGCTAAATGAATGTTATTATTAAATTCTCACGAATATTTATAATAATCTTCTCCGAAAGCATTTGATTTTGACCCTGACACGAAATCCAAGTTCATGGAAAAAGCCTCGATTTACTTAAGCATTTATTTAACTAAGCTACTTCTCATTTACAAATAAAAACAATTTTTATTAACACATTACCGAAAACATAAAAAATAACCTCTCATTTTTAAACAAAAACAAAATCAAATAGGTACAATAACGCTAATTTACTCATAAAGACAATCCCAAAGGGTTTTTTTTATTAAAAAGGCAAATCGAAAAAAAAAATTAAAATCAATAAAATTAAAATTGTTTTGTTGACGCTACGTATCGGCATTGGCCTCAATACTCTCGCACTTTCCTTTCGGACCTATTCGTAAAACTTCGTGCCTCTTCGGGTCACCACGTTATATCATGAACTCCCCTTTTGGGATGAGCAGCGGTGTCATCATCATTTGCCTTTTCCAAACTATTTTGGGGTCGGCTTCCAGTCTAACTGGATGCAGCTGAATACCAGTATTTTACATGGAGCGACTGCCTGTCTCATCTCCACACCCCAGTTACTGTATAACACGATAACCCTTCGTAAGAGCCCTCTGTGAGAGGGCGTGGGCTGTAACCCATCACACAGGCCCAGTGCGGGTTGGTAGATGTCACATGTCTTCAAAATTTAACCTAAACATCACTCTCCAGCCCTTTACCAGTTACAACATGTCTGTTTCTTCCACATTTCTCTATGACTCGTCATCTCAGTAGTCACCCCCTTTCTAATCATACCATCATTCACACAGTCCATCCATCGTTTCTTTGGTCTTCCCCTACTCTTATAGCCATCGACATTCACACTCAAAACTTTCCTCACGACATTTTCCTCATTCCTCCGTATCACATGCGAGGCCTAAGCAATACCTAGAAATCTCCTAAAAAGAAACTTCCTAGACTTGACCTCAGGTCAAATAAGCTATTAGGGTCACATAAGTAATGCTTATTATTTAAATAAATAACGCCCCAGTTTGGACAGAAACTGATAAAATAATAGTTCGTAATACGTTGAATAATCTGTTGTCATGTATCGATTTTTTAAAATTACGCAATAGGGTTAAAAGTTAATTATATTGTTTGTGGTCAGTGTTTCTTGCGGGTTTTCTCGAATTGGCAACACCATCGCTGTGTGACATAACTCATAATGTTCCCCACTGTTGGCACACGGGCCTCGCTGTGAGAGCCCCCCCGCGGGTAGATGTCACATGTCTTCGAATTTTACCTCTAATTTTAGGTTTTTTTTTTTAAAAAAGAGATGTAGTTTGTAGGTTGTAGTTTTAAAACCTTTTTTGTAGAACTCTTTTAAGTTAATCTTACACATCATTGACTGTGTGACAACTGACATCCCCCAACCCTCACACACTGGGCATGCGTGGGGGATGACGGACGACTCCGTCTCACAGAGAGGAGGCCTGTGTCCCAGCAGTGGGAACATTATAGACTAATTATGTAGCAAGATGGTAGTGGAGATGTCTATCCATAGAGTGCTGGATATTCACTTCAGTATCGCCACTTATACAGGCTATTCATTATCATCTGCCTAGCCTGTTCCCAACTATGTTGGGGTCGGCTCCCAGTCTAACCGAATGCAGCTGAACACCAGTATTTTACATGGACCGACTGCCTATCTGACCTCCACAACCCAGTTACTGAGTAAAGGCTATTATAACGACTCATAATTTTATTAAACCATTCTTTTCATAATAATAGCCGATTTAATTTCACAATAATAGCCCAAAACTGTCGTAGAAAAGATGACACAACATTTAAAATTCATTGTCACCATCTTAAAACGATGTCACATACTATGTGAAATCGTATTACCGTCCTCATAAATTACCTTAGTCCCTATTTTTATGACAATAAGATTGAAATTCGAATGAAAACTAACTTATTCAACAGCAAAATCAAGTTTGTTCGAGAAATTTGGCGGCCATTTTAACTTGGTCTGTACAAAAGTGTTGCTTCAAAAAAAATTATATGAAACTAGCTTCTGCACTCGACTTTGCGTGAAATTTCGGCCCCTGACCCACCGCGTCGCATCGCATCGCGTTGCTCTGTTGAGACACATATTTGACGCATGGGAGAAATCACAGAATGCTATTGGAGTTTTCTGTGATCTCTCCAAAGCCTTTGATTGCGTGCACCATGACACGCTTTTGCGTAAATTACGTCATTACGGTGTCCAAAACGAAGCTCTCAACGTAATTATTTCGTATTTACATAATAGGGTCCAATGTGTAGATGTTAATGGTGTGAAATCATCCGGGCTACCAGTTCAGTTAGGTGTTCCGCAAGGCTCAATACTGGGTCCATTCTTGTTCTTAGTTTACATTAATGATTTACCATTCCATTTGACGGGCATCTGTGATGTTGTACTGTTTGCAGATGATACCTCTCTTATTTTTAAAGTAGACAGGAATAGACAAGATTTTGACGACGTAAACAGTGCACTCTCAATAGTTACAGATTGGTTTACGTCAAATAACTTAGTTCTCAATGCCAAGAAAACCAAATGTGTAAAGTTCGCCTTACCGAATGTTAGAAACCTAGGACCCAACATCGTCTTAGATAAAGAGGTGCTTGAAACTGTAGGCTCGGCAATTTTTCTAGGACTAACAGTAGATGCCAAACTTCAGTGGGGACCTCATATATCAAGTCTAGCAGGAAGGCTCAGTTCGGCTGCCTACGCCGTCAGGAAAGTAAGACAATATACTGACGTTGATACAGCTCGTTTAGTCTATTTTAGTTATTTTCACAGCGTTATGTCCTACGGTATTCTGCTGTGGGGCAAAGCCGCTGATATACAAAATATATTTGTCCTTCAAAAGCGAGCTGTTCGAGCAATTTACCAGCTAGGTGCCAGAGTTTCTCTAAGAGATTTCTTTAAAGATATTGGTATTCTCACGGTTGCATCACAATTCATCCTTGCCAACATTTTATATATTAGGCAAAATTTACACTTGTACACTAAAAATAGTGATATTCACAGTGTTAACACTAGAAATAAGGACAAACTACGTGCCCCCTTTCACCGGCTTCATAAGGTTCATAACTCATTTGTTGGGCTTGGTATAACCTTTTATAACAAGATACCCTCTTCTTTTCTAGACTTGCCTTTTAATGCGTTTAAAGCTCAACTAAAATCCAACCTTTGTTCAAAGGCATACTATTCTATCAACGACTACTTAGACGATAAGAATAGTTGGTCACCCTAGTTTAACGCAAGACAATGTTTATGTTCCTTCTCCAGAATTAGCTTACTGCAGAACCCAGCAATGCATAAATGTGTAAGCTGTCACGCCCTTTATGCCTGGAGGCTTTTATTTGGGTAGTAAGTTTTTTTATTTACATTTTAATGAATTATGTTTTAGCTTGAGTACGTATAGTTATTATTATATTTGTTGGTATATTGGCGTGGCTAGCTGACATATTATGGCAAATAATTAAATTTTATGTTCTGGTTTTGTAATGTTAATTACCGAACATTGTATATATTATTGTACCTAGTATTGTATACATTCAAGTATTTTTTTAAATTGAACAGACAGCTGTGCTGCTGGGGAGTTTGTTGCGCCACTTCTTCTTCCCAGCAATAGCACTAGGAAGTGGTGAAGGGCGGGCGTTTTTGGGGGACTGTCTTTTGTAATTTTGACGTTCAAAAAGTGCTGATTCTCAGCCTAATTTGAATAAATGACTTTTGATTTTGATTTTGATTTCATCACCCGCCTGCACTTTTGCTTTGTTTTCGCTTAGAATTATTTCTGACTCTTTATTATTTTTCTCGGCTCCTAAAAATTGTAGCGTGATATCAATAGCTTATATAGTACCTTCCTCAAGAATTAGGCTATCAAATGCAAAAAGATTTTTTCAAATCCAACTGTTAGTTCCAGAGATTAGCGCGTACAAACAAACAAACTCTTCAGCTTTATTGTATTAGTTTATTTATAGAAGTGTTTTTTTAAGTGCCTAAGTATGTTGGTCTGTAATCAGATTACATATTGATACACGGAATGTGGTCAATATGTTGTATTTACCCAATCTGGGTTTTCGGAACTGGCGTTCTAAGTGGTTCTAAGGTCATTTGTCACTAGTTTAGTGTCACAAACTTAAACTGTTGTGACTTTGTTTCATATTTGACATAGATTTCAGGTTTAAAATATATCACTTAGGAAACGTATTTATTTGTATGCTGCTTGAGACATCACCTGCCTGCCTTTTCTAAACTATGTTGGGGTCAGCTTCCAGTCTAACCGAACGCAGCTGAATACCAGTATTTTTCATGGAGCGACTGCCTATCTGACCTCCACAACCCAGTTACTGCGTAATACCCCTTGGTCAGACAGAGTTAGACTTTCGGGCTTGTTACCCGTAACGACAGTCAAAGATCCACGAATGATAGCCGGGATCAACGGCTTAGCGTACTTTCCGAGGCACGGAGGGGTCTTGGTATGTATGGTCGCCCATCTACGGGACAACCGCGGCAAGCCTAGCTTAACCTGATCGATCGACCCGTGCGGCTGTTATTACTTACCTTACAGATTTGGTGTTTAAAAATGGATCACTTATGAAACGTATTTATTTTATATACATATGCTTGAGTATGGTTTTCAATGTTTTTGTTGGTATATTAGCGTGTGCTACCTGAGATTGGCAAACAATTTAACTAAATGTTTTGTGTTTCGTAATGTTAATTATTTTGCATACTATTGTACATAGAATCAAGTTCGTCTGACTGAACAGACAGCTGTGCTGCTGGGGAGTTTGTTGCGCCACTTCTTCTTCCCAGCTAAAGCAGTAGGAAGTGGTGAAGGGTAATTTTGACGTTCAAAAAGTGCTGGTTGTCCGCCTAATTTGAATAAATGACTTTTTGATTTTGAAATGATGAGATAATATGAATGTTGGCTAGCTAGTGCTATAAGACGTTATGACATTAATACTTACATATGTTCAAACATTATGCTTAAAAGTGTTTAATAAATATTGCATACATAGTGCAAAATTTGTCGCTCTTGTCTGCATTGCCAAACTCTTTTGTTGATTGAGTATGACATGTAATTCACACGCACATCATGGAAAAAACTTGTGAACTATTGTTTAGATGTACCTATTCTATAACGGGTGTAAAAATACACTCAACGAAATTTAGAGCCTGATAATTTGTTTGTACTGAAATATACATTGGAACCGTCTGGTTACGGAGATGTGGAAGATCAAAATTCCAACATTTACTGACGTTTTTTTTTACGAAAATTGGTTTTAAATGTCATGACACAACTTTAAATACCCCTGTACCGTTGCAAGCACAATGTTGTGCGTGCGTTACATTGCGCACTAACGCAAACAGTCACAGCAAAAATAAAAGTCGTTTCTCAGCAATTATTTTTGTGCAATGTTACACTTAGTTTGATGTACAGAATGCGTAATTGACGGCTATGTGATGAGTCTTTTTACACCCAGTTTTTTTTTTTTTTACTTATTTATACTTTAAATAAAAGCATGAATAAACTTTTAATTAATAAATGCTACTATAATGTTGCCGACTATTTAAATGACGTACTTTAGACATTTATATTAATTTAACGTAACTTTAATTTTTTTTTACTTATTAAAACTTTTAATAAAAGCAGGAATAAACTTTTAATTAATAAATGCTACTATAATGTTGCCGACTGTTTAAATGACGTACTTTAGACATTTATATTAATTTAACGTAACTTTATGATTTGTGTGCTTTGAGTTATATTTGTACGCCTTTCAAGGCATGCTGAATATTATTTTTGTAATCGTTCCAACGGATTGTAAACCTACAAGTATTTTTGACAAATAAATATATATCTTATCTTATTCCGTAATACGTCTGCTGAAGACAAAGATGATCCATATTTCAAAAATCTTCCTGAAGCAGGACAAAACAAGATTTCTTAAACATGCATAAAAAAAGGCTAAAATTCTTACCTTGCAGCACAGATTTTCCCCATCCAGTCACGATACATTCTCCAGCACCATTGTAGAAGGCATCCAGGGTATCAGTCGAAGACGGCAGGCAAATAGGCCAGATGTTCTTCGCCAGTCTCAAGTTTTCGGTCAAAACTAGGATGGCAACGTCATTGGTGAAGATTCCAGCCTTGTACAAGGGGTGACGGAGGATGTGCTTGACCTGGACGATCTGGAATGGCAGGGGTTCTTCGTCGATTCCTAGCTTCCATTCTCCTCCCTTGATGAGGACGTTCTTGGCTTGGAGTCTGGGGGGTGAAAAGGGGGTTGGTTAGGGTTTTGGGTAGATGAAAGTGTTGATATTTGTTTGTAGCAGTAGATTTTTTTGTGTATCAGTTTGTCACGAGAGGTACTACCACCATACATGTTGTGTATCTCTAACGCCCAACTTTGCAGTGTTGTGTATCTTTCAAATGTCATGCTTACATTTTCAGTATTCTATGCATTTATCTGTCAGTCGGTTGCAGAGCTTTAATCTTTGAGAATATATGCTTTTTTACTACTCCTCCCTGCTCTCTTTCTACCTCTCTCTGGCCAGACCTGCCAAGAGGACCTATCTTTATTAAATAAATCTAGCTCATCCCGCCATCTTCAACTGGGCCTGCCGCGATGTCCTTTGCCATTGAACGAGACCCAATGGGTCGTAAGTTTGCCACATTGATCGTCTGAAATGCGGCAGATGAGTCCAGTCCAGTTCCATTTAAGCGTGGCAGCTTTCTGAGACTTTTAGTAGGGACGATAATTAAGTATTAAAAACTCACCCTTCAACGCAGCTAGCAGAAGTGATGACGACATCAGGCCTGGTGATGACACCTCCGCACAGAAGACTCTTGTTCGTCTGCAGGAGTACCATCGCTTGCCAGGGGATCTCTGCGAAGTCTACTTCTTGGTCCTTGCGGTTACCGTAAGGTTTCTGGGGCTGTTGGAGAGAAGACATGGTTAGAATTGCAAGGAAGATCTCGTCTGTATTTCCTGAAATCCCTTTCGGGGTAGAAGTATGGTATATGCACATTTCGCCAGCCACATAGAAGCCAGGGAGCGGCGGTGGCACAGTAGAATCGTCCCCGACGAACGAGTTGTAGATCGTAGTTTCGAACCCAGACAGACACTTTACTTTGTGTATTTAATTTCATCACCACTGCTCTCAAAACGGCGAAGAAAAACATCGTAAGAAAACTACATGTCCTAGAACCAAAAATTCGAAGAAATGTGACTTCTACCAACTCGCACTGGGCCCGCGAGGTGGATTACAGCCCACTCGCCCACTCCCTCTCACAGAGGGTAGATGTCACATGTCTTCGAATGTTACCTCTGATTTTAGGTTTTTTGAGAGAAAAATAAAGAGATGCTTTAAAGTTACTATATCCAGCAGGTTGTAAGTTTTTTGAGAGAAAAATAAAGAGATGCTTTAAAGTTACTATATCCAGCAGGTTGTAAGTTTCAAACCTTTTTTATAGAACTTTTTTAAGTGAATCTTACACGTCATTAACTGTGTGACAGGAGAAGGCCAATTCCCGTAATTTAAAACGTTCAAAATCTAGTCGCAGTCTCATCTCGGCGACAAACAAATGTCAAAAACTTGTCAAAATGTAGGGAAATTAGAAGTATTTTTTGACAGATTGAGACTGAGATCAGACTGTGAACGGTCTTAAAATTACGAGAATTAACCCCCTTTTATCCCCGCCCGAGTGAAGGATTACGGACCATTCCCTCTCACAGCGAGGGAGGAGGCCTGTGTCCCAGCAGTGGGAACATTATAGGCTGATTATGTAATTTTACATAAGTTATTCAAAAACGTCGAACCTCTAACCTTCACCTAAAGAAGACTTTTAGTTAATTAATCACTATTGATAAAAAATACAAAACTACCTTGGATTATATAATCTTTGATAAGGTCTAGCTGAGGTCAAAAGGTTATTATTTTGACCCCTAGTGTCATCGTCGTTGTTATTATTATACAATATGTAACGTAATTAACGGTTTTTTTAATTTACAAAACTAGATTTCTCAATATTAAAAAGCAGTTGAGGAAATGGTCGTAGAGATTCGGCGCAATAGTAAAAAATGATAAGAAGGACTTCCCCATCATCATCTGCCTAGCCGTTTCCAACTATGTTGATCGGCTTCCAGTCTAACCGGATGTAGCTGAATACCAGTATTTTACATGGAGCGACTGCCTCCACAACCCAATTACTAGGTAGTACGAGGCCCTTTAGTAAGACTGGGGGTCAGCCTTTCGGGCTTCTGACGACCCGTAACGACTGTCAAAGATCCACGAATGACAGACGGGACCAACGGCTTAACGTGCTTTCCGAAGCAAGATGGTCACCCATCCACGGACTAACCACAGCAAGCGTAGCTTAACCTGATCAATCGACTCGTGCGGCTGTTATTACTTAGCCACAAGCCCCTCGATAAGGTCTTCCCCAATCAGGGTAATACATTCTTTTTCGCTGGCTTTTGGGCCCAACTTTGTATGAAATGTGACTGGTCTCCTTCGGCACATGGGTAGATCATGACCTGGATAAGTACATACTCGTAGGATACTTTTTAGCCCGCTATTCTTACGAGATTGAGACTTATGCGGGTGATGTTGCCAACTTTCAGAATGCTCTCTCTGAATTCCACACCTTGTGGATTGTGGAGGCTATACGGATATACTTTTACTAGCTTCTCGTCTACTACTAGTCCTGGCGTGATGGTATAACCTAAAGCCTTCCTCAAATATTGGGCTATCAACAAACAATTCTTCGATTTTTTTATTGTAGTACACGCCGGCTTTCTCCCGATGTTTTTCTTCACCGTTTTGAGAGCAGTGGTGATGAAATTTTTACCACAAAGTAAAGCACCTGCCTGGGTTTGAACTTACGACTTACAACTTGGTAATTCGCGACCCTAACCACTGCTCTAATGGGACACCACCGCTCATATATTACATAGTTAAAATACATAAAAAACTGTGTGATTTTAAACCCTAAAGCCGCAAGGTTGACTTGCCTAACGAGATAACGATGTTGTAAGGACAGGTACCGTCAAACGATGACATTTAAAAATATTTATATACTATCGTATATGTGATTGGGTAATGGAATTCTTGTTAATTAAAGGTTTTAGTTACGTGTGCAACGATTTGTGGTTTTATTGAAACGTCAATTTGTAATTGGTAAAAGGAAGCATCATCTGACTGCCTTTTCCCAACCATGTTGGGGTCGGCTTCCAGTCTAACAGGATGCAGCTGAACATCAGTATTTTACATGGAGCGACTGCCTATCTGACCTCCACAACCCTAACTGGGTAATACGATACCCCTTGTTAAGACTGGTTGTCAGACTTTCCGGCTTCTGACGACCCGTAAAAGATCATCATCTGTCAAAGATCTACGAATGACCGCCAACGGTTTAACGTGCTTTTCGAGGCACAGAGGGTCTTGGTATGTAAAGATGGTCACCCATCCACGGACCAACCGCGGCAAGCGTAGCTTAACCTGATCGATCGAGCCGTGCGGCTGTTATTACTTAGCCACAAGCTTTATTGTTAGTATTGATAGATTATTTATTACTATTATTAACGAGAATCAAAACATGATGCCAAATCATAAATGATAATTCAGAAGTTGGTTATGTTAATATTATAAATAAATAATAATTGGACATTTTGCAAATGCTAATCAGTTAGACATGTGTCTATGGTAATTTGGGGATTAAATCTGTTCAGAGATAATGATTATGGTTATTATTGTAGTTGTCTATGCTTGTAATATCATAGAATACATTTTGGTGTGTCTAATTCCATCTGCATAAAATATTGATAGAATCTATACATATATATCAGTACTAAAAATAAAATTGAAGAGTTTGTTTGAGTGAACGCGGTAATAATCTATGTACTACCAGTCGGATTAAAAAAAATACTTTTTGCTTCTGATAGCCAAATTCTGTGTTAATCCAGGTTAACTTATAAACCATCTGTGTGCCAGTGCAGTAATGTTTGCGTGATCCATCCATCCATCCTCATAAACTTTCGCATTTATAATATTACTAGCAGCGCCCCGCGGTTTCAGCCACATAAGTGTCGATCCCGGAATATAAGGATAAAAACTATCCTATGTGTAAATTCTGGTTACAAAGTACCTATCTGTGTGCCAAATCTCATCCCCCAGCTAGATGGACGGACGAGTTGCTGGGACAGACTGGATGCGGAAGGCGGAGGACATGGTGTTATGGCGCAGTCTTGGAGAGTCCTATCTCCAGCACTGGACTGCGATAGGCTTAGTTGATTGATTGAAATCTCATCCAAATATTTTTCGTGAAAGAGTAATAAAAATCCATCCTCACAAACTTTCGTGTTTATATATATATTTTTTTAAACGTTGCCCCACACTAGGAATTTCTCCTGTGTCGTGGGTGCGTTTACAGACATATAAACTCACATACACAAACAGCCAGACCCGGAACAACTAATTGTAGGTCATACAAATATTTGTTCCGTGCGGGAATCGAACCCGCGACACGCAGCGCAGCAGTCAATCGCTTAACCACTGCGCCAACCGTGCCGTCAATATTATTAGTAGGATTTTATGAACTCTAAAATCACTTCATTAATGTTGGACGTGATCTAAAAGCTTTTTGACTAGAAATTAGTCATAATATACTTGAATTTAACTGTTTATGTTAATTTCTAGATCTTTTGAACTAAAATTAGAAGTCCTTGACTTGATTTAGGGATTTAACGAGAAAACTAACTAGGTAACAAAACTTGCTTGTTATTTGTGCTGGAGTATTTTTTTTTTCTAAACTGCATTCGCGACCTATTTGCCAAAAATATAAACAAATATAAGTTTATAATGGAAAAATAACTTTAATTCCCACACAATAAAGTTCAGTTTACGCTACAACTTCAAACATTTTTATAACTTTTTCAAGAGTGCTAGTCACTCTGAAATCTACTTAATACCCATTGAAATAAAGTTGATATTTGTTTAAATTGAAATAACATCACTTTGAAACTTAAAATTTGAACAGACTTCAGGTGCATCGTCTTCACATCCTACTTGCTATAATATTATAAACGTGAAAGTTTGGATGGATGGATAGATGGATGTTTGTTACTCTTTCACGCAAAATCTACTGAACGGATTTGGATGAAATTTGGCACACAGATGGTTTATAACCAGGATTAACATATAGGATACTTTTTATACCGATATTTTCACGGGATCGAAACTTATGCGGGTGAAACCGCGGAGCGCAGCTAGTATAATTATATAATGAATGTATACAAAATATTTGTAAAACATTTTAAAAGAGTAACGGTGTAGTTTCTTGCCCATTCTTCTCCATACGAAAACTACCTTTTGGAAGGGGCGTTTTTTATTTTGACATTTGAAATTGCCTTTTCTGTGCGTATTTGAAATAAATGATTTGACTTTGTAAGATCTAACAGTAAATAGTGCGGAGCTACTTTATAGTTTTTTGAATTTTGATACTCCAAGCATGTTTATACAGCATGTATCCGAAAGCATAAACAGCCTATAATGTTCCCACTGCTGGGAAACAGGAAAGAAAAATATATTCAAGAAATACTCACGTTAAGGATACCACATTCTCCAGAACCGCCGTATTTTGGCAGGTAGACCCTCTGGACAGATTCTCCGAACTCATTCTCCACTCCAAATCCTCCATTCTGGGAAACGCTGAATCCTCCTCCCTGGATCAACTTTTGACCTTGACCTTGCTGTATTCCAAAGCCACCTCCCTGCTGCACTCCGAAGCCTCCGCCTTGTTGCACTCCAAATCCACCTCCCTGTGACACTCCAAATCCACTTCCTTGTTGCACTCCAAATCCAGAGCCTTGTCTGACGCCAGAACCGCTTCCTTGGGTAACTCCGAAACCAGATCCTTGGGTAACAGTCTGTCCCTGTCCTTGGGTCGTGAACTGTCCTTGTCCACCAGTAACGGCAAAACCTTGACCACGATTAACTCCAACACCACCTCCTTGGATAACACCCTGGCCTTGACCCTGTCTGATTCCTGTTCCAAATCCTTGGGAGACGCTCTGGCCTCCACCCTGGACTACGCCGAAGCCTTGTCCCCTGGTTACTCCAACTCCTGAGCCTTGGCGGATTACTTGGCCTCCTCCTTGGGTGATGCCGAAACCTGATCCTTGTGTGACTTGGGTACCCTGTTTGGAGAAAAGGGAGGTTTTGTGAATATGTTCTAGCTTTAGGATTTTTGAATAGAATTATAGTTTTGGATTGGATGCTGATCGCATACTTAAAATAAATGCTGTAAAGCCATTCATGGTAAAGTTCTGTTGAGCAACAGTTGTTCAACCTTGCTGATGAGCAACGACAATGTAGCTGGAGACAAAGTTTATATCAACCAATCTGCTTCAAAATATTGACCGAGGAAGTAGTGTTGTTGTGTTCTCTGTATCTAATGTATTCTACACTATTGCCATGTTTATAAACTAAACAAATGTTGATAAACAGATGTTGTCGCTCGTCGAGCGAGAACTTGTCAACATGCCGTGATCAACTCTGCACCATGCAGTGTTGCCAGTAACTTAGCAAAATATTGATTAAACTTTGTTAATAAACAAATGTTTACCATGAATGGCATGGCTTTACACTCATGAAAGATGTTATTAGATGCGGATTTCCAGAATTATTATTGATGGTCTAAACTTCAGATTCTATATCAATTTACTGTCTCATCATCAAAATGTTGGTGACCACCTTCACTCTAATCAGATACCGCTGAATATCAGAACTTTACTTGGAGCGACTGACCTCTACAACCTTCCATGTAAGTCCCTCCATGTAAAATCTGTCAAACAGTATTATCAAGGGGTGTCGTCACACCTCTCGGTAATACTGGTTGACAGATTTTGCGTAACAACTGTCACATTTACTGCAGACGCAACACTATAAATCATGGAGTTCTATGCACTAAAAGTAAAAATCATGCCAAAATAAATCTTATTTCCTCACCTGTCCTCCTTGAGAGAAGGAGCCCTGACCCTGGATCACAGCCTGTCCACCACCGCCGGTCTGTCCCTGGCCAAATCCTTGGGAAGTTTGAGAGAGTGAAGAGCCTTGGCCAAATTGACCGCTGGAACCTGTTGGCAAGTGGAACCATGAAGATTTTTTTCTTTAGGTGTGTAGAAAGTTTCTAAAAGTTTTTCAGTAAATCTACTGTCGCATATTATGGAAGTTGTTGTGATTGGTTCAGCTACGGCAACGCATGGTGTTAAAAAATTGGCTCTTGTAATTATCAAGAGCCATGTTTTTAACACGATTTTATTAGTTTCACACACACAAAATCTAATTAGTCCGTCAGTTAGATTATCAAAAAATATTGGACCCGTATTTTTTCTTTTGTCAATTATATAAAAAACTAGCTTCTGCCCGCGGCTTCGCCCGCGTGCAGGTCGGAAATTATCCCACGGGAACGTGCTACCAGGATAAATAGTATGTACTTCCCCAGGATGCCATCTATCTCTTTGCTAAATCAGAAGTTGAAGCGTGAAAATGTAACATACAGTTTCAAGTTCAAATCCTCCCTAAAAAACCGAATTACCCCTTTTTGCCCCGTCAGGGGTCAATTTTCGACAACTTTACATACTTATTATTAATTATTTTCTGTCAAAAGTATCAATACTGAGTTTCGAGTTAATCGGACCGCGCATTCAATTTCTTCCACACAAACTTCAACACCCCTATATCCCCCTTTGAGCGGTAGTTTTTACTTACTTAGGTAAGTATTCTTGCCAAGTTTCAAGTTTATTAACTATATAAATGAATAAGATTTTTCATATACCTAAACTGTATCCCCGCTTTTCACCCCCACAGGGGTGGAATTTAAAAAAATCGTTAGGGATGTATTCATAACTTGACTCAAAGAGTATTTATACTAATTTTCTAATTAATCAAGCCACTTATTATAATCCTCCTCTGTAAAACTAACTTCCCCGTTTCAACACGTTAGGGGAAGATTTTCGAAAAACCCTGATACATTTATTCTTTATATAAACACTGAGTTTCGAGTTAATCAGACCGCGCATTCAAATTCTTCCACACAAACTTCCCCCGCTCCCCGACCCGCACCCCCCCGACCCTTATATCCCCTTTTGTGGGTAGTTAGGCGTAGGTAGGCGAGTATTCTTGCCAAGTTTCAGGTTTATTAACCTAATAAAGAAAATTTTTCATATAAACTGTATCCCCACTTTTCACCCCAACAGGTGTGGAATTAAAAAAAATCATTTGTGATATATTCATAACTTGACTCGAAAGATTATTTATACCAATTTTCGGGTTAATCAAGAAACGCTGTAAAATCCTCCCCTGTAAAACTGACTACCCCTTGTCAGCCCGTCAAGGGTAGATTTTCGAAAAACCCTGATACACATTATTCTTTACTTTCAATCTTAAGGATAAATACTGAGTTTCGAATAAATCGGACCGCGCGCTAAAATTCTTCCATACAAACTTTGAAACCCCCTTTTAGGGGGTAGTTTATAAAAACAAAAAATGCCCAACATCATAATTTACTTAGATAAGTATTCGTGCCAAGTTTCAAGTTTATTAACTCAAGGAATAAGATTTTTCATACAAACAAAATACCCCCATTTCACCCTCTTAGGGGTGGAATTTCGAAAAACCCCTTCTTAGTGGATACCTACTCTTCACGAAGAATACACCCTCTAAATTTCATGTCTCTAGGACCAGCGGTTTAGGCTGTGCGTTGATGTCTCAGTCAGTCAGTCAGGACTTTGAATTTTATATATATAGATGATGAAGATATCGCCCGTTAAAGTTCCGCGTGACGTCACGCCTTGCTACACTTTTTAGCATGGCGTGACGTCACGACCACCCACTCCCAAATTTAGACGCGCTTTATCTGTCATTTTTTGTTTGATTGATAAAAGAAAAAATACGTGTCCGTTATTTTTCGATAATCTAACTGACGGACTAAATATAATTATATTTTTTTTACCCAGGCATCTACCCTATTAGGGCGTAGATCAAGTTTTCAACTTCCCGGTGTTACTAAAAACCTCATAAAAAATGGATACACACCTTGACTACCCTGTCCAGCTGACCCGAACTGCCCTTGACCTTGGACCGTGACTTGACCCCGTCCTCCTGTCTGGTAAGTACCCTGGCCTCCAGTGGAATAAGACCCTCTTCCTCCTTGAGAGATTGAGCCCTGGCCGAATTGGTTCTTCTGGATGAAGGAGCCAGGGGTAGGAGTTACGGAGGGGAATCCTGGGGTGACCTGGTTGGGGCCTTGTGTTGATCTGGAAAGATTTGGTCTGGTTAGCATAGTTTTTGGGGTATAGAAAGGCTTGTGTACACAAGCTTATTACAAATTAGAGGATTATATCCAAGATAAGAACGCTTGGAAACATGCAGCTGTAATCTACCACGTGGGCCCAGTGCTGTTGGTAGATGTCACATGTCTTCGAATTTATTGGCTCTAGGACATGCCGGTTTCCTCACGATTTTCACCTTCACTGTTTTGAGAGTCATCTTCAGCCTATAGCAGTCCACTGCTGGATGTCCAGCAGGCCTCTCCTATTGCACGCCATTTTCGGCAACTCTCATCCAGCTGCTACCACGTTTTGAGAGTAGTGGTGATGAAATTATTTACACATGGTAAAGCGTCTGCTTGGGTACCACTGGGCCAGCTCTATTTTATTTATTAAAAGCCTGTGATCTCCCACTGCAGGACCAAGGCCTCCCTACTCTCTTTCCTGAGCTGCTAAGGACCAGTTCTTGTTGAAGGAGTCCAGCTCATATCCATGGACTACCACTGCTCTAATCAGAGGGGCAATTCTCGTAATTTTAAGACCGTTCATAGTCTGATCTCAGTCTCAATCTGTCAAAAAATACTTCTAATTTCCCTACATTTTGACATTTGTTTGTGGCTGAAATGAGACTGCGACTAGATTTTGAACGTTTTAAATTACGACAATAAAATTGGCCTTCTTATATACCATGACATGAAAAGGTTTTATTTCTTACCCGAAGTTATTCAGATAAACTGATCCAGTAACCGGGGGCCTCACGGTGACTCCAGGTTGGTTGTTCGAGCTTCCTCTGCTGTCGGGCGCGTATTTACCGTCGTTGCCTCCGAAGACACCGGGAACCCACTTGCCGAGCTGGTTGGCAGGCCAGGGGTCAGTGTAGAAGGGGTCACGGCAACATTTGCCGATGCGGCCTGATTCTACGTCCTTGCAGTCCTGTTGGAAGGTTGGTTAGGTTAGTATTTATATAGTCCTCCAGACCGAATTTCAGCGCGAATCTTAGCGGAGATTATAGTGCACTAGTATATGCGCAAACACATGTGTAGTCACTCTTCCATTACTCTCATAGTGCGATGGGACGGCAATCCGACACGACCGAAGAGATACTTTCCGAACTCCGTGCTGTTACTGAGAAATACTTAGTGGCAAAGCCCAATAACACTTTTCCCAACCTGGGAATCGAGTCCAGGACCCCACGCTCAGCAGTCACGCTCGCGACCACGAGACCAACGGGGCAGTGAAAGTATCAGAGCAAGATTAAGCAGTAGATTCTGGGATCAAAATTATTTTTTACACCTGCTAGAAGTATGTGCAGAAGACTGCAAAAAATGTGTTCGATAAGTCTTTCATGCCTACCTAGTAGTAATGGCTTTCATTTTGACAGTTCAACAACATTCATTGCATTATTTACGTGCTGAGTAGACACATTTTTCGAACATGGGTGTGCAATGGATTAGCAATACCCTTCAAAATGATTCAGATTATGTTTGATAGTGTGTTACGCAACTAAGGTTCTGTACTAAGTCCACAAAATTAATCTTTTACAGTATACTTACAGTCAATGGCACTCTGTATGCCTCCTGGTCCCTCGTGAGGGCGACAACGGTGGTGGAGATGACTCCCTCCGCGGTACAGTACTCGATGGGTGTGCATTTGAGAGCGGCGGCGCAGCCGGATGGAACTTCGACTAGTGGAAGATTAGGTAATGTAGCTTCATTGCATAACCAGCCTATAATGTTCCCTCTGCTGGGACAGGATTTGTTTCATAAAACTCTGATAACTTTTAATTAATTAAATACACTGACCTCTAATATACAAGTACGCTGAACTAAATATACTATACGAAATGACAGTTGTTTTTTGTGCCGATTCACAGCGCCCACTCGAGCGTCTCAGGGACCAAAAATTTACACATTGCTGCAAATGGCCGTCTCTGACGATTTCTAGGTCTAAAGAGTTTTTGTGTTTACTACGAGATATTTAGATTTTTTTTTAAATAAATAAAGTATTAATTTGCAAAAAATACATGGTATACATGGTGTTTCAATAATTACAATAAAGAGCTTACATGTTTTGCCAGAATTGTACTTAGCATGCAAATTTTTACTTAATTCTTTTCTATAAATTCTTAAGACTATAGAACAATCAAACAATATTCCCTTAAATAATCTAGAGTTTAAGTTTTTTATGTTACTCGATATCTTATTATCACGAACACAAGTTTATAAGCAGCTTTTATTATATTTAGCAAATTTGGGAAGATCATGCAGAACGAGTCTCTGTAGATCACGCCAGCTTCGTGGATCTTTAGCTGATATAAACAAAGCTTTATTTTTATTAACGAACATGCATATTTTAAATATATAGAGAGACGGCAGAGGTAACAAACGTAGTTTTTTAAATATAGGTTGACATGATTCCTCCGGGTGCATCCCGTAAATTGCCCTAATGCACTTTTTTTGAGCAACAAATGCTCGGTTTATATTTGTGTTATTTCCCCATATTATAAGCCCGTAGCGTAGTACCGATTCTACATAATATGCATGATAGGTCATGAGAGCTGTTTTTAGATTTGTTATATTTTTGATTTGCATAAGAGCGTGTGAACGGAACCCAGCAATGCATGAATATGTAAGCTGTCACGCCCTTTATGCCTGGAGGCTTTTATTTGGGTAGTAAGTTTTATTTTATTTATATTTTTCAATTAATTATTTTTTAGCTTGAGTACGTATAGTTTTTATTATATTTGTTGGTATATTGGCGTGGCAAGCTGACATATTATGGCAAATAATTAAATTTTATGTTCTGGTTTTGTAATGTTAATTACCGAACATAGATACCTAGTATTGTATACAATCAAGTATTTTTTTAAATTGAACAGACAGCTGTGCTGCTGGGGAGTTTGTTGCGCCACTTCTTCTTCCCAGTGATAGCACTAGGAAGTGGTGAAGGGCGGGCATTTTTGGGGGACTGTCTTTTGTAATTTTGACGTTTAAAAAGTGCTGATTCTCAGCCTAATTTGAATAAATGACTTTTGATTTTGATTTTGATTTTGAGCATATACAAATTTATTTATTCTCTTTGAAGCATTATCCACATGCTCTTATCTTGAGCTTCTGCTCTTATCTTATCATGAGAGTATGCGCATCTTGTAAAACTCGCTATCAAAAATATTAGTTCATGGACGCTCACGTTGCTGTCAGCGCCAAAATGGCGAAAATCAAATGTCTTCATTTTGTCATCGATGGCATGAAGTCCAGCGTACTGTTTATTCAGTCAGTGATGCTTTGACATGCAGCTTTATGTGAAATAAAATATTTTTATTTGATTTGAACTCAAAGTAAAGGAACTTCCTAGAATTCGGTAGTAAATCTTTGCAAAATAATAGTTTCTTTTTACTTACCGTTCTGAGGCCGAGTTACTCTGTTGGACTCGGTCGTCGGGAACTGGTCCTTTATCAACGATCCATTCGTATAATACTGAGGGTTTATATTGCTGGGAGAGTCAGTAGGTTCATAATAAGGAGGCAAGTACTCCGGAGCCTTGGTCGACACCACGACAGGTGGAAGGTACGGCCTAGAAGTACTGTACGGCCTGGGAGTGGTTACAGGACGTGGGGTTGAGAATGGACGAGGGGTGGTAACGAAAGATGGAGTAAATGCTGTAGAAACTACATTGGATCCGCTAGTTGAAGTGTCTATGGGAGGAAGGTAAGGTACGCCAGGTTTGAGCCCAGTTCCAATCCCGCCAGGACGGAAAACACCGGCGGCTTCTGATCCAGATGAGAAGGAATCAGTTTCCACGAAGTTCGATTGACTGGTCGACTTGAAGACTTCATTGTTGAAGTTTCCAGCGTTGGAACCGAAACGGGTTGGTGTCGGTGCTGTTGGTGTTGATCCAAAACCTGAAGCTGTTGATCCAAACTTGTTGCTGTTAAACGATCCAAATTGGCTTTCGAAGCCTGTGGTCGAGCTTCCTCTGTTAGCGTTGGCGTTGAAGCCTGTGTTGGTCTGGCCTGTTCCGAAGCCTGCCTGGCCTGTGGTGCCAAAACTGCTTTGGCTTCCTTGGCTTGAGCCTGATTGGCTGAAGAGTCCCTGGCCGCTGTTGCCAGATCCTTGGAAGGTGCCGGAGCCGACTCCCAGGGAACCCTGGAGGTTGTTGTTACCAGCGAGGGAGGAGGTTTCGATTCTGCAGCAGATTTCGGTTCTGGTGTTGCAGTATTGCTTCTGTGACAAAAGAAAGACTTTGGTTAGGTTTTGGATACACAGGGTCAAATTGAATTAGCTAGCAAAACTCAGACGTGATGAGTTCCGATATCTAAACATGATCATAATCAGCCTATAATATTACCACTGCTGGGACACAGGCCTCCTCTCAGTGAGAGGGAGTGAGCCGTAATCCACCACGCGGGCCCAGTGCGGGTTGGTAGACGTCACATGTCTTTGAATGTTTGTATCTAGGACATGCCGGTTTCCTCACGATGTTTTCCTTCACCGTTTTTGAGAGCAGTGGTGATGAAATACACATAGTAAAGTGCCTGGCTGGTTTCGAACTTACACCTTTCGGCCACCAGAGCTTTCTAAACTAAACATGACAAAAATGAATAACTATAACAAATCCATTCATACACTAAAACATTCGTACTCAAAACTTTCCTAACGACAGTTTCCTCATTCCTCCGCGTTGCGTTGCGCGTTGCGCCTGTATTATTTATTATTTCATAGAATCAAGCATAAATTGCCGTAACATCATTAAGACCCTGGTTTAATTAAGATAATGCATCAACTGTAGTTAATGTTTCTCTAAACGGCCACCAAAACTACTTAATTGACATTAACAAAATTAACAATGTTCTAAACCATACCTACATCGTATTATAAAGTTATGTATAATTCTTCTGTACGTGTGTGTGTAGCCTAAGGCTCAATTTATATTGCCGTGGAACGGAACATAAGCGTTAATTTTTTTTTTTGTACAAATCATAATGAACTTTATGTTAAAAGTTTAACGCACAAATTAGATAAACATACGCACAGGTCGCGCATCTTCTGGAGAATGATCGCGTATTCTCGGGAATTCCGGCAGTAATAAGCTCGTATCTATGTAGTTTATAGGTCAAGCTACCCGAACCTGTCAAATATCCCCAATCAGCCTTGAACCTTAATGCTTTAGCGATAAAGTTGAAAATCTATTAAAGAAATTTGATAGATTGTAGTAACTTGATGTGCTGGCGTCTGTACGTTAGACCATTGACATAAAGTTCATTTTGCTATGTACGAAAACTCGATTCCGCTCCGTTCCACGGCAATGTAAATTGATCCTAACTCCTCTTGGGCTGGACCGATTTGGATGAAATTTTGTGTGTATATTCAATGGGTTCAATGGGTTCCTGGATGGTTTGTAAACACAATTGGACCCGGTAGGTGGCGCTGCTTTTCCGGGCAGGACGACGTTTGCCGGGTCCGCTTTAAAACTAATAAATGCGAAAGTAAGTTTGTTTATTACACTTCCACGCTAAAACAACTATACGGATTTGGATGAAATTTAGCACATGGGTAGATCATGGAGAAGGACGTAGGCTACTTTTCATCCTGGATCGCAGACGGAGTCGCAGGCAACAGCTAGATAAAAAATAATGCGAAAGTTTCTCAGTCTGTCTGTCACGTTGTCACGAATATACCGCGTGGGTCTGATATAAATCGACATAAGTTTCATTCGCAGCCGACATTTTGTTTTTTTTTCAAAATGGCGGCCATGAGTGAAATCTGACAGCTAGGTATGCCAGGCTCCATATAAGAATCATCAATCCCCTTTGAAATATATGCAGACGCAGCCACGGGATAGCACTACTATATAATTAAACTACGGAGCTAATACTTGATTAAAAATTGCAACACATACTGCCGAGTTTAACTTTAACTGCGAATCGTAAACTATGTAATGGCGACAAAACTAGGATGGATAATTGTTTGTACTAAGGCTTGTTTCCATAAATGGTCTGTCTTTTATAAATGCTATGTCTCATAAATGTCACACGCAGTGTCTCAATTTAAATTTATTTTGCGAAAGTTAAGGTTAGTTTACACGGGACGAAAAATTGGGCAACTGTCAGTTGCTTTAGATTGTTGATGGCAACTTTAAATGTTGCTGGAATGTAATCATTTTTAAAATCATCATCTGCGTTACTTTTTCCCAAACATGCTGTGGTCAGCTTCCAGTCTAACCAGATGCAGCTGAATACCAGTATTTTACATAGAGCGGCTGCCTATCTGACCTCCACAACCTAGTTACTGGGTAACACGATAACTCTTGATAAGACTGGTTGTTTTTGCAGGATTCTGACAACCCGTACAGAATGAGCAAGCTGAAGTGGCAATGGGCCGGCCACATTAGCCATAGAACTGATGACCGTTGGGGTAGACGTGTTCTTGAATGGAGACCGCGAATCGGTAAACGTAAGGTAGGACGCCCTCAGGCTAGGTGGAGCGACGATTTTCGGAGGGTGGCTGGTAGCAGCTTGATGAGTGTGGCCGAGAATCGAGCTGAATGGCTTGCAATTGGAGAGGCTTATGTCCAGCAATGTGTTGCCAGTGATGACCTATGGCAGTGAAACGTGGTCCCTCATAATGGCCCTTATTAGAAAGCAAAAAGGGCAATGGAGAGGGCTATGCTTGGAGTTTCCCTGCGTGATCGAATCAGAAATGAAGACATCCGCAGGAGAACCAAGGTAACTGACATAGCCCGAAGAATTGCCAAACATAAGTGGCAGGGCACATTGCGCGCAGAACAGATGGCCGATGGGGCCGAAAGGTTCTGGAGTGGCGACCGCGTACCGGAAGACGCAGCGTTGGAAGGCCTCCCACAAGGTGGACCGACGACCTTGTGAAGGCCGCGAAAATCGCTGTATGCGGGTAGCACAGACCCGGTCGCAGTGGAGATCCTTGGGATAGGCCTTGGATATATCCAACAGTGGACGACTTTCGGTTGAAATGATGATGTGCAGCAGTGGACTGCTGTAGTGCTGATAATGATTACGACTGTCAAAAATCTACGAGTATCGCCCGATAATTGCTATTGTGTAACCAGCTTATGATTCGCTATTTGTAAAGACGATGTCTTTTATACAACACCGAATGTCAATTTATTTGCGACATTGACATTAATGACATTATGTCACAATCTTTTGTATAGTCTTCTTCACAAATACTTTCTTTGGACGTAGTTGTTGATTGCAAGACGTATAATATATCAATATAAATGCCTTGGTATTTAAAAAAGTTTCTATTGCATTGCATAGTATCTTAGAGCTCTTTGTGAAGCTCGTCTGGTAAAGTATAAACAAGTTTGACATGATACACTTTCACTGACCCGCCTTTGATTACCAACCTTCAGAAAGTTTGATATACTTAACTATACCCTGTCTATTGGGTTAACCGTTTTTTGACAGCTGTCAAAAAATGGTTAAATGGTATGGTTAATGGTGGACAGGGTATAAGGGCTGATTTTTCCATCGCCAGATAACTTTTATTCGAGGAATAAAATTGACATTTGACAGTTTTGTATGACGTAAGTGTCAAAATTATTCCGCGAATAAAGTTATCAGATGATTGAAAAATCGGCCCTAGGACTTTTTATTTATTTATCTAAATACTCGGTAAATAAGTTACCCTTATTATTATGTATAATTGGTGCTAAGAAATAACAGCCGCACGATTCGATCGATCAGGTTAAGCTACGCTTGCCGCAGTTGGTCTGTGGATGGGTGACCATCTTTACATACAAAGACCCCTTCGTGCCTCTGAAAGCACGTTAAGCTGTTAGTCCCAGCTGACATTTGTGGATCATTGACAGTCGTTACGGGTCGTCAGAAGCCCGAAAGTCTCACAACCAGTCTTAACAAGGGGTATCGTATTACCCAGTAACTGGGTTGTGGAGGTCAGATAGGCCGTTGCTCCATGTAAAATACTGGTATCCAGCTGCATCCGGTTAAACTGGAAGCCGACCCCAACATGGTTGGGAAAAGGCAAGTAAATTTAGTTATACATAGGTACGTCCTATACAATAAAGGGCAAGCCTATTGTATAAGTTACCAGGCCCAACGGAATCCGGATTGCTACTAAGAAATTCCTAGTGGAAATACTTAAACATCCTACAATTAACATTTACGCAAATAATTTAATAGTACCTTTTAAACGTTTCAGATTAGTTTGAATACAAAATTATTGCTAGTTAGATACTGCAATTTAATATACTTGTAAACTTGTCTTATTAAATGGATTTAACTTTGATATATAATTATCAAATGGACTTTACATTACCTTAAGTACTACGTAAATTACATCTTATCTTTGCATTTTGGATTCATTAGTTAAACGACATACAAGGTGTCGTTTTGCATCCTCGTCAAATTCAAGGAGGTAACTATGCTACTGATTCTCGACACGAATCAATAATAAAATAAGTAGGTTTTTTTTTTTTCTAATGTTTGGAAATCGGCATGTGTGGGACACGCATTTTAAAACGCGGCCTGTGTGAGACCGCACTGCAACTGCCTTTTTACACACACATAAAAACGCGGCCGCTTATACGATAACATAACGCGATTCTGTTCTTTGAAAGTGGTGTCTTCTGAAATACTGTCAAACTTAAATAACTAAAAAAACAAGTATGTATTCATTATTTACCAGGGATCGTAATTTTATTTGATTATTTATGTCTTTCATAACAGCCTCCTGAAATTTGACGAGGATGCAAAACAACAGTTTGTATAGCCTACATGTTATTGGTGATGTTCTTCAGAAAGGGCAGGTACGTAGTACTCTCAACCGGCGTGCGTGTTTGACCAGCACCCTAATTGCGTAACACACGATCAATCGGAATCGGTTTCATTTTGACAGTTCAACAACATTCATTGCGTTATTTACGTGTTGAGCAGAAAATTTTTTCGAACTTATGAAGCAATGGATTAGCAATTTGCTTCAAAATGATTCTGATTCCGATTGATTGTGTGTTATGCATTTGGGGTGCAGGGCCCCAACTCCATATTATTCCCCGTGAAATCTTACCACGTCAATATCGTGTCTTGTTAACGGCAAGGAATCGAAATGTCAACCGATACTATATCCCTTGTCAAGACAGCAGGGTTATTGCGTAACTCACTAACAACAGCAATTAGTTTCATTTTGACAGTTTTTTTTTAAATTAAAAAACGTTGCCCCACACTAGGAATTACTCCTGTATCGTGGGTGCGTTCACAAACATTTAAGCTCACATACACAAACAGCCAGACTCGGAACAACTACCTGTAGTCAATACAAATATTTGTTCCGTGCGGGAATCGGCGGCGACCAAACGGCGCCGTCCAACTAGCTCCCTGAATGATATTCAGCCAGCGCGTCTAATACATCATTTAATGACGGCACGGTTGGCGCAGTGGTTAAGCAATTGACTGCTGCGCTGCGTGTCGCGGAACGATTCCCGCACGGAACAAATATTTGTATGACCTATAATTAGTTGTTCCGGGTCTGGCTGTTTGTGTATGTGAGTTTATATGTATGTAAATGCACCCACGACACAGGAGAAATTCCTAGTGTGGGGCAACGTTAAAAAAAAAAAATGAACTGGCTGCTCTATTGAGAAAATCCTTGTTTTTAATTCGTTGTGTAAAGCAGGCAGATGCGGCGGGAGGGAGGAACGGAGGCGGAGGGTTACCGCTGCCCTGGAATAGAAAGGGCTAAGGAAGGAACACGGGTGGGTTTTAGTCAGTAAGAGTCTGACACTCCCTTCCGCTCCACCCAGAGCGGGAGGGGTCATTTGATGATTTCCCATCCACAAAAAAAAAAGCAGGCAGATGAGTATTACCCTTTCATGAATCGAGTGGAAGACTATGATAATTAACAACGTGAACGTTAACGTAACGTTTCCGGATATCTGTATTTTTTTTCTCTATGACGTTTTTTCAAGGAAATAACGCAGTTTGTCTGTGGTCTAATTATGTTTTTTCCGCGTGCGACCCATTGTCCCATTGTTGAGCGAATCCTAATAGTTTTTCTACCCGTTTTTCTGTAATTAGCATCAATAACAAGTATACGCGAAGATGATATTCCACGTTCTGCGTTTTTGCTCAGAATAACATAACATAACATTACGCCTGTAATCGCCGAAGGGTTTCGCAGAGGTGTACTTATTGCACACCCCATTTCGCCAGTTAAGTTCAAGTCCAAAGTAATACGACGAGTCTAATCCCATCAATCGAGCACAAATACAGACACTTAGCTAGTTTTTTTTAACCGACTTCTAAAAAATGGACGAGGTTCTCAATTCGGATGTTTGTATTTTTTTTTTATGTTTGTTCTCGCATAACTCCGTCGCTTGGCAACTGTTTTGAAAAATTCTTTTTTTGTTGGGAAGGGTATAATGATGAAAATTTTATCGAAATCGGACAAGCGATTTTTGAAAAATATACAAACATAAAAAAAAATATTACAACAAAAAAGTGAAAAATAAAAACTTTTTCACAAAAAAAAAAACAACTGACTTCCATAACCAATCTGGGCAACAAGAATATTCACGTGGACGAAGTCGCGGGCAGAAGCTAGTTAATAATAAAGCTGAAGAGTTCGTCTGTTTGTCGGTTTGAACACGCTAATCTCTGGAACTAACAGGTCGGATTCGAAAAATCTTTTTGAATTTGATAGCCCAGTCCTAGAGAAAGGCTGTAGGCTATTCAACATCACGCTACAACTCTTAGGATCCGAGCAAAAAGAAGATAAGTCAGAAAGAACTCTATGTGAAAAAAAGTGGGTCGGGGAACAAGTTTCACGTGGACGAAGTCGCAGGCAGCTAGTATTTAGAAAATGACGAAATCATCAATGGTCCGGCCATATTAGCCGTAGAACCGATGACCGTTGGCGTGGACGTGTTCTTGAGTGGAGACCGCGAATCGGTAAACCTAAGGTGGGACGCCCTCGGGCTAGGTGGAGCGACGATCTTCGCAGGATAGCTGGATGAGAGTTGCCGAAAATCGAGTTGAATGGCGTGCAATAGGAGAGGCCTATGTCCAGCAGTGGACTGCTATAGGCTGATGATGAAGTCATCATTAAAGTATTTGTGAAGTTGCATAAAAATGAATGCGAAGTTTTGTCTCAAGCTGACGAAATTGGTCCGATATATTAGCATTGCGTAACATAAAACACGCGCTCCGCTTAGTCGGGTAAACATTTCAATTTGTTGACGTACTGTTTCATCAAATATTTGCATTGCATTGGTCTTGTGCTTAAAGTTTTGCAATTAATTTTATTGGTAGATAATCCTATTAAAAATTTCACGATAGCTCAGTAGTTAAGACCTCGTTTCTCATGCACGAGGTTGTGGGTTCCGATCAGCGGCCTAGTTGAGGAACACACTCAACAGTAGCAATGGCTTTATTTTCGACAGTTCAACAACATTCATTGCGTTATTTGCGTTGTTGAGCAGGCAAATTCATCGATCATATGAAGCAATGATTTAGCAATATTTTTACCCAGTCATCAACATTGTCTGCCTGCCTCTTCCCAACTATATTGGGGTCGGTTTCCAGTTTAACCGAATGCAGCTGAATACCAGTATTTTACATGGAACGACTGCCTATCTGACCTCCACAACCTAGTTACTGGGTAACACGATACCCAATAAGACTGGTTGCCAGATTTTCGGGCTTCTGACGTCCCTTCACGACTGCCAAAGATATTCAAATGACAGCAGGGATCAACGGCTTAAGGTACTTTCCGAGGCACGGAGTGGTCTTGGTATGTAAAGGGTGACCTGATCCACGGACCAACCTTGACAAGTGTAGCTCGTCTCGGGTCGATTGTTAAGTTTTCCGTCATCGTCTGCATAAAATTTTCCACGTAGCAATATCAAGTTTTCATTTCATTTTATATGGCAACACCTGACTTCAAGCCCTTTCCGTTACAAAATCAGCCTAAAAATAGAATAGAAATGTCTAAGCGTCGAAAGGGCAACACTTTACCCGACTGCGAAAGATCAAAGGTGTGTTATGCTTTGACAGCTAGCTGACCTAACTTCTAGAACGGCGCAAACGCAATAGGAAACTTAGATGTATGATTATTTCATCCTTATCTTGACATATACACTTGGGTTCTAAATTGACAGGTAAGTCTTTAAGGGAAATGTCGGAGGGTTCAGCTAAAGTGTGAAGCAATTTTTAGTTTTAATAATTAAGGTGACTACTTCGTTGGTCTCGTAGCTAAATAATAACAGCAGCACGGGTCGATCTTTAAGGTTAAGCAACGCTTGCTGAGGTCAGTTCATGGATGGGTGACCATCATCCATTACATACCGAGACCAATCCGTGCCTCGGAAAGCACGTTAAGCAGTGGCCCCGGTTGTCATTCGTAGATCTTCGATCGTCGTTACGAAGTCAGAAGCCCGAAAGTATGACAACCACATACTTTCGGGCTTCTGACTTCGTAACGACGGCACACTCCCTCTCACAGAGAGAGGCCTGTCAGTGTCCCAGTAGTGGGAACATTTTAGACTGATTATCTAAACTAATATTAGAGAAAAGGTTTGATTTTTACGGTTCCGTACCCAAAGGGTAAAAACCGAACCCTATTATTAAGACTTCGCTGTCTGTCTGTCACCAGCCTGTATCTCAAGAACCGCGATAGCTAGACAGTTGAAATTTTCACAAATTATGTACCCATGTCTGTGGCCGCTATTACTACAAATACTAAAAACAAAATAAAATAAATATCTAAGGGGGGCTCCCATGCAACAAACGCGATTTTTTTGCCCTTTTTTGCTCGATATCAATAATGCCAACAGGCAGGCACTTGAAATATTCACAAAATACTCAGTTGTATTTTTAATTTAATAATAAATAATAAAATTAAAATAAAATAAATATTTAAGGGGGGCTCCCATACAACAAACGCGATTCTTTTGCCCTTTTTTGCTCGATATCAATAATGGCAACAGGCAGGCACTTGAAATATTCACAAAATACTCAGTTGTATTTTTAATTTAATAATAAATAATAAAATTAAAATAAAATAAATATTAAAAGGGGGCTCCCATACAACAGACGTAATTTTTATAGATAATGGTACGGAACCCTTCGTGCGCGAGTCCGACTCGCACTTGGCCGGTTTTTTGTATGTTTGTAATCCTTTCACGCTAAAACGGCTGAACGAATTTGAATTAAATTTGGCACTTGTGTAGACCAAAAAAAGTATTCTATGTGTGCCACACATAGAATACTTTTTTATCGCGATATTCCCGGAGCGCTGCTAGTAAGTATATAATTTACTAGCTGCATCCCACGGATTCAGCCGCATACGTTTCGATCCCGTAAGAATATCGGGATAAAAAGTATCCTATGTGTTATTCTGATGTATAAGCTATATTACTGTAAAGTTTCATCCAAATCCGTTCAGTAGTTTTTGCGTGGAAGAGTAACAAACATCCCTCCATCCATCCTCACAAACCTTCGCGTTTAAAATATTAGTAGGATAGTAGCATTTGTTAAGTAATATAAAACTTTATGTTTACATGACCTCTTCGTAACGCACATAAATCATAGGTATTGCATATTTTGACGCGAATAATTTATCATAGCGTATTCAAACGGTAGGGTCCTTATTATAAGTGTAATATAATAATGATAGCTATTAAACACTTAATAGTGGCTTGATAATAGTGATATTTAGCCGCATCTGGTTAGATTGGAGTCCTACCTCAATGTGGTCAGGAAAATATTAAGTTAATAAAAGATGTATGTTTAGAGGTATGAGGAACAGGGTGTAAAGTTCACTCATCCTCCATAAAAAAAGGGAGGATCCTCCGACCAGACGCGTGTTGTGTCTGGCGGGCAATTGCCCAACGACTGATGTCGGGAAGTTCGTATATATGCTAATTGCGCGGTAAACTCTGCTTGCGAGATGCAGGATTTGCGTGACGTCAGTATGACGCGTTGCTCGCATGTGGCGTTGTAGATACCGCTACTTTATGTTTAATATTTATTAAAACGAAAAGCGATATTAAATAGATCGATTTTAAGGAGAAATTTCCGGGTAGGTATCATTAATTATCATTATTATCTAGTCTAGCCTTTTCCCAGCTATGGTAAGGTGGGCTTACATTCTAGCCGGATGTAGTTGAATACCAGTATTTTACATGGAGCGACTGTCCATCTGACCTCCGCAACCCAGACACGACACCCCTTGGAAAGACTGGCTGTCAGACTTTCGGGCTTTTGACGACCCGTAACGACTGTCAAAATTCCACGATTAACAGCCGCGACCTACGGCTTAACGTGCTTCAGAAAGCACAGACAGCCGACGCACACCCATCAACAAAACCGACCGCAGGAAGAGTAACTTAACCTATGATCGATTATTTTTACCCATAATGTTCCCATTGCTAGGATCCAGGCAACCCATCCACGAACTGACCGCGGCGACAGTTGCTTAACCTTGATCGATTGACCGGCGGTGCAGCTGTTACTTAGCCACCAGCCCCTCCCATACAACTACTAGATACTATTTCGAAATACCATCTACATACGTATGTCTATCCAAAACACGATAATATTCGATATTGTAATAAGGGAACTACCATTTATCATACCGTCGTGTACTGTCAAGAACACAAGTGTAGACATGTACCGAGGTACCGGCGCTTGCGCAAGCTGTTTGTTTATTTCGTAAGTCTAAAATATGGGTATGTTATGACCTTTTTCCTGACCTGTGACTTGTGGAGTAGGCTCGCTCCCTTTTATGTCAACATCTGCCTAACCTTTTCCCAACTATGTTGGGGTCAGCTTCTAGGCTAACCGGATGCAGCTGAATACTAGTATTTTACATAGACCAACTGCTTGTCTGACTTTCACAACCCTGTTAGTGGGTAATACGATACCCCTTGGTAAGACTGATTGTCAGATTTCCGGGACTCTGACGACCCGTAACGACTGTCAAAGATCTACAAATGACAGCCGGGGCTAACGGCTTAGTTAATTAGCAACCCATAATCACCAAATATAATAAACGAAACAAAAATTCACAAGAGGAAAATGTTCTTACCAAGATTTCATTAATATAAAAATATATCAAACTAAATAAATCCATCAATCACTTTCGACGGCAACTGTTCCTAAAGTCAAGAGCTTATGACACAATAACTGTTAACACCCATACATATTATGTATGAGAGGTGTATGTACTATGTATTTATGTATGAAATGTATGAGATGCGGCACAAACAAGATTTATATCTCCGGAGGCACTATTTCATTCTCTCCATTCAAGATAATTGTTATAATCATATTGTTTTGAAGTATCTATGAATCTTTGAGGCGTGGTTGAATTCTTAGTGAATATACTTGTCAAAATATTGTGTAGTATACTTGGAATATGCTCCTGTCTTTTTTATATGAGAGGGATTTGCCCAGCGGTGGTACATTAATAGGTTGGTATTATTAGGCTTGTAAATGTTTAAATAATGACCAGTTATAGTTTATATATTTATTCAAAAATTCGCAGACGTAACATCCACCAACCCGGACTATGGTGGTGGATTATGGCCCAGTCCCTCTCACCAAGAGGAGGCTGCAAATTATAGGTTGATTATGATATTTTAAGTGTGCAATTTACTGATGATGTGGCGACATGCCAATACATTTAAAGTTTTTAAGCCCTGGCTGGAGGCCTTCACAGGTAAGTCCGGTTAAGCAGACGACCACTTCCTAGGATGATCTGCGAGATGCCATTTATAAAAATAAAAAAGGCACAACATTGAGATTTCAATGCTAAATCTAACTTAAATATTAATGTAGGCATTGATATCATATAAAAAAAAACCCTAATTCGTATTCCACAAGTACTTAGCAGGTAGCATGTTCTTGATGAAAATCAGTTCAGTAGTTTAGCCAAAACAACGTACCAAACTGACAGAATGACTTTCTTCATCATAATCGCGGTCCATTTTTAATATTTGTTTTGTAGTCAATCATTATGTCAATTATGTCAAACAAAGCAACATCAATCATAATATTCATCATACAACGTGGGTTTATGTGATGTCAGTGAGTTGCGCGGGAGTTGATGACTCATTAACTAGCGTTTGTTAAAGCAGGTTGATGGATAGATGACCTCAGGTCATTGCAGAAGCCTATAGAAGGAAAATACTAAGTATGAATAAATAATAAATAAATAAATCCCTGGACATTTCACACAGCACCATTTGTCCCAAGCTAAGCAACCTAATGCTTGTGTTATGGTAACAAGATAATAATAATATAATAAATAATAATAATAAATCGTTTATTTATAAAAAAGGGAACACATTTTACATTGATTACCTTAACAATTAAAAATAGCGCACAGTTGCTAATTTGCCTGAACTAGGTTGAACCTGTGCTTCAGGCTAAGAAGTGCTTACATACTAATAATAAATTAACAATGCGTATAACGTAAAAACTAAATTAAAACTTAGGTAAATAAACGTAAAAATAGCGTGTTAGCAGTTTTATTTGCAGACAATAAGTAGGTCTTCTGTCTGTGCATAATTGTTTGTTAGTAGATAATTAAGAATAATTTTTTTACAGCTATAGTAATTTAGTTTATAGATACTTAGTTTTCTATTTAATCTATTGTACAGGAATGGACCTAAGAATGTTATAAATCTTTCTACAAAGACATGTTTTGAGGCTGCATTAGACATGCATACCAGATCATTCCGTCTCTTGTTAGTGTTGTCGGCATTGTAGGTAAGCATGGTGTGCTGTTTTAATACTAAGTGCATAATGAAAAGCTGGCGAACCGTTAGTACATTGCAGGATTTATAAAGCAGATCTGTGGGAAAAAAGAAGGGATGGAAGTTTGCTACCTTCAAAATGGCTCTCTGAGCTCTTTCAAGAGGAAGCAAATTAGTTTTTGGTGCGCCACCCCAAGAAGTGATGCAGTATTGAATTATAGATTGACATAGGGCCAAATAAACTTGTGTGATTAATTTGGAATCTGCTAAAGTTCGCAATTTTTTAAAAACATATATTAGTTTGCGTACTCTTTTCACTAGGCTTTCAATATGTTTTTTGAAAGAGAGTGTGTCGTCTATTATTATCCCCAGATATTTTATGTTGCTCGTTTTGTGGATAAAGGGACAATTACACATGGTGATTGTACGGTTTCCACATTGATGGGCATATAGATGAGGGTTAGTAATGTTAAGTAGAGGCTTGCCCATGGAGAAGTGAATATATTTTGTTTTGTCGGCATTTAATGTTAGTAAATTGATTTGAAGCCAATTAGTCACAGTATTAAAACCTAGTTGAGCAATTTCGAACAGTTCGCTACTGGTTTTAGCGCTAAATATTAACGCCGTATCGTCGGCATATGATATTATTTTACAGTCTTTGATATTTAGATTGCACAAGTCGTTAATATAAATAAGGAAGAGGGTGGGGCCCAGAATACTCCCCTGTGGAACACCAAAACCAGTATTTTTCTGGTCATCGCTCGTAATATTATCTATTCTAACACATTGGTACCGGTGGTCTAAATAGTCAGTAAAAAGTTTCAGCGGCGTTCCCCTTATTCCTATGATCTCTAATTTGTTCAGGAGGACAGAAACAGACACCGTGTCGAATGCCTTGGCTAAATCGAGAAAGACTCCCAGGGTCTGGTTTCCTTTGCCAAGTTCTTCTGAGATATAACCAGTCAGACTATGCACCGCATCGGCTGTCGACAGTTTGGCTCTAAAACCAAATTGCGCAGGGGATAAGATGTTGTTTTTTTCTAGGTAATTAACTAGTCTACTGTTTATAATTTTCTCTAGTATTTTGGAAATTGAGGGGAGTAAGGATATTGGCCTATAATTATTAACTACGTCTTTACTTCCAGATTTAAAGATAGGGATTACAACTGCCTTTTTTAGACAACTAGGGAAAATTCCTTCGGAAAGACAGATTCGAAATATATGCGTTAAGGGACGTACCAAAATATGCTTAAAGAGTTTAAGGATCTTATTGCTTATATTATCCCATCCAACTGCACAGTCGTCTTTTAACCCTGAAATTAATCGAGTTATTTCATCTTCATCAGTATCCAACATGGCGAAAGATTTCGAGTTACAGCTATTGCTTGATTTTTTTAAAGATGGTTGGTCGCAGTATTTTGGAATCTGTTCGGCAAGAGTTTTCCCAACATTTACAAAAAAGTTATTTACATTGTTGGCTGATAAGAGTGGTGAAGGATTAGCCAACAATAAACTCGAATTTGATTCACGCTGTTTAGACATGTTAGTGATGATTTTAATATGTTTCCAAAGTTGCTTGGTATTTTTTCCTGCTTTATTTAATTCAGTTTTATCGTAATTATTTTTTAAATTCTTCAGGAGATTGTTGCAGAAATTCCTGTATCTTTTATAGGTGGTTTCAATTATTAGATTATCAGGGTATCTTTTAGTTTTCTGATGTAGTTTATCTCTGTGTCTTATACACCGAATTAGTCCCGGAGTAATCCATGGTTTAATAATATAAAATTTCTTATTCACTGACAAGATGGCTGATAAACTACTTATATACAATTTTTTTTTTGTAAATACATACATATTATAGATAGAAAAACACCCAGACTCGGAACAAATACATGTAGGTCATACAAATATTTGTTCCGTGCGGGAATCGAACCCGCGACACGCAGCGCAGCAGTCAATCGCTTAACCACTGCGCCAACCGTGCCGTCGAATGAAGCTCTTCATTTACGCTAAATAAAACGGTTGTACGGTTATTGTAGAAAAAAACTTCGCACGTGTCGATCGATTACGTTCAGGCTACGCTTGCCACGGTTAGTCCATCGATGAGTGAAATCAGAATCTTGAAATTTGGTACGAAGCAACGTCTTATAGCACAGATAAAGGAAAAATTGCGAAAACCGTAAATTTTTGGTTACGTCATATAATAAAAATATTTTTAATAATTTTAAATAGTACGGAAGCCTCGGTGCGCGACTCCGACTCGCACTTGGCCGTTTTTTTTGTGTGAATATTGTGTGCCTTAACTAACCTAGGTCAAATAAACGTATTTTCTTTTTTTCAAATTAGGTTTAAATTTCTTGGTCGTTGATATATGTTTATGTCTAAACTGTCTGCCTACTCTTTTTAACTATTTACCGTGAACATACACATAATATCCTCAGCCAGGCAGGTCATCAGGTTTAGTACTGATGTTGCAATAGGTACCTACATACGACTCGACGTCGCCGCACCAAAGGACATCGAGATACAAGAGCGTTAGCAAAAATGTCAGGCTTAAAGTATTGTTTGTTTTGACATTTTCTTGGAGGCCTGCTGTGAGCGTTGTTTATGGAGTTTGTTTGAATTGTTGTTGTGAATTATTCGTGATCTTTCTGGGTTTGGCATGAAGATGAATTAATATATTATATATTGAAAAATTAAATTATATATTGATGAATTAATATATTTATTATTTTTTATTTTCTATCAGACTTAAGGCTGATTTTAGAAAAGCTAGTTACTTTTTGTACGTGGCTTAAAATCGACGTCTGACAGCTGTCAAAAATTCATAATTTATTCTCGGGATAAGACTTATTCCAGGAATAAAAGTTTAGTGGAATTTGGCATTACTGACTTATCGAAAAAAAAATTGCTGTTTCACATGAAAATGCAATACTTCTCCAATCAAAAATTTCAAAACAATTGTATTTTTTTCAATTTCGGAGTTATTCGCATAGTAAAATTTGTTCAAATTGATTAGAATTTTCACCCCCTGAAAGATTACTAATGCATTCAACAGTGGCTATTAGAAAAAATAAACTTGAGATTTCTACTGTCTAAATTCTTCTGGGAACTTAAAGATTATCGTAGACCTCATAATATTCATCGTTTTCCGTCATGCAAGATGGAGATCATTAGCTGGTCCATTTTGCAATTAAACTGTGTCCAAATAAACTTTTTTCTTTCTTTCTTTTCAATGACTTATTTAGCCTACATTGTCCCACTGCTGGGCAAAAGCCTCCCCCAAATCCTTCCAGGCATCCTTTTCTTGTTTTTTGCTTTTTTTAGCATTTGATATTGCAATAAAATAAATAAGTATTGCAATAAGCTAAAACGTTTTTAGACACATTTGCCAATATTAATACTGTTAAATAAGTTTATATCCTTAGCTAACGTTTATCGAATCCGTTTTTCAACCGGCGCATATAAACAATAAAAAAATAGCAAAGACTAGAAAAACACATAATTATTTTAACTCTACCTAAAATCATCATCAGCCTCTGGAAGTCCATCGGCCAGCTGGACCGAGGCCTCTCCTATTGCACGCCAAAAATAAATCCTAACTAACATTATAAATGCGACAATAAGTTTTTTTGTTTGTTACGCTTTCACGCTAAAACGGCTAAACGGATTTGGATGAAATTTGGCACATGGGTAGGCCAGGACCCGGAGAAGGACATAGGCTTATTTTTATCCTGAATCACAGACGAAGTCGCGGACTGCAGCTAGTCTACAAAAAATCTTCAAAACTAAATACCAAACTGTTTTGCCAACCGTACTTGCCTTGTTTCGCTAGATGGACATCAGAATGTTTTCTTTACAATTGCTTAAGTCCGCACAAACGTGTTAGCTTTTTATGCTGACCTTAATTTAGGCACACATGTTAAATTCTTACGTTTTCTTGGTAAACTATTAGTCGGTTTTTCATTGGGAAATTAGGCATAGCTGCTAACATCATAATTATGATCACGGCTGTATTTCACGAAGGGTAAGGCAGAGGACTACTTAGCACGTGAGAGCAGTGCTTTTTTTTGGGTGGGAAATCATCACATGATCTCTCCCGCTCTGGGCTGAGCGGAAGGGCGTGTCAGACTTTTACTTACTAAAACCCACCCGTGTTCCTTCAGTTGCCTGTGCCAGGGGCCACGGTATCTCTTTCGAACAACACACGGCCCTGGCAGGCATCGGCCCTAGCGACCCCGTCAGTTCGTGCTGACATCTCTTTGAGGCGCGCGTGGAACACACCGCGCCGTCGAGTCGGGCCTGGTTATTACCGGGCGGCGAGCTGCCCATTGCTCGCCACCCGCAATCCCGCGCCTACGGTGGGCGGGAGTCGGCTGTTGACTCCCGTCCACCGCACCGGCGCTGGCTCCGACTTACGAGGTGTAGGTCGTGAGCTCTAACCCAGACTAACGCAGACGAAGGTGTGTTGTGTACATTTTTTTTTTGTTTTCGGGGGGAAACTTTCTAAATGCACACGACCTCCGGGGAGGGAGGACGGGGAGTGTGGGATTTTTACCTCACTAAACCCACCCAAGTGATCACTTCCTCTTAAAAGACCAATTCCGGAACCCCCCCTGTGCAACGCCTGGGGTGACTGTAAGGGGGCCTCCCATGAGCCTCACTATAATGCTCCCAAAGCTCCCACACAGGCCTCCTCTCTGTGAGGAGTAGGCTAACAAACTACCACCGCGGCCCAGTGCGGGTTGGACGATGTCACATGTCTTCGAATTTTTGGTTCTAGGACATGCCGGTTTCCTCACGATGTTTTCCTACACCGTTTTGAGAGCAGCGGTCTCGAAATAATTTACACAAAGTAAAGTCCCTGTCCGGGTTCGAACCGACGACCTACAACTCGTAAGTCGCGGCCATTTCCACTGGGCCTCCACTGCTCAACATAAGATGATTAATTTTTTGGAGCTATGAGGAACAGGATCTAAAGTTCACTCATACTCCATAGAAAAGGGCATTGAGGCATTAAGTCCGCCTTTGTACCTTTTTGTGCGAAAAGTTTAAATAAATAAATAAAAGGGAGGATCCTCCGACCAGACAGATGTTGTGTCTGGCGGGCAATTGCCCAGCGATTGATGTCGGGAAGTTTGTGTATATGCTAATTGCCAGGTAAACTCTCCTTGCGAGATGCAGGATTTACGTGACGTCATCATGACGCGTTGTTTGCATGTGGCGTTGTAGATACCGCTACAATTTTAATTAAATCATCACAATCTCGATTTCGACACTTTTGTATACTTCCTAAGTCACCTGCTTAGCCACATAAAAGTGTTAATTATTATTTATTTTACACGTGCACTTGGGAGTTTGGGACTGACTCATTTATTTATTAAACTCATTCATATTAATATTATTATAAGTATCGTGTTACCTAGTATCTATGTTGTGGAGGTCAGAAAGGCAGTCGCTCCATGTAAAATACTAGTAGCTCATCCGGTTAGACTGGAAACTGACCCCAACATAGTTGGGAAAAGGCTAGGCAGATGATGGCTTAAGTAGTTAAAGTTTGTATGCCTAAGAAGTCACAGGAAACGGATAGTTTCTAATCTAATGACTATTATTAATTACCAAGCCTCTAGCTATCCTTATTATTATTACTATTTAATAATGAAGATCTCCTTGGGCTTGTTTTAATAGGATTTTCTTAAAGATAATAATTGCAAGGTAATTTTAATAACATATCGGTTTCGGATATGTGGTTATAAACTCTTAGGTTCGACCATTGGGTCATGAAGATTTATAAGATTAACAAAAAATCTGCGATAGTAATAATACATGGCTCCAAAAAAAAAAAACAAAGATAAATACACAATTGCCAGTTATGTTTACATGAACATAACATAATCCGCGTTTAGTGTTCCCACTTCTGGGACACAGGCCGCCTCTCTGTGAGAGGGAATGGGCCGTAATCCACCACGCGGGCCCAGTGCGGGTTGGTAGATGTCTGAATGAATTTTTGGTTCTAGGAACTGCCGGTTTCCTCACGATGAGTGCACTGTTGGCCCACGGCAACGTCTGCGACATACGAGTTGTAGGTCGTAGGTTCGAAACCAGTCAGGCGCTTTAATTTTTTGTGTAAATTCTTTCATCACTACTGCTCTCAAAACGGTGAAGGAAAACAGTTAAGTATGTTTAAGTCTATTGCCATGAAAAGACCATGGAAAAACTCAAACACACTTGTCCGACCTAGGAATCGAACCTAGATCAAAAAAAAACCGGCCCAGTACGAGTCGGACTCGCGCACCGAGGGTTCCGTACAATTTGAAATTATTAAAAATATTTTTGTTATATGATGTAACTAAAAATTTACAGTTATCGCAATTTTTCCTTTATCTGTGCCATAAAACGTTGCTTCGTATCAAATTTCAAGATTCTGAGTTCACGGGAAGTACCCTGTAGGTTTTGATTTCCTTGCGAGTGTCGAAAATTTGCGGAAACTTGCGGCATAAACGGCTGTATCTTTTGATTGCGTTGGCTTAGAAGTTTGATTTTTTCACAGCTCTAAGGGTCAGTAGACCTGAGTATTTGTAATAAATTCCAGCTTGATACCTCCAAGCGTTTCTGAGAAAAAGGGTCTTGACAGACAGTGATCCTATATTTTTTTAGCTCGACTTGATAATTGAACTCAAACCTATACATGGCATGATATTTGACATGAAGCGACTGCCTATCTGACATCCACAACCCAGTTACTGGGTAGCACTGATTTGTAACTAGCCGTAACGACTGTCAAAGATCTACGAATAACACGGTACCAGCGGCTTAACGTGCTTTCCGAGGTATGGATGGTCACCCATCCACGAACCAACCTCGGCAAGCATTGCTTAACCTCGAAGATCGACGCGTGCTAGTGTGATTACTTAGCGCCAAGCCCCTCAGGCGTGTACAATGACAAATGATTTCCTTAATTTCGTAACTTTTGTCGGCCACACCCAAAATACCTTCAAAACCAGTTTCAATTAATTATTATTTTACAATCTTAACAATTATTGTTATTAGTTAACAAAAGTCTCGTCACAATTAATCCATCAGCTCTATAGATAGACAGACAAACAAATACATATGAATAAAACATGATTTGTGATTGGGAGGATCCGGGTTCGGTTTTCGTTTGTGGCATTTTAATTTCGACCTTGACATTTCGCGGGGTTTGACGTAAAAGATGCGTAAATTTTAATAAATGATAATTAATTCTTTTACGCATCTTTAGTACTCGGTCTAGTGGTTATAAGCGCAAGTGCTGAGCGAGGCAGCTAGGTTCGATTCCTACGTTGGGTAAAGTATATTTGAGTTTTTCTATCAGGAATTTCATAGTAGGGTGTTTCTCTGCCCACCATCAAACAATCTGCCTACCCTATGTTGGGGTTGGCTTCCAGTCTAACCTGATGCAGCTGAATACCAGAATTTTACACGGAACGACTGCCTATCTGACCTCCACAACCCAGTTGCTGGGTAATACGAAACCCCTTGCTAAGACTGGTTGTCAGACTTTCAGGCCTCTGACGACCCGTAACGACTGTCAAAGATCCACGAATGACAGCCGGGACCAACTGCTTAACGTGCTTTCCGATTCCCCAACATAGTTGGGAAAAGGCTACGCAGATGATGATGACCTCTCTCTGGCTACCCCTGCGGGGAATATAAGCGTGATGTTATGTTATTTGATGATTCAACTCATTAACGTACCAACCTCTGTACATATTATGACATCAAAGTTAAATAGCGGAGTCTTGACCTTAACTGACTGTATCCACTTAAGGTCAAAGCGTCCATACTGATTTTTTTTAAATAAAAACTATTTTAAATTCTTAATATTTCCTTGATAACGGACAGGTATTGATTAATGATTTGCGAAGATGACTTTTGCGCTTGCAGGTGGTCGTTATTTAATTTGTGAGGTTAAGCTGTGCTTATCGCGGCCAGTTTTGGGATGGGTGACCATTTTTGTCATTTTCCGTAGTTTTGGAAACGATTATCATAGGAATCAATTATACATAATATTGCAGTGATTTTTCTGATTCTCATAAAGTATCTACTTATATAAAATTATACCCAAGATTTTGATGGGGCACTAAGGAAAATACAAGTTTGATTTTTTTAAAGATTCTAAATGCATCAATAAGCACTACGAAAAAGACGCCGATTCCCTTGTTCACAAACTAAACTAAATTTAAGTTCAGTGCATCTTTTTCTTTGTATTTCATTAAGAAAAGGACAGAAGATAAATATTAGTTTAGTCCTGTCTGAAATAAAGACACTCCATAGACAGTTTAGACGTGATTAAAAACATGGCTACTAAAAATACGTCAATTTACGTCAGGCACTGACTAATTTGACAAAGGAATCGGCGTCAGTTTTAAAAATGAATCAGTTTCGCTGCCTCCTATAAGAAATGACCCTTATTTAGCTGTATCTCACAGCATAACACTCATAATCACGCCTGTAATCCTCGAAAGGTTAAGCAGAGATGTACCTACCGATAGTACACCCACATTTCGCCAATTATGTTTAATCTTGGGCATTATTTTATAACTAGCTGCGCTCCGCGGTTTCACCCGCATAAGTTTCGAACCCGTGGGAATATTGCGATAAAAAGTATCCTATGTGTTAATCCTGGTTATAAACTATCTGTGTGCCAAATTTCATCCAAATCCGTTCAGTAGTTTTGGCGTGAAGAAGTAACAAACATACAAACACATACACACACTCACTCACAAACTTTCGCCTTTATAATACATACCTATTAGTGTGATATGTATGGAACTAACGGTAATATAGATGGTTCTTATACAGATCTATCATTACATTGATCTTAAAAACAACCGACTTCCATAAAAACACTACAAAATGAAAAATAACTTTAATTTCGGAAGTCGGTGTCTTTGGTTTTTTTTTTTTGTATTTCGTTTTTCGCCACCGACTTCCGAAATTAAAGTTATTTTTCATTTTGTAGTGTTTTTATGGAAGTCGGTTGTTTTTTTTTGTAAAAAAGTTTTTATTTTTCACTTTTTTGTTGTGATATTTTTTTTTATTTTTGTTGTTTTTTCAAAAACCGCTTCTCCAATTTCGATAAAATTTTCATGGGACCATTTGGGAAGTATACCCTTTCCAACAAAAAAAGAATTTTTCAAATCGGTTGGCAAGCGAAGGAGTTATGCGCGAACAAACATAAAAAAAAACAAACATCCGAATTGATAACCTCCTCCTTTTTTAGAAGTCGGTTAAAAAAACACAGTCCTCATTTGTGTATGTTACTAAATATAGCACATCTTGCATAAAAAAACCGCTTTACAATTTTTTTAATCAACTTGTCTTATTAATCACCGTTCATTTAAAACACCCAGTCTCCGGACACGGAAGTAACACGTAAGTAAGCATTACGTAAAACAAGAAGCTAACAGGTATAATAAATCAATGTCTTCACAATCGAATCTAATAAATTAATCTAATTTAAGTAACTAAAAAGATAAACAGTAAATATATCCTGTTAAATCGAAATCTGATGTCATTTATTCAAATTAGGCCGAGAATCAGCACTTTTCGAACGTCAAAACTACATAAGACCGTCCCCCAAAACGCGCACCCTTCACCACTTCCTAGTGCTTTCGCTGGGAAGAAGAAGTGGCGCAACAAGCTCCCCAGTTTGTTGCGCCACTTCTTACGACGAAACGATTTTGTCTTTTTTAATTTTTACAGAAGAATGACATCATCAAAAAGAATCACCATGAAGAATGACCTCATCATCATTCTTCTGTCCTTATCCTAATATATTTGTGGTGGGCAAGTCTTTCTCTTCCATACTATGAACGGCACGGCACGGTTGGCGCAGTGGTTAAGCGATTGACTGCGGCGCTGCGTGTCGCGGGTTCGATTCCCGCACGGAACAAATATTTGTATGACCTACATGTATTTGTTCCGAGTCTGGGCGTTTTTCTATCTATAATATGTATGTATTTAAAAAAAAAAATTGTATATAAGTAGTTTATCAGCCATCTTGTTACCATAACACAAGCATTAGGTTGCTTAGCTTGGGACAAATGGTGCTGTGTGAAATGTCCAGGAATATTATATTATTATTATTATTTTATACTTCTCTACTAGTCGTTATCTCAGTAGTCACCCCCTTTCTAGCATATCATAATATATCAATTTTCACAAATCCAGACTCTGGGCTGTTTCTGAGAAATTCCTAATAAAAAATTAACCCAATATGACTTTGCTCCACCCCGGAATCGAACCCAGGACCTCATGCTCAGCAGTAACACTTGCGATCACTACACCAACGAGGCAGTGCAGAACTAACTCAAACTCAAAGCATTTATTTCAAATTAACCAATAACAGGTACTTTTGAATCGTCAAGGGGTCGGTCAGTCAGAAAGATTATCATCATTGACATAATATATTTGACAGTATATTTATTAGATGAGGCTAGTTGCCCATTTCAATGCATATACCTATGGAGAAGAACGGGCAAGAAACTCCACGGACACTCTTTTAAATCAAAATAATATAGAAAGTATTGGTTCACACATCATTCATGTTAAAAATTATCCATGTGAGAACGATGCAGAACGTTAAAAGCGACCGTAATGAAAAGTTTGAAACAATAAAAAAACAATTCAAATATTAAATTAAATTAAAATAAGCCATGGCAGCAGAGAGGTAACCAGTCTCTACTGACTAATAATAATATTAATACTAGTAATTTTTACAGAATATCTTTACTACTTCTACTTGCCATCCAGTACACCTATAGTATGCGGCAACTTAGCTCTGGACTGTATAACAGAATACATAAACTTATATCCTTAAACTCCCTAACTAAACACGAAGTCAAAATCAAATTTACAGATTGGTTGCAGAAGTTAACGTAAGATGAAACCGACAATATTATTACAATTGTCTCTTAAAAGAATTAATGCTATATTTAAACTAAGGCACTGTTGGTTTAATTTATGTTGTGTTACTATATATATATATATATATATATATATATATATATAGTCCTCTTCACCGTATCCGGCGACAGCGACCCCGACTACTTCTCTTTCCTTTCTCTCTCTCTCTCTCTCTCTATAAGTACCTGCACGACACTTAATACCAGTTGTATGTCATACCTGGAGGAACCTTGGCTCCTAAAACACAGGCTTTTGGCCTAGTTTAGGAGGCAGCAGTTCGCCCTTTAATGTGACTCTATTGTACAATATATTTTTAATCCTGTGTACTTATGTATGTTTTCCAAGTGCACAAATAATAATTGTTATTTATTATCTCTATCCATTCCTGAGATCTCTCCGTGACAGACAGACGTCATCAGCTCTCTCGCTTGTCAAATCTTGTGTTAACAAGATGAAATATTATAGCTTGTTGTTTGACCGACAAATTTCAACAGCTAACAGCATATACTCGTATGACAGCATATGGCAGAACATTTATGTACTGATCAGAGATATGACTAGTATCACAAACATATTATATTATGTAATACGTGGGTCCCCCACGTAACGTGTAGCCATTTATTTTCTGTAAGTAGGTTTGCACTAACACTTTTACACGTCAATCATATTTTAAAAACTAGATGAGGTCGGCGTTTCCTTCCTGAATACTCTGAGAAGAAAGGCCGAAACAAACTCAGGGGTCACGTCTCTTTTAAAGTCCAGACATAATCTTGGTCAGATCATGTGAAGACCATGGAGATTGGTGTCTGAGATGGTCTTTTAATGTCATGAGATAAAGAAACTCGTATCTAATCTAGTTCCAAATACTCTTTCTATAACAAGTTTAGAACTCTCTATCTACCAACTTAATAAAGCTTTAAACGCGAGCAGACTTCGGCAACTATCATCTATGTCATCACTTGCCCACTCTTGTCCTAATTAATTTGAGGTCAGCGCAACATGTCTTCTCCTTCAATACATCTCTATCATACTCCCTCAGTAGTCAACTTTTGTCTCAGTAATGACCTCACTTTTGACAACTATTCCTAGTACATTGAAATTCAATAACGTGGAAACTCTCTAACTGTCAGGTACACTAATAGACTGTATCGTTTTATGATGTCCAAGGGACATTCAACCCTAAAGGTGGTAAAGAAAAAAAAACCTACCCATCGCACGACGTAGATGAGTCGATGGAAACCTCTAGTACCAAAATCCATCCAGCCGTTATCGTGTTCCAAAGGTGCAAAGAACATGAAAATTCCCATATACAAAGATACATACTCGTAGAGACAAAGATTCCCTAGATTTTGCTGTCTCGCAGTTGAGTAATTTTAGTATGAGATACACAAAAATGTTAAAAAAATATTAGAAAAGACTCACCTGAGTATTAGCCTGCAGAAGACCACCTCCATTGGTATTCACGACTCCATTATTGCACTGTGACTTATGAACACAGACGTATCCTTGTCCAGCACAGGTCTGCTGCAGATCTCCTCCAGAATTATCATGAGCATTAACGTTTCCGGTGCTCTGGAAGATCTCATCAATGTTCTGTTGCGTCTGCTGCTGTTCGAAGTCATATTCGTTTTTCTGGGTGTTCTGGATACGGTTGACGTTGGCACCAGCTGGCGCGAAGGGTGCGGGAGAGGAACCAGTGAAGCCAGAACCTGAGTTGAATTTGTTGGAGTTGGCGTTGAAGGCGTTGAAGCCCGTTCCTTGGGTGCCTTGGGCGGTGCCAAAAGCGTTTTGACTACCCTGAGCGCTGCCGAAAGCGTTTTGACTGCCCTGAGCTCCGAAAGCGGTTTGACCACCCTGAGCAGTGCCGAAACCACTTTGGCTGCCCTGTCCAGCTCCAAAACTACCCTGACTACTTTGAGAGTTGGAACCGAAGGCGCTCTGTGAGCCACCACCAAATCCAGCACCCTGTGCTCCAAATCCAGCACCACCAGCTGAGACACCACCGTTTAAGAATGGATTGCCCGAGATATCAATCTCCTTTGTCGAAGACGATTCGAAGGATTGAGTTTTAGCGAAGTTGCCACCAGCTCCATTGAATCCTGCACCAGCAGCTCCATTGAATCCTGCACCAGCAGCTTGATTGAATCCTGCACCAGCAGCTCCATTGAATCCTGCGCCACCAGCGAGCTTAGAGAAATCACCATTCAGGAAAGGATTGGCACCCAAATCAACACCTCCAGCACCACCGTTACTCGAGCTGGTAAAACTAGAGGAAGATTTGCTGAACTTCTCAAAGGACCCACCGCTGCCAGCAGCACCAGCTTTGAACGGAGAATTCTCGTTCATCCACCAGAATGGACCACCATTGGGAGCACCACCTTCGAACACGCTGTTTCCTGCTGCTTGGAACTGGAATTCGTTTCCAGTATCAGCATTGGCTGCAGCGTTGAAAGCTTGTAGGTTTCCGAATTTCTCGATGATCTTACCGTCTTTTACTTTGAGCCCAGCACAGCCCTTCTCTGAGGAGCATCCTTCGAAGGATTCCTGTGTGTGTACTTGAGCATTTGGTAGGGTTTTTAGTGCTGCTAAAAATTCTTTGGGTAATTTAAGGTTATGGGTGGAGCTGGAGCATGCTGTGCAGCGTTCGGCTCTTGCCTGTGGCTCACTGGCCTCTGCTTCTAGGATTGGCTCTTGGCTCTGGGCCAGTTCTTTCACATCTTCGATGTTTTCGGGGTGAGCGTTGGCCGCTAATACCAATATGGCAACCACTATTGAAAATAGTGGCTTCATGGTTCTGTAACAAAAGAAAAAGGGGCTTTTTAGTAATCTTGTAACATCAGTCATGGAATTTGCTGGAATGGGAAGTTATAAACTAAAGGTTTTGATGAGTTTGGTCATCGTTAGGTTAGGTTTAGTTTCAAGTTTATATATTTTTATTGATTTCCATTATAATTTTGACTTAAAACGTAACTATATGTATAGCCAAAACCAAAAGAATACGTACATGCTCAAAGAAAAATATTTAATTATTAAACACTCGTATAGCACATAATACAAATAAGACAAACATATTTAAAACTAGTATATACAGGGTCATATTAAATTAGCTAGCGAAACTTCAGAGACGGGATGTTACCGATATGTAAACACGAGAAAACTAAAAAAAAGTTTTTCTTAATTTTGTACATTCTAATAAGTAATTACAACTGATTACGGAGTCAACGTCCGGTGTAGTGTAGTTACTTGAAATTATGAATTTAGTAAAACAGTTTTTTTTTGTTTTATCGTATTAAGTAACGATACTTATCACATATGTGAAGTTTCGCCAACTAATTTAATTTGACCCTGTGATATGTAAGAAAGATTTTTATTTATAACCTTATCATTTATTACTATCGATAATATTGTTGAAAAATATGATGACAAAGTATTTTTCTGGATCCCTAATAACACGTTGACGTCTACAGTACATATCCTATCATACTTCCTACTAATATTATAAATTTGAAAGTTTGTATGGATGGATGGATGGATGGATGGATGTTTATTACTCTTTCAGGCAAAAACTGCCGTACGGATTTGGATGAAATTTGGCGCACAGATGGTTTATAACCAGGATTAACATATAGGATACTTTTTATCCCGATATACCCACGGGATCGATCGATCAAACTTATGCGGGTGAAACAGCGGGGCGCAGCTAGTTTATTAATACCGTTTACATTTTTCTTTACATATCGTTAAAAAATATGAGGACAAAGTATTGTTCTGGATCCCTAATAACACGTTGACGTCTAGAGTACATATAACTAAATATGACGATAATATGCTAAGCAGTTTGATCATTGACGCCTTATACATTGCAGCTGACTTGTATTAAATGGACTAAAGTTATACAACCTAATATCTGATGTAAATCTATATATACACATATATCAATATGCTTAGTAGTTTGATCAGTGATACTATAAATAATGCAACTGTCTCGTTACAAATGGAGGTTACCGCATGAAATCAGAAACAAGTCCGTCATCTACTCGAATAAAAATAACAGATGATACAGTCTACGAAATCCCAGTTCAACAACGATAAAGTCTAGCCACTGAATTACCATATAAATAGTACAGTTTATTACTGCGCGTCTACAAAACCCACTCGTTTGACAGTTGAGACACGTATGTCTAGTTTAAAACGCGGAAATACCTGCCTGAACCCTTCTCTCAATTTAAAGATACTGGCTAGTTTTTTTTCGGCATCGATTATAAGTGATTAAAATGCAGTGCAAATATCATTTGTTTTTGGTTAGCTGTGACCGTAGGTTCCCTTGCGTTGATTATTAAATTTTTGTGTAGGTACTCAAAATCTAGCTTGAAAACATTTTGGGTGACTTTGGTGTCATTAAAATTCTCCCAGGGGGTATAGTTATGATTACTATGGGATCAAGACATTAATAGCCAAAAAATGCACAGATTTTGATTGGAAATTGGATTCTAGTAGACAGTTGATTTTCTTTTTCAGGCATTCAAATTCGGGATTGGTCCTATGGTGTGTTACCCCTGAAATAATGCTGATAATAATTGCTATTTTCGTCTTAAGAAGAATATAAATATGATTAAAAAAAAAAAACACGTATGTCGGATTGTAGACCCAAATAGCACAGAACTGGTGCCCGGACACAGTGGGACGGGGTCGCGGCAGACCACGTAAAAGATGGCGGGATGAGCTGGATAGGTTCCGTCAAAACTTGAAGGAGGACGCGCGGGCTCGCTAATGATGGAAGGAGTGGATGAAGGCCTGCTCAGGAGTGTGACAGCGTAGGCAAGGAAAAAAAAGTCGGATTAGTATTTTATTCGAGTAATAAATGCCGTTCCGACTGTCTATGTCTTTTTAATGTGTATGTAAATAATGAGGAAGATCAATGTGCTATTTTTTGCCGCTGTATTCTCGTTAAGCATAGGTTAACAAATCTCCATAAAAAGGGGTCAAAAACGATACAAACTACGCTATTATTACGTCAAGAATATTAGCAGTACCGTTCTCTAAATATACTATAGTATCTTGCAGTTCAATGGGTAAAATTTTACTGTAAACAGAGTGAGGGCAGTGGTGGGCCAGTGGTATCCCCGAGTTGTAGGTCGTGGGTGCGAATGTCATCACCACAACTCTCAAAAACGGTGAAGGAAAACATTGCGAGAAAACTGACATGTCCTAGAACCAAAAATTCGAAGACATGTGACATCTACCAACCCGCACTGGGCCCGCGTGGAAGTGACATTTTCTCTTTTTGTTTTTGTACAGCTTTTGTTTTTGTATTGTCTAGTGCAACTAATTTTGTATGCCACAAATGGCAAAACATGTAGCCAGCACTTCATATTAATTATAAGACCTTCATACTGTACTCATGTTTTACAAAATAAATATTATCTTATCTTATCTTACAGCCCCTCTCACAGAGAGGAGGCCTGTGTCCCAGCAGTGGGAACATTATAGGCTGATTGTCATGATGTTATCGCAGATAGAATGCTTCTTTGTCTAAGCCATCCGAGTCCTCCGGGCAAGAGCAACCTTTTAAACAATATTAATATTTTGATAAGCGAAACCAGATAAGTCTTGTTACAATGGACTATCGAAAGTTCAGGGTCAGGATTCGAACTATGAACTTTATACCTAGCGACAATAGCTCTGCTAGAAGACGTATTTCTTAGATATTTTGACAATCTATAATTTTATCGGTTACGTCGATCTTTTTAGGTAATTAAGGGGTTGAATGCCGTAAGTACAGAAACAACTAAAAGACAGTGGCGCCGATTCCCTTGTTCACAAACTAAACTAAATTTAAGTTCAGTGCATTTTTTTCTTTCTATTCCATTAAGAAATGAACAGAAGATAAATATTTGTTTAGTCCTATCAAATTAAGATACTCCACAGACAGTTTAAACGTGATTAAAAACATGGCTACTAAATCAACGTCAATTTTATTTACGTCAGGCGCTGACTAATTTGACAGGCCTGAACTAATATTTATCTTCTGTCCTTTTCGTAATGAAATAGTAAGAAAAAGATGCACTGAACTTAAATTTAGTTTAGTTTGTGAACAAGGGAATCGGCGCCATTGTGTCTCGCGTGGATCCACGTTCGAGTGGATCGGCGATTTTCAGCTTTATTATTAGTATAGGTTGAATAGTTAACAGCCGCACTGGTCGATCGATCTGGTTAAGCTACGCGGTTGGTCCATGGATGGGTGACCATCTTTACATACCAAGACACTTCCGTGCCTCGTAAAGCACGTTGAGCCGTTGGTCCCGGGTCTCATTCGTAGATCTTCGACAGTCGTTACGGGTCGTCAGGAGCCCAAAAGTCTGACAACCAGTCTTACCAAGGGGTATCGCGTTACCCAGTTACTGGGTTGTGGAGGTCCGATAGGCAGTCGCTCCTTGTAAAATACTGGTATTCTGTGCATCCAGTTAGACTGGAAGCTGACCCCAACATAGTTGGGAAAAGGCAGACAAATGATGATGCGTTGGTAGATAGGTTAAAAATACATACAAAGCATGGAGACAGACGAAGCGTTTTTTATTCAAATACTTATCAAAAACATTGATTTTTCTTCTAAATGTCAAGTTATTTATACCAAAACCTTTGAAATTATCTCCAAAACTACTTACCATTCAAAAACAACTCTTAATTGTCAACTCATAAGATGTAAATTACCTATATTTTTCTTTAACAAACCTCTGCTATTCAACTTCAAACCTTGCGTCTATGAAAATAAGGTTCAGTTTCATGTTTTTGCGAGTATAAATGTTATCTAATTAGTTATTCAACCTTGTAATAAGACATAGTACAAATCAATAGGTTTTTTTTTGAGATTCAGGTGTTTTTCGACGGAAATACGAAGTTTATAGATGACTAGCTTCTGCTCGCAGCTTCACCCGCGTAGATATCGAATATTATCCCACGGGAACGTGTTACCGGGACGAAAAGTAGCCTTCATCCTTCCCCAGGATGCCATCTATCTCCTGGCCAAATTTTATCGAAATCCGTTCAGTGGTTTAGACGTGAAAAGGTAACATACAAATCGAGTTACTTTCGAATTTATAATATTAAAGTATGCCGCACGGGTCGATTGATCAGGTTAAGCTACACTTGCCGCAGTTGGTCCATGGATGGGTGACCATCTTAACATACCAAGACCCTTCCGTGCCTCGGAAAGCACGTTAAGCCGTTGGTCCCGGCTGTCATACGTGGATCTTTGACAGTCGTTACGGGTCGTCAGAAGCCCGAAAGTCTGACAACCAGTCTTACCAAGGGGTTTCGTATTACCCAGTAACTAGATTGTGGAGGTCAGACAAGCAGTCTGTCCATATATAATACTGGTATTCAGCTGCATCTGGTTAGACTGGAAGCCGACCCCAACATAGTTGGGAAAAGGTTAGGCAGACGATGATGTTTACTTAGGTTAAATTACATAACCAGTCGCAGCTTTCAAAGTTATGTTTAAACATGGTTCTATGCACGTAGCATGGAAACGTCACTTGTTTATTGCTTAATTATTATGATATATTGTTTCTTCGCCTACTCAAATGATTCAAGATTTGGTTGAGTCATGAACCATTTGGAATCAGCTGTTTTTTTTTAATATTCAGGGTTAATAATGACTCTAAATCCAAATGTTTCGAAGATCACTCAGGTTATAGTGTCGGTAAAATATCCAGAAAGAATATTTAGTTGCTTTTGAACATTGAAAAGCACCTTTTAAAGAAACCAAGTGATGCTGATCCCTAATCCCTCATTTGGACCACAGGCCTTCACTCTTTGAGAGGGAGTGCGCCGTAATCCACCACGCGGGCCCAGTGCGGAATGGTAGATGTCACATGTCTTAGAATTTTTGGTTCGAGAACATGCCGGTTTCCTTACCATGTTTTCATTCACCGTTTCGAGAGCAGTGGCGATGAAGTGAATTACACAAAGTAAAGCGCCTGCCTATTCGAACCCACGACCTGCCAGTCGTAAGTTGGGACCGCTACGACTGGGCAGGAAGTCTTATTCAGAGCAAATTTAGCACAGCATGATGCTAAACTGATCTCCAAACGGTGTAGGGAATCATGGTAAGGAAACCGGCATGTCTTAGCGTCGAAAAATTCGAAGACACGTGACATCCCGCACTAGGTCTGCGTGGTGAATTATGACTCACTCCCTCTCACAGAGAGGAGGCCTCTGTGTCCCAGCAGTGGGACCGTTATAGGCTGATTGTGTGTACCGCTTCTAAATATCTAACCAGTAACATACCTATGCAACATTTTTGTCATTTAATTAAACCGGAAACAGGCATCGCCAAGAAAACGGAAGTACCTTCCTACTCCACCTCAATGCTCTAACAAGCTCAATTATACCTATTTATCGTATATATATATTTGGTATCGCACCTCTTTCCAAGGTTCCTCTTTATTAGTCAAGAATCTGGTTAAAATAAATATTTGTTTAACTTCACTTGGCCTCTGCCTACCGTGTGTTTGTTAAGCGTCATGTTGGTTTAAGAGTATTTGAAGAAAAATTAGCGAGGTTAAGCTGGGGGATCCCGAGGTTTGGATTTTGATGGGTGGGTGGGTACTTGTAGCTATGTACTTTATGCACCCATGCATGAAGTAAGAGTAGGAGAAGACCAAAGGAACTATGGATGGACTGTGTGAATGATGATATGGTTAGAAAGAGGGAAGAAAAACAACCAAGAATTCGAAGACATGTGACATCATCAACCCGCACTGCAACAATAATTGCGTAATAATTGTTTACTGCACGGGACGACGTCATTACGTCGTCGGCGTCGGCTGTCGTTGAAAACCGGCGCTGGGGCTCAGTCTTGCATAGGTCGAAGCATAATGCTGAGCGATAGCCGTTTTGCGTGGATGTGACGCATGTCAACAATTTGTTATTGTTTTTTTCTTTACGTCTTGTTTTTTATGTTCTTTTTTGCGTCATGTTTACCGCAAATAAACGTATTTTCTTTGTTTCTTTCACTGTTTCCGTGTGTTGGACTAAAGCTCTTTCCCAGAGAGGAGGCTTGTGTCCCAGCAGTGGGAATATTAAGTAGGCTGAACATGTTGATGGCATTAGGCTCGCCCGTGGGTGTACTTTTTTTTAATGATAATATAAACTAGTGCTTGACTGCGATCCCGCCTGATGGAAAGCAGTGATGCAATCGTTGATGGTAAAGCGCACTAATTTATTATGAGCCTATTCACTCTAGCCTTGAAGACACTTAAATTATAATCGGATGTTAAGACCGCTGCAGGCAAATTGTTCCAGTCCTTCGATGTACGCGGTATAAACGACGAGGCGAAACTCTTCGTTCGGATCATACTATCGGTACACCTCTGCCCAACCCTTCGGGAAATGTGGGTGTGTAATATAATGTCTGTGGGAACTATTTATTGAGGTCATAGGTTATTTAAACCTGAGTAACTTCAAGTATCTGTAAGATTTTAAACACAAGAGATATTACAAAACCATTACACATCCTTTTTCCTTCACAATCGGTGAAAAAAAGTGAAAATTATTTACCTTTTTATTTAGCATCGAAACCGAGTGAGAATTTACATAATATCAGCCGCGAATCTTGTAATACATGACCATTATAAGCTGATTTCTGATTATACGAAAAACTTATACGATGCGAGTTCAGTTCAAATTGGAAATCTATATATATATCTTGCTGTCGCCGTTTGTACCATCATTATGTAGATGTACTTGTATCTACCTACGCGATAAGGATTGTAGTACACGGTTAGGGTATTTGCGATGCCATGATATCATCACCTGCCAGCCTTTTCCCAACTATGTTGGGGACGGCTTCCAGTCAAACCGAATGCAGCTTATCAGTATTTTACATGGAGCGACTGCCTATCTGACCCTGAAATCTGATTATAATCTATTGAATATCATTCAGGCCGTTAGTTGAACGGCCGCCGTTTAGTTAAAAGACAAAATAAATAGTATATATGTCCAAGACACTTGGTTGGTTTTATATTTCTTAACTACATATTTTTCCTCATAGTTTGCGATGTTATATTAATTTAATATGCAAACTGGTCAACCATAACTCACAGGTTATTTATGATCGACGATCATTTGGTAACTAATAAATTGTTGAGTGTTCTGGTATTTCAGAAACATGTGATTGCAGTGGTATTTAAATATGTATAGGTCAGTGATATACGATTGATGAGGTTAGAGTGGTATTGGGCAAAGTGGCGCCAGCGATTAGTCTTATGCGCGATCTCGAAATAGTCTGTTACATTTATACTTATAACTAGCTGACCCGGCAAACGTTGTTTTGCCATGTAAATTATTTCTAGCTGCACGGCGCTACTTCGTTCGCGTGGTGTGCTACCCCCTACCCTACTCCTACACTACTCCTACCCTACTTCTACCCTACTCCTACCCTACTCCTACCCTACTCCTACCCTACTCCTACCCTACTCCTACCCTACTCCTACCCTACTCCTACCCTACTCCTACCCTACTGCTACCCTACTCCTACCCTACTCCTACCCTACTCCTATTTTTCCTGAATTTTCTTTGCTATAAACCTCACGGAGCCCGAGACCTTTCCAACGAATGCAAAACCGTGGAAATCGGTTCGTGCGTTCTGGAGTTATAGCGTCAGGAAGGAAAACCCGACTTATTTTTATATAGTAGAATAAAGCTGAAGTGTTTGTTTGGTTATTTTGTTTGTTTGTTTGAACGCGCTAATCTCTGGAACTAACAGTCGGACTAGAAAAAATATTTTTGTATTTGGTAGCCCAATTCTTGAGCAAGGCTATAGGCTACATATTTAACACCGCGCCAGGGCCCTTAGGAGACCAGAAAAAAGTAAGAAAACGGTATGTGGAAAGAACGTAATAACGCGGACCAGCGATGCCGTGCGATACGACGGGGTCGGTCGAGGGCCCAAGAGATTTCACGCGGAATCTTCCACCACACTGTACAACAATCCTTATCTCCAACAGTAACTTTCGCTTCACCTTGCACCTACGCAGCACTTATTTAGACAACCTAGGACAAACGACGACCTGTTTAGACGACGCCTATATTCTAGGCTGTTGACGCCTTGGTTCAGCTGCATGACTACCTACTACTTTGACCTTTTTGACCTACTAACAAGATATTATAAGGCATAAGTAACGGTCATCATCATTTACCTGCCCGGTTATAAAATTAGCCTCAATAGTCAAAACATTTTTAAAGTGATGTAAAAGTAGAATTTTTGCTTTATTCGAATAATCAAGTCAAAGCATTGAATTTGTAAATGGGACTACATTTTATCCGCTGGACAGTTTCCTGCTCCAGTTCTTTTTCCCGGCGAAAACACTAAGAAGTGTGGTGAAGGGAAGGCCGCGCCGGGGGACTGTGTCATCTGCCTAGCATTTTCCCAACTATGTGGAGGTCGGCTTCCAGTCTAACTGGATGCAGCGTACTATTATTTTACATGGAATCACTCCGACATCCATATCCCATTAACTGGGTAATACGATACCCCTTGGTAACACTGGTGGTCAGACTTTCGGGCTCCTGACGACCCGTAACGACTGTCAAAGATCCACGAATGACAGCCGGGACCAACGGCTTAACGTGCTTTTCGGGGCATGGAGGGGTCTTGGTATGTGAAGATGATCACCCATCCACGGACCAATCGCAAGATCGATCTGTCTGTGCGGCTGTTATTACTTAGCCTCGAGCCCCTCTCACTCTAGACTTCTAGAAAATATAGGTCTGAAATCGCCATCGCTTGAACAAGCGTGGTGATAAATGCCCGTGTCTTCTCTGTATGAGAAGAGGTCCTTGCCTTGCAGTGGGACAGTTGGAGGCTGGTTTTATTATTCGGCAAGCTTAGTGTGGGACGCCCCCCAGCTAGATGGACCGACGACCTTAAGAAGGTGGCTGGGACAGACTGGATGCGGAAGGCGGAGGACAGGGTGTTGTGCCACAGCCTGGGAGAGGCATGTCCGCCGCCCCCCCAGTTAGATGGACCAACGACCTTAAAATAAGGTGGCTGGGACGGACAGGATGCGGAAGGCGGAGGACAGGGTGTTGTACCGCAGCCTGGGAGAGGCATGTCCGCCGCCCCCCAGCTAGATGGACCAACGACCTTAAAATAAGGTGCCTGGGACGGACTGGATGCGGAAGGCGGAGGACAGGGTGTTGTAGCACAGCCTGGGAGAGGCATGTCCGCCGCCCCCCAGCTAGATGGACCAACGACCTAAAAATAAGGTGGCTGGGACGGACTGGATGCGGAAGGCGGAGGACAGAGTGTTGTAGGTTGTAGCACAGCCTGGGAGAGGCATGTCCGCCGCCCCCCAGCTAGATGGACCAACGACCTTAAAATAAGGTGGCTCCGACGGACTGGATGCGGAAGTTGGAGGACAGGGTGTTGTAGCACAGCCACGGAGAGGCCTATGTCCAGCAGTGGACTGCGACAGGCTGAGTAGATTGAATGATTCGTGGATTCTATTTTAATATTCCTGTAACATGCGTAGCACGAAGATACTTGACAAAAAACAACTTTCACATGAAAACGAAAGTGATAATGCTGTTTTAAAAATAAGAGTCCTTTATTATAGCATCCATAAAACCTTCACTGGCGCAGAGTCTTAAATTACAATAAAACTCACTTTCGAAAACTTGTATGAGCTCTGCACATGGTATGGTGTCCTTTTAGGTATGATTGTAGTGATCTTATCGAAAGTCTTTGCTAAGATGGCTATAATCATTCAAATTTTTTCAAGTAGCTGCTTAGGCAGACAGACAGACAGACGATACTCCTTGGTAAGACTGATTGTTAGACTTTCGGGCTTCTGACTAACCGTAACGACTGTCAAATATCCACGAATCACAGCTGAGACCAACGGCTTAACGTGCTTTCCGAGGCACGGAGGGGTCTTGGTATATGAAGATGGTCACCCATGCACGGACCAACCGCGGCAAGCGTAGCTTAACCTGATCGATCGACCCGTGCGGCTGTTATTACTTAGCCACAAGCCCCTCTTCTGACTATCCGTAACGACTGTCAAATATCTACAAAATGGCAGCAGGGCACGAGAAATTCTTGGTCATCAAAATTCATCATAGTTTAAAATGTTTCATTGTGTTCGCCCACAATGGGCTACCTACTTATGATATTATGTAGGTAAGCCCTCTCAAGGTTTTGATGTCAAGGTCATTCATGACACGGCAAAAAAAAATATTGAAGAGTTTTATTTTTAGCTTTTACGAAAGCGCCATCTTCTAAAACCATGGAGCAGTGGTGGCCAAGTGGACACGGCCGCGACTTACGAGTTTTAGGTTCGAACCCAGGCAGGCACTTTCCTTTGTGTAAATGATTTCATCACCACTGCTCTCAAAACGGTGAAGGAAAATATCGTGAGGAAACCTATGATGATGGATGTCCTAGAAGCCAAAATTCGAAGACATGTGTCATCTACCAACCCGCACTGGGCCGGCGTGATGGATTACAGCCCACTCCCTCTCACAGAGAGGAGGCCTGTGTCCCAGCAGTGGGAACATTATAGGCTGACTATGCTTGTTTTAGGAGATTGGGCAGTAGCTCTTCATCATCTCAGCTAACGCTTGACAAATCAAATGTTCCAGTATTTTTTTTTAATTTAAGACTGATTTTTCCTCGTGCAGATAACTTTTATTCGAGGAATAAAATTTACATTTGACAGTTTTTTGTATTAAATGACTGTCAAAATTTAAAACATTAATTTCACGAAAAGTTATCAGATGATTGAAAAACTAGCCGTTAAACAAATGTTTTAAGTTATGAAGTTTGTATGATAAACAAGTTACTTCTTATGTAATAAACCACGGCGTCGATTGGTTATGCACGTTTTAACCCAACTGTTAACTAAGCCACTGAATAACGTGTTGATGATAGTGTAAATAGTTAACCTTTATAATGAATGTTATAGGCTTCGATAATTTAATTGAGTGTTTTATTGGTTAAATGGTTTTGAATGTGGCAGCGTGGGATAGATAAACTTGCATTTTTTTTATTATAGATTCGATGTGTACTGGATTATCAGGTTGGTTCCACGTTAAGCCGTTGGTCACAGCTGTCATTCGTGGATCTTTGACAGTTGTTAGGGGTCGTCAGAAGCCCGAAAGTCTGACAACCAGCCTTAACAAGGGGTTTCGTATTACCCAGTAACTGGGTTGCGGAGGTTAGTTAGGCAGTCGCTCCATGTCTCTATATAAAATACTGGTATTCTGCATCCGGTTGGACTGGAAGCTGACCCTAACATAGTTGGGAAAAGGCAGGCAGATGATGATGATACGCTGGGTTATCATATTCTGATAAAACTGGACAACATACTTTTTATATTTTATGCTTCGATGACCATTTTTGATCATTTTTTTAAATTTAATAGTTGTTGTTTCTTTCCTTCAAGAAACACAGATTTGCGCTAAGTTGGTAATATACAGGGTGGCAGGGACATCGACTTGCAAACTGTAACCATGAATTCAGCACATGAGTTTAAACCCCGTAGCGTAGAAATTTTTCGTCGGTTATCAAAAAAAAAAAAATCTTCTGTTTCATAGAAAAGTGCAATACCTACGCGGTCAAAATGTATGGAACAGCAATATTTTTTTTTAATAACCGACGAAAAATTTCGAAGCTATGGGGTCTAAACTCATGTGCTGAATTCATGGTTACAGTTTGCGGGTCGCTGTCCCTGCCACCCTGTATAAATACATGTTTAGGATTGAATCTAGTATTGTATACATTCAAGTATTTTTTTAAATTGAACAGACAGCTGTGCTGCTGGGGAGTTTGTTGCGCCACTTCTTCTTCCCAGCAATAGCACTAGGAAGTGGTGAAGGGCGGGCGTTTTTGGGGGACTGTCTTTTGTAATTTTGACGTTCAAAAAGTGCTGATTCTCAGCCTAATTTGAATAAATGACTTTTGATTTTGATTTTGATTTTGAATCGGCACTGGATCTTTTCAGACATTACCTGCCTCGCCTTTTCCCTGCTATTTTTTTTTTAACAACTCCTTCCCACATCTCTTTACCTCGACAAGTCTGCCTACCAACCTCCGCTAAAAAGGATGAAGTATACATACAAAAGTAACTTGGCGGCTAAAGAATTCGGTGGCGTCAAACCAGTTTGATGACCGGATCTCGTTTACCTTTGTAGTTACGCAACAGCGGTTGCGCGTGCGTCGAAAAACTTACTGGTTACACAATACATTTGTTTGTCTCCTGGGTTGAGGGTTAAATTTAACGGTTTAAGTTAACTGTAGTGTCCATTTTGAAGGATAAATTTAAAGGAATATAGAAAAAAAGGTAGTTTTTTTATACGAGATAAAATCAAAAGTCATTTATTCAAATTAGGCTGAGAATCAGCACCTTTCGAACGTTAAAATTACATTACATCCCCCAAAACGCCCGCCCTTCACCACTTCCTAGTGCTTTCGCTGGGAAGAAGAAGTGGCGCAACAAACTCCACAGCAGCACAGCTGTCTGTTCAGTTAGAAAATACTTGATTGTAGACAATACTAGGTATGTAAAGTAATTAACATTACAAGAGACAGAACATTAAATTAAGGTGCACGGTTCCAATTGGTCCACAACTTTGACCTATTCTAACAGTGTACACTGAGCATGCGTCGTGTAGCTTAAACTTTTTGAAATTACAATGATATATTATTATTTTGATAGATATCATAACTCGTCATGATTCACCATCATCATTCATCATATATCTTTGTCAGTTTAAATCCTAATTTATCACTAATAACCTTCTTCATTAACGATTACTGTCAAAACAATGTTTGTTTGCATAATCAGTCTCTAATGTTCCCACTGCTGGGACACAGGCCTCCTCTCTGTGAGAAGGAGGGGCTTCATCCACCACGTGATCCCAGTGCGGGTCGGTAGATGTCAAGAGTTCGAATTTTTGGTTCTAGGACATGACGGTTTCATCACGATGTTTTCCTTCACCGTTTCGAGCCTCTGCCCAACCCTTGGGGGTAACAAGGCGTTATTTGAAGTAAGAATAGAAGTCTTAAAAATGCGGGACTGTCAACCTTTGGGGTCATCGAGATTAAATTAAGATGTGAAATGTGACTGTACCGGTTTGTTTTTTTTTTTTTTTTAATAAGTTCCGATTACCTATGTGTCTAGCAACTCGCGAATTTCTAGAAAAAACTTGTTCATAAATTAATTATGTTAATTTAAGTAAAAGTGTCCACGACTAGTTGTTTATTTTTTGCAAATTTTATAATACTTGTGTGTTGTAGTTTTATAAATAATAAAATTAATTTTATTAATAGCCTCCTGACCGATTTCGGTCACGGTGCCGGTGGCCAATCTCAACGGAGATTAGTCAGGTACGCAGGAGATATTATAGTGCACAAGTGTGTGCGTAAACACAGGTGCACTCTCTGTTCCTTTACTCTCATAGTCCGATGGGACGGCAATCCGACACGACCGGGGAGAGATCAGGCGCAGGACCAACATTTTATAATATACCTACTTGTAATTTTTTTATTTTAAGAAAATCCTATCTTCTTATATTATTTAAGCGCAAAAGTTTGTATAGATGGATGGATGGATGTTTGTTACTCTTTCACGCAAAAACTACTGAATGGATTTGGATGAAATTTGGCACACAGATGGTTTATAACCAAGATTAACGATATTCCGGGATGAAAAGTACGGGATCGAAACTTATGCGGGTGAAACCGCGGGGCGCTGCTAGTTTAAAATAAATAAAGAAAGAATCATAACACTTTGCCTGACCCGAAAATCGAACCAACCCATCACTCTCACAACCACTAAGACCACATACAGCCCAAAGTTTCTACTTCAAAAAAAAAAAAAAAACTAGTCGATTACGACACATTAACGTAACATTTTATCGAATCGATAGAAGTCTCAACTCGATAATAAGCGACATTCGACCTTGTGCCCCAATGTCGTATCTCTTTAGAGATGGTACCAACAACTTGTACACACAACCGACTACAGATCTAGCTATACATCAATATCTCCTACCAGCTTCTGTCCACGACATCGTCCGCGTGAAATGTCTAGTATTAACGTATGTAAAATATACCAGCACCCTCGCTGCATACTCGTAACACAGTATTAATCGCAATCTGAATCATTTTCAAGGATATTATTTATCCATTGCTTCATAATATGAAAAAATTGTCAGCTCAAGAACATAAATAGTGCAATGAATGCTGTAATAGTGCATTAAGCTGTTTGTGTATGTGAGTTTGTATGTCTGTAAACGCACCCACGACACAGGAGCAATTCCTAGTGTGGGGCAACATTTTTATAAAAAGAAAAAAAAAAAGGCAAAAATGCCAGACAAGTATAAATGCCTGACGCTGGTTTTCAACTGGACCTAATGCGTGAGGTGACGGGTGTAAATTAGTTTTATACTGCAACGTGACGGATATGGATACTTAAATAAAAAAAAAAATGTGTCAGATTAAAACCGTAATGAATATGCATAAATAGTGTGATATTGAGTAACATTGCAAAAACAAACAAAAAATACTGATAAATAAATAAATAAATAAAAACGTGCTTTCCGAGGCTCGAAGCCCTCTCCGGTCTTGGTATGTAAAGACGGTCACCCATCCAGGGTCCAACCGCGGCAAGCGTAGCTTAACCTGATCGATCGACCTGTGCGGCTGTTATTACTTAGCCACAATCGAGGTGGTAGGTGTAATTAAAGTAAGGTATGACCTCTGGCAATATTATGATAGCTAAAACCATTGAAATTATTCAATAGATTCTTGTTACCCAAGATTTGAATAGAATTGGCTGACTCATACTTATTTTGATCTCATAGTAACGTACTTTGGTTTGATTACAGTAAGCAAGGGATGGTTAACATAATATGTATAAATAGCGGCTTGACATTTAAATGCTAATAATGATTTTTGATGTGAAAACTTCTAAGGCGCGTTGAGCGATTTTTAAACAACCTCTAAAACTGAGGAGTTTTTTTTAACTAACATAACTCCGTCATATATAGACGGATTTGCAAAATTTTTTTTTAATGGGTAAGGTATGCCTCAGGAGTGGTCCCATTTAAATTTTATTAACTTTTCTTGGTTAGGTTCTGCGTTTAGTTAGATGAGAAGTTAATTAGATATTTCTCTCAATTTATTATAACGGACACACACTTCCCTATTTGTTTGTTATTCGAGCGTATGGCACTCGTTGGTTGCAGCTGAAAATCAGCGTCAGGTGGTACACCTCGTTTTGTCATCTGACATTATGCTGAGCTGAGGCCCTTTGCCATTATAATCTTTGTTTTCTGTTTTTATAGTTTTAAAATCTATTTATTTTGCTGTAATGCCAATAAACGCATATTTCTTTCATTCTTTCTTTTCTTTCTTTCTTTGTTTTCTTTCTTTCTTTGTTTTCTTTCTTTCACTATAATATCTCCTGCGACCATGGCTAATCCGTCGAGATTGGCCACCGTGACCGAAATCGGTCGGGAGGATATTAGTATTAATAGGGGATGACCCTATTGCCATAAACCGGACACAAAGCCAGATTCCGGACTGCTACTAAGAAATTTCTGACGGAAAAATCCAAAGTACGTACAACCATACACTTCCTCTCTCCTTAAATATCATCATTATTATATTGTTATTATTTATTATTACTCTTGCTTCATGTTTATTATTATATGTATATATTTAGTAAGCTGAGTAAAATATACTTTATGAATATATTAATTGTTTAATGTAAATGGTACACCACAAACTACCTACTATATTTGTCTCTCCTTAATTTTAATCTATCCAAAGGTTGTCTTTAAAAGATCGCTTTTAGCGATAAGACCAGACCACCCATTGTGTCACCCTTTGTAAAAAAAAATAATTATATTTATGTTCTGTAATTTGTAAGGTGTAGGTACAATAAAGAGTATTCTATTCTATTCTAACAATAATATTATAAAAACATCAAAAACTACAGTTTTCCTACAAAATCCGGTACCTACGTTGTGTTTATATGTTTTCTATGTAAATGAAATGTCCTTGGTATATTTCTGCTGATGCCGTGTGAGGTAATAAGATTTATGATAATTATATGTTAGGATCTGTCCATAATATAGCTTGGGGTTGGCGTAAAAATAATAAAATGGCAGCTAAAAATACTGGCGACATAAAATATTGGTAACTAAAATCATTATCATCTGCCTAGCCTTTTCCCAACTATGTTGGGGTTGGCTTCCAGTCTAACCGGATGCAGCTGAATACTAGTATTTTACATGAACCAACTGCCTATCTGACCATCACGACCCAGTTATTGGGTAATACGATACCCCTTGGTAAGACTGACTGTCAGACTTTCGGGCTTCTGACGAACCGTAACGACTGCCAAAGTTCCACGATTGACTAAAATACAATGGAAAAATCATTTTATCAATCATAATAACAGCCGCACGGGTCGGTCAAATTTCGGTCGGTTCGTGGATGGGTGACCATCCATTACATATCTAGACCCCTCAGTGCCTCGTTAAAGTCATTCGTAGATCTTTCACAGCCGTTACGGGTAGTCAGAAGAAGAAAAGTCTGGCAACCTGTCGATAGGTGACCCAGTAACTGGGTTGTGGAGGTCAGATAAGCAGTCGCTCCATGTAAAATACTGGTATTCAGCTGCATCCGGTTAGACTAGAAGTCAATCGCAGTGTGTTTTTAAGAGTTATTTTCTCAAAACACACTATACATACTTACATCGTTCATAAAATATTCATGAATGCATAATATTACCTACAATGGTTATGCACAAAGCCAGCTGAAACTGTGAGTCAGATCATATCAGTCAAACGATCTTTGTAGGTGGCAGAATATTATAGGCAAGTAAAATTTATTTAAAATATTAATATTGTATGTTTTGGCAAGACCTATTGGTGTAGGTACATACTAGATGTTACTAGAGGGGCTTGTGGTTAAGTAATAACGGCCACACGGGTCGATGATTATGCTACGCTTGCCACGGTTGGTCCGTGGATGGGTGACCATTTTTACATATCAAGACCCCTTCGTGCCTTGGAGAGCACATTAAGCCGTTGGTCCCGGCTGGTATTTGTGGATCTTTGACAGTCGTTACGGATGCCTGACTGCCTTTTCCCAACTATGTTGGGGTCGGCTTCCAGTCTAACCGGATGCAGCTGAATACCAGTATTTTACATGGAGCGACTGCCTATCTGACCTCCACAACTCAGTAACTGGATAATACGACACTCTTTGGTAAGATTGGTTGTCAGACTTTCAGGCTTCTGACTACCCGTAACGACTGTCAAAGATTCACGAATGACAGCTGGGACGGACAGCTTAACGTGCTTTCCGAGGCACGGAGGGGTCTCGGTATGTAAAGATGGTCACCCATCCATAGACCAACCGCGGCTCGACCTGTGCGGCTGTTATTATTATTATTTTTATTTTTTTAAATTTAATCACGGGCCTCTTGTTCGACCCCTGTGTTTGTTCGTTTTTAGCCACGAGGCACGTCATCATCATTGCTATGTATGGTTTTATTGTTTACCTAAATCATTAGTTGTTGTATAAGTTATACATAAATCTATTATTATGTAAATATAAGAATATAATATAATAATCGTCAGCCTTTCCAAGAAATCAACAAAAAACCCGTTATATAAAATTAAGTATTGAAGAAAAACTAATCATGTGAAGTGATGGCCACCTATCACCTTTTTGGCATAATAATATAATCTGTACTAATAATAAAGCTGAAGAGTTTGTTTGTTTGTACGCGCTAATATCTGGAACCATTTTTCTTTCTTTCTTTTCTTTCTTTCTTTCTTTCTTGAATTTGATAGCCTAATTCTTGAGGAAGGCTACTTAACATCGCGCCATGACTCTTAGGAACCGCGACGGGGGGGACAAAAAGTTCCACACGAAGTCACGTGCAGAAGCTGCTTTTACTCTGCTCTTCTGGGTTTTGTACTGGTTATTTAAATATTTATAGGAAATAATTACATTATTTCATTAAACATACGACCTTTAGAATTAAAATATATTAAAAAAATTGTCAATCCAAACTTTACTTTAACCTCAGTGGGTGGGGGGGGGGCATCGGCGCGCAAACTGTAACTATGAATTCAGCACATGATTCTAGACAAGGTCTAAAAAGTTAATTGAGAACATTTTCGAAAAATAGTGTTACATGTAAATTCGACCGATTTTTAATTTTCCATAGAAACGGAGATTTCCAAGCATATTTTTTTAAATAAGACATTTCGAAAATGTTCTTAACTAACTTTTTAGACCTATGTATCCTGCTTATGCGTACGAAGTTTCATTAAAATCGGTTAATGCCTTTCGAAGAACAAGGACTTGAAAGTTTGTATGAAATGCCGTACGTTGTAAACGCTCTTAAGTAGCCGATACAAATTATACCAAACATTATAAATAATTATAATAAAATATATATTTACAAATACCGAGTCCTCACCAAAGGTTAATGGTGTCACCCAAATATATTCACTATTTTAATGGTTTTCTATAGTTTTGATAAAATTTATAATATTTATTATTATAATTTAATTGTTTGTGAAGAAATAAATAAATTTAATATAATATATACCATGTTGACGTAGCAACACGTAGAAGTAACCAGTTTGGAAGGACATGGGCTTATCTATATGATTCGTTTTTATTTACATAACTTGTAGTAATTTAACCCTAAGTTAAAGGTTCCGTAAAAAAAAAATTGAGGAAATATAATGTTTTGTATCACAATATTAGATTTTGAAGGTTATTGTAGCCTCCCGAATAAAGGAGGTCTGTGTTCCCAGCAGTGGGAACATTATAGGCTTATTATGCATTGTTTTAAAATTATTGCATTTAATCAATAGTGAAAATATTATTGGTTTTTGTTATGAACGCCATAAGTATTTTATCTAAATAATCTTATATTATATAATGATGACTTATTTATGATGATGATGATTTATAATATAGGTGGCAGACACGAAGTCCTGTTTAAGGCAATTTGTTTTCGTAGCGTCGCTGTCGTGGCCATATTAATAAATTTAGGTATGGACATTTTTTTCGGGGCGTCGAAATTAATGATATATTTTCGATTTTTCATTAGCATTTGTTATTAGAGAAAAAAAAATGATCGAAGCATATATCGGAAAATGTTTAATTGTCGTTTTTTTATAATTATTAAAGAATTTACGACAGATTTTTCTTGTTAAAAAAAATATAGGCAGCTGCGTACCTAATTAATAATTAATCAAGTTTAAACATTCAACATGATTTAGAAAAAAAAAACAAACAACCTTTGGAAAATAACGCTTAAAAGGTCGAGTCATTTAAAAGGTTTTTATAAGCAGTGTTGACAAGTCAAAGGTCAAATAGAAAAATGCTTTTTTTTTTTCAACAACCAGTTATCATAGTATCTATTTATACATATATACAAATATCAAGCAAGTCATCATAAATATGTTCTTTTTTATTATTATCCTTGTGAAGAACTTTGGATTTACATAATTATAAGCATAAATAATTCAATTTATAGCAACTCACACTGGGCCCGTGTGGTGGATTACGGCCCACTCCTCACAGAGAGAACGCCCGTAGCCCCCAACAAAGGGAACATTACAGGCCGATTATGCTACATTCGGATAAATAATCCATATCAATCAAATAATCCATATTTTTTTTTTTGCAATAATTCCCACGCTAACCAACTAACGCCCCACTAAGCAAATAAAAAAGATAAACCGTTTTGGTATACGGAACTCCTAAAAATAATAGCATATTATTATCTATGATTCTAAACGTTTCGACAAAAATGGCTGTCGCTAGATATTTGACAATACCAGTTTGATTTATATTATGGGATGTTGAGAGGTAGCTCTGCCTGATAGTATATTTATTATAATAAATATTATAATATATTAACGACGTTTCCTTATAGGGTTAGTCATAAAACATAGTCACATGTTTTTTTGGTATGCTTAATTGGATTTTAGTTTACTTAGCCTTATTCCAACTGTATTGTAGTCGGCTTCTAGTCTAACCGGATGCAGCTGAATACCAGTATTTTATTTGGAGTGACTACCTATATGACCTCTCACAACCCAGTTACTGGGTAACATGACCTTGGTTGTATTAGTAGGTAGAGTATATAAGGCATTTTATACTGGGTGTCAGGGACAATGCGCAAACTGTAACCTTGAATTCAGCACATGATTTTCGACCCCCAGCGTAGATTTTTTTGTAGGTTATCATAAAAAACAGCTGTTCCATGGAAAAGTGCAATACCCACGCGTTTAAAATGTATGGAATAGAAATCAGCTGTTCCATATTTTTTTATAATACCACACGAAAACTTTCAACGTTCAGTTCTGAGTTCAGAAACATGTACTAATTCCTTGGTAACAGTTTGCGCCTCGATGTCCCCGCCACCCTGTATACTCAAACCTAAAGCATGTATTTCGATTAAGCCATTTACAGGACCCTTGAACTGTCGAAGGAGTCGGTCATTCAGAACCATCAAGCTAGTTGCCCATTCCAAAGCGTAGTAGGTTCCTATGGAGAAGAACGGGCAAGAAACTCCATGGATTACTTAATAAGACATTAATAAACTACCATTACTGCCTAATTGACGGCCAAACCTTTTAAACTGTTGGGTGCGTAGCCCAAATATGGCTAGACGCGGCTAAGTATCTTTTTCATTGAATTAGAAGCGGCACCTCAAACATTTAAGGCACCACGACATTCTAAAAATACTTGAGAGTGTAAAAAAACACACACTGGAAATCATAGTATATTATTGACTAAGGGGATAAAGCAGTGTCTTATGTAATAGGTGCTATATTCGGCCAAGATGATGACTACTTTTCACACTTTCTGCGAGATGAGCAAAAGCAATATGATTGTCGAAAAAGTTTTCATACTCAAACTCAAAGCTTCAAATCAAATCACATTATTGACCAACGGGTTACAATGAAATTAAGTGCAGTATTATTGCCCGTTGAGTCCTTTGCCCAGCACAGGACAGGCTAACAAAAAAAAAAATGGCCCGGCTAGACTATTGGGCTATAATGATTGACTTTAGGTTAAGGTTGCTTAACACAACAGAATCAGCCTACATATAATGTTCCCACTGCAGGTTAGGGGTACAGACGCCAGCAGGTCAAGCTACCCGAAACTGTCAAATTTTCCCAATCAACCTTAAGTACCGATAATGTTGAAAATCTACTAAAGAGATTTGACAGATTGTAGTAGCTTGATGTGCTGGCGTCTGTACATGACAATTTAACATTATCACGTGTTGTGAAAAATTTCGTTTATCGACATGAGCACATCACTAGAGAATCACGTTGTCAAAATGGCGATGGCGGGAGGATCCGGTACATTTCACAACCGCTTGCGAAAGTATGCAGCTGATAATAAAGTTATAAACTAGCTACACACACCTCACGACAGAACGTGTACGAAACATCACGCCTGTTCCACGAAGGGGGTAGGCAGATATGTATAGAAAGTACATTTTGACACTAAAGTTAGAGGGGCCATGTTATGTGGGCGAGTTTATTTTACCATCAACCAAGCATACTGAAGGCTGGTACAGAAAAGTTCCTAATGGAAAATCCACAAAATCAAAAGTCATTTATTCAAATTAGGCTGAGAATCAGCACTTTTTGAACGTCAAAATAATATAAGACAGTTAAGATTGCCATCCAGAGCCCGGGTTGCCACTGAGAAATTCCTAACGAAAAAACCGAATAACGCTTTGGGAATCGAACCCAGGACCTCATACTCAGCAGTAGCTTACGACCACTAGACATACGAGACAGTACACAAAAAGTCTTATTTAATTAACACTATAAATTACACATGCGATGTAACAGACAACATTGCATCGAAATCATTGGACCAAAATAACATGCAAATTAGTCTGCCATCCTAAAACGTGACCACAACTAAAAAAACTAGGGTACCATGCCATTCTAGATTAAAAACGGGGCCAATCCTAGATGACTAGATTATAATATAGCAACACTAGATTTTATCCGCGTCTTCACCCGCGTGGAGGTCGGAAATAATCCCACAGGGCTTCAGGACACAGTACACGAAAGTAAGCAGTAGTTTGTCTCGGCAGTGTCCTTGACTTTAGTTTCCTTTGACTGGGATGAAAAGTATCCTATGTCCCTGGTCATGGTCCATCTGTGAACATCATGTGTCATGGACTTTAAGAGACTGTGACCTCTAAATTTGTTTCGGCCTTTCTTATCAGAGTAGTCAGATAGGAAACGCCGACCTCATCTAGATTTTAAATATGATTGACGTGTAAAAGTGTTTGTACAGACGCCAGCAGGTCAAGCTACCCGAAACTGTCAAATTTTCTCAACCAACCTTGAACCTTAATGCTTTAACGATAAAGTTGAAAATCTATTAAAGAAATTTGACAGATTGTAGTAGCTTGATGTGCTGGCGTCTGTACAAACCTTTTTACAGAAATAAAATCATTTATAAATCATTTAGCAAACACACACAATTTTTTTTATCAAAATCGGTCCCGTCGTTTAAGTTTTCAGTGTCATACACACGTACAGAAGAATTACACGTACAGAAGAATTATATACATAATATAAATGATAAATGATTTTATTTTTGTAAGTAGGTAGAGGTAACGATATGTAAAGACATAGAAGTATGGATTTGACTGTTGCTACCGACTAAAGAAGATGTGTTTTGTGTATTTACATACACGGCCGCGATATATCCGCCTTGACGTCAGATATTGCGTAATCGACATTCCTTTAGCTTCCATAAAACCGTGACAAATATAATTTTTATATAAGATTTTTTTGTTTTTTTGGTAAACAATTCATTGAGTTGAACCTTCTGAACATCGGTTGAAGGCATTATTCCCAAGGGGTATAATAATTGTGTTACCCAGTAACTGGGATGCATTTGTGGAGGTCAGATAGTTAGCCATTTCTTTTGCTTATTTTTTCTCATATATATATTATTATTTTAAATGTTAGCTTATATAATTTAAATAAATGAATACTAACAAACTATATAAAAAAATACAAAAACAAAAGGTTATTTAGGCGTTGAAGTACTCGTCCGCATCGCTGTCATCCGGAAACGTGCCCAGAAGACTGGCAGCATTGCCACGTGGAATGGCAATGCTAATTCTTTGGCCAAAGAACGACCCAGGTGGGTCACGTAAAGTGTCGATCAACCGGCGAGAAAATTTAGCACAGACTAAAAGATACGAAAAAGAAAAAGAACTCATTCATTTTGTATTTATCGATTCTGCGGCGCGGCGGTGCGAAGTTCGCCGGGTTAACTACTAATTCATAAATACCACTACTAATTAAGGATGTGACTCCGTAACCACTCAACAGATTAGTTAATCATCACAACGATTAAATATTAATGAATTTCTCGCGCTCAATTCGAATCTAGTTTCTTTATTCATCCGGCGTTGCTAAATATAATACATCCTAGACGGAGATGACCCACATGGTACATTACAGTTGTAATAGGCAGAGGCATTTCTCAGTAACAGGTTCACAGACCAAGAGGTATCGTTTTGCCCAGTAACTGGGTTTTGGAGGTCAGATATACATAAGACAGTATATGTTTGAGCCGTTTAGGGTTGAAACACTAGGGCCTTGGGGTCCGATTGCTCATTGAATATTTCGGGACTTCGCCAAGCGGTTGGTTGACTCTTCACGTGACCAGAGGGCTGGCCTATTTTTAGCCCAAAGCATCAGCATTGCCATCCAATGTGGTAATGCTGCTAGCCTTTAGGGTACTTATACCGTTGACAGCGATGCGGACAAATTTTTGATGCCGAATAAGCTCCTGCATTTTTATTTAATTTGTTATTATATACTTGTATATAATATATTTTAGTGTTAGCTTGTAAATTGTAGTTGTTGTGTATTTGTGAATACAAAAGACAGTCCCCCGGCACGCGCGCCCTTCACCACTTCCCAGAGCTTTCGCTGGGAAGAAAAAGTGGCGCAACTAACACCCCAGTATCACAGAGCAGCTGTCTGTTCAGTTAGAAGAAGTTATCAAAGCATAGTTCACACAGCCTCTATTGACAGATGTTGTAACAGTCAAATTCCTTAACAGTTAGCAAGTTTCTTTTATAGTAAGTGATAATAGGTGGTGAGGTTACAGAATGCGCAATGGTTTAAAAAGTTGACAGTACCTACCTGATTTTATATAGGTTGTTCGAAAAGTAAGATCATGATGTCAAATGTGCAAAAAAATTGTGAAATTTCCTTCTGAGAGTTTGTTACTTGGTTAATAAAATTTTCTAAACAAAGCAACACGCCTGTCTCTCGAAGGGTTATGCAGAAGTGCATAGTGCATAGAATTTGAAAGAAAGAGAAAATATTTTATTTGGATCATGCACAGGAAATACGCCCGCGTATTAGGCACGCGTGATGTGGGACGCCGCCCAGCTGGATGGACGGACGTGGCTGGGACAGACTGGACGCGGTAGGCGGAGGACAGGGTGTTGTGGCGCAGCCTGGGAGAGGCCTATGTCCAGCAGTGGACTGCGATAGGCTGAGTTGATGGAAACATAACATCACGCATTCCCTGAACGGTTAGACAGAGGAGCATAGTGCACACACTTTGAAAGAAAGATGAACGAAAAATATTTTATTTGTGACAAGTACAGGAAATACAAACAGTAAAAAAGGGGCGTTTAACCGTAACCGTTTGTGATTATGTATTGAATTTATTTTGTGATTATTTATGGATTTTATTTTGTGATTATTTAATAATTCATTCTTATTTTTAAATTAATTTTATTGTTTTGATTATTTATTCTAATTTGATTTCATTTAATTCGATGTATTCTGTTTCCTTTTAATTTGATTTGTAATGATTTTATTTTATTTGAATTTTATTTTATGTGAGTTTATATGAATGGGTGTTATTTACCTGAAATAAATAAAATTTTAACATTGAAAAAATAAAATTTCATTTACAGTATTAATTACTGCTCCGTTAGTCTAGTAGTCACAAGTTCTACTGCTGAGCATGAGGTCTTGGGTTCGAATCTCCGGCCGGGCAAATTTTTATTGGTGTTTTCTATCAGGAATTTCTCAGTAAAAGCCCGGAAATTTGTGCCCGATTGATGGAAATAGGGTCGCACCTTATTACATGGGACTTAACCATAGCTGGAGAAATCTGGGAACTATACATCCCTACCTTCTCCTAAGGAGAAAACAAAACGTAAAGTTATGTAGCCAGGCAAATAATCTCAAAGACAATTGTTCGCCACTAATCTTGGGGAAAACCTAATGTTACTATGTATACCTATGAATACATTGTTTGACAATTGTATTTAATAGTATATAAGTGTCTACAAGTTAGTAGTCTTTGTGAACGGAATAATAAGAAGAACTATTATAGTTTTAAGTAGCAACGTCACGTCATGTGGTTATTTTTACCGAATTCTAAAAAGGAGTTCTATGTTCGTTCTAATCTATGTAAGTGCTATGTTCGTCTGTATGTATGTTCAACAATATTTTCATCAATTGTGGAACTATTTTCCCCAACCCCCATGGAACAAGCCCTGCTTAGTTTGGGGGTCAACGGTGAAGACAAAAAACTGTGACGTACAGACGTCAGCGCATCAAGCTACTACAATCTGTCAAATTTCTCTAATAGATTTTCAACTTTATCTCTAAAGCATTAGGTTCAAGGTTGATTGGGAAAACTTGACAGTTTCGGGTAGCTTGACCTGCTGGTGTCCGTACAAACGTAACTGTGTTTATGTAAAATGGCTGCCTGTCATCACCTTTTCTTTTTAAACTTTTTGTATTTTTGACATTATTTTTCATTTAGTAGAGGAAGCTTGCGCGATAGTCCCATATAAATTATATTAACTTTGCTTGGGTAATTTTTTTTTTTACACACATACACAAAACTCTCACTTTCTTCCTATGGGTGTAGGCAGAAATTATATTCTTTTTCATGTTTCATTCTTACATACTGCATTTGTTTCGTTTATCTTTATACAACGTTCATGATTTTTTTTGTTTTTTTAATTAACCCTTCATATATGAACGTAGATCCACGCGAGACACAATGGCTTTTTAATTGTGTCCGTAATTACGGCATTCAATGGGTTAAATAGTTTTATGGAAATCGACATTTTATGATCTTAATCTATTTCATTTTTATTGTTTTTTTTTAATAATTGATGTTATTTATATTATTAATTTGCTAAGAAAATTATAGTGTTTTTTAAAAGGTGCGGTTTTTTTTCTATAGTGTTGATTCTAAAGTTCAATGTAATAATTAAATGCAAGAAATATTATAATTGGCTAATGAGTTAGGGTGTGGTTCTCATAACATTTTTTTTTTATCTGTGCTTAATTGGTAGACTCCACCAATCTGCCTACCCTTTTCTCAACTATGTTGGGGTTGGCTTCCAGTCTAATCGGGTGCAGCTGAATACCAGTATTTTTCATGGAGCGACTGCCTATCTGACCTCGCCATCCCAGTTACTGGATAGCACGATACCCCTTACTAAAACTGGTTGCCAGAATTTTTGGGATCCTGTCGACCCGTAACGACTGTCAAAGATCTACGGATGACAGCCGGGACCAACTGCACGTGCTTACCTTTTATAGCTTATTTTAAAGAAAAAATACTTATGTAGACAAAAAATATATGATGATACGATATTCTTCTTAATATTCTTAACACCTAGATCATCTTGAAATTCTTAAATCCAATTAAGAGTTATTATTTAAACATTTTTAATTGCTACGTTAAATGCAAAAAAATATAATTACTTATGAATTATTAATATGCCGGACGGATGTTGAAATACTGAAAGAATCATTATTGTACTTTTGAAGTATTTTACTCATCTCAGTTTAAATTCATTGTGAACTCAAAGCATTTACTTGGGGGCATGTATTTAGCGATATGCATTTAAGCGGAAATTGCAGAGTAATTTTTCGAACAAATAGCGTAGAGTCATCTCAACACCTCTCTCCCTTGATTTTGTATATATATATATATATATATTATATAATATGTATATATATATATTATAGTATGTATGAGTATTATAGGTTTAGGTAACCTATTTAAGTATTTGTGTACCTAGTTTTCCTAGTTTTTATTTATTTATCACTGTCCCTCTCAACCAAAGAACCTGCCATCTAATCTCTTCACCACCCTTGGCTGACTGGTTGAGAATGCCTAAGTAAAGTTTAAATGAATAAATAAAAAAATTATGTTAAATTATCTTCTTTTATATTTACATTTTTTTAAAAGCGAACAATCTTAAAATAATAATATGTACAAGTCTATAAAAGGAGGGGAAATAATAAAAAAAAAAATTCGTCCGCATCGCTGTCAATAGGAAACGTGCCCAAAAAGCTGTTAAACCAATTAAAACTTTTGAATTGTCAAGAAGTCGGCTAGTTAGAAAGATGAAGCTAGTTGCCCATAGCCGCAGTAGGTTCCTATGAAGAAAATGATTTTAATTTACTGAAATTTTGCTATAGTGTTTCTGTACCGTCACATTTAATTTTTTAAGCAAGCTGAAGTGGCTATGGGCCGGCCATATTAGCCGTAGAACCGATGACCGTTGAGGTATGCTCTTGAGTGGAGACCGCGAATCGGTAAAAGTAAGGTGGGACGCCTTCAGGCTAGGTGGAGAGACGATCTTCGCAAGATGGTTGGTAGCAGCTGGATGAGAGTTGTCGAAAATGGAGTTGAATGCAGGCGTGCAATAGGAGAGGCCTATGCCCAACAGTGGACTGCTGTAGGCTGATGATGATTACGACATTTTATTTTTCATATTTTAACTTTAAGTTTAAAAACCTAGCCTTTCCCCAACTAGGTTGGGGTCGGCTGCCAGTCTAAGCGGATGCAGCTGAATACCAGTATTTTACATGAAGCAACTGCATATCTGACCTCCACAACCTAGTTACTGGGTAATACGATACCCCTTGGTAAGACTGGTTGTCAGACTTTCTGGCTACTGGAGACCCGTAACGACTGTCAAAGATTCACGAATGACAACGGGGACCAACGGCTTCAAGTAAACAATATAATAATAATAATAATAAAGAACCTCGTGAAGGCCGAGAAAGATAAACAAATCAAGTATCTTGACTTGGCTAGCGAGGTTGTCGACATGTGGGATGTGGACTCAGCGATCATTGTGCCGATAGTCGTGACCGCCAATGGCTTAATAGCCAAGAGCCTCGACCAACACCTGAGGAGGCTCTCATTGGGCAGCTGGATCAAGGGCTTGATTCAGAAAGCGGTACTTCTGGACACGGCTCGTATTGTCAGGAGGTTCCTCTCTATGGAGCCCTGACCGCCGGTAGCTTGGACCCTGTTCCCGATACCGGTGGGCTACTATTTTTTATATTTTTAAATGTTTTTATAATTTTTATATGCAAATATTTAAAAATATAATTTATATGTTTAATTTTAAATAAAGGAAATAATAATAATAATAATAATATCCCTGGATATTTCACACAGCACCATTTGTCCCAAGCTAAGCAACCTAATGCTTGTGTTATGGTAACAAGATGGCTGATAAACTACTTATATACAATTTTTTTTTGTAAATACATACATATTATAGATAGAAAAACACCCAGACTCGGAACAAATACATGTAGGTCATACAAATATTTGTTCCGTGCGGGAATCGAACCCGCGACACGCAGCGCAGCAGTCAATCGCTTAACCACTGCGCCAACCGTGCCGTCGAACTTAATATAACTTAATATTACTCCTGTATTCCTGGTTAGACAGAGGTGTACCCATAGTACACCCACATTTCGTCAGTAATGTTTTCGTCCCATGTAATAGGGGCGCGCCTATTGCCAGTCCCTATCTACCAGGCTTAAATTTAGAGAAAGAAAATAATAAGTAATAGAAGATTTTTTATTTTTTATTATGAACTAAACTAACTGCGCCCCGCGATTTCACCCGCATAAGTTTCGATCCCTTAGGAATTTCGGGATGAAAAGTATCCTATATGTTAGTCCTAGCATTATGATACAGACATTATTAGATTTTTTCACTTTGTTTAATGTTCTCCGAGACACATTTTAATAACAAACCGAGTAATAATTTTTAACTTTGTATTGATTACCTGTAAGTTAGCCCTTACTGTTATTATTATCAGTACCTACGCTAAGTATTCTTTTTATATGGTAATCTGTGGATAACGTCGTGGGCAGTGTATTTGTTAATTCTATTATTTTAGTACTCCAATCATGTGAAATATTTAATATACTGCTGTTTGTTGTCCCTAGTAAATAAAATAAAATAAAAATAGTTATAAACCATCTGTGTGCCAAATTTCATCCAAATCCGTTCAGTAGTTTTTGCGTGAAAGAGTAACAAACATCCATCCATCCATCCAGACAAACTTTCGCGTTTTTAATATTATGTGTAAGGTAATAGAATAAGTAGACATTCGTTTATTTATCTTTATCTTCTAACGGCCAGAAGATGTGTGAATGATGATATGATTAGAAAGGGGGTGACTACCGAGATGACAACTAATAGAGAAGTATGGGAGAAAAAGACACATTGCGTCGACCCCAAATAAATTGGTGTAAGGAATGACGCAGAAGGGCAGATTTTTCCAACGCCAGATTTTATCCGAGAAACAATTTTGAATTTTTGACAGTTCTTCCATACAAAATCTGTCAGACGTCAATTTTATTACACGAATAAAAATTATACGTCGATTAACAAATCAAATATCATGAATTACTTTGCATTATGACGTTTAGTTTTTTTTATAGATTTGATATTTAATGTGGTGCATAAAATATTATATAAACCAGTTTATCTAAAGGCTGATTTTTCCAACGCCAGATAATTTTATCCGAGGAATAGGTAATTTTGAATTTTTGACAGCTCTTCCATACAAAATCTGTCAGATGTCAATTTTATTCCACGAATAGAAAATATCTGTCGATTGAAAAATCAGCTCTTAATCTGTTATATTATTTGATATTGTGCAATGTAAAAAATCCTGATCCTTGGCAGCTTTGAGCAGAGAGAAGTGGAAGGACGGTAGGGAGGCCTTTGTCCATCAGCGGGACATCACAGGCTTTTAATAATCATAATAAATAATATAAAAATCCATCTAATTTCAAAGCTTGGCTTTTTTTTCTCAAACTGTCAAATTCGCATGTTATGTTGACTAGCTTATTTGAAATTCATAGCATAAAAATACCCTGATTATTATTTTATGAAAGCGAAACTAAGCTTAATAAATATAATTTTTAAATTATTGTAAAAACTAACAGTCATTTTTCAAAGCAGAAAACCAAAAAAAACATTCAAGGATTTAATTTGGCTATTTTTAACGAATTCGCTATTAATTTAATAAACTAAACCCATATACGAGTAATTATTAGAATAATATTATAATTCAATAAAACCGTATATTACCATAAAAATAATAACTCAACAAAATCGCAAAACTGCAAAACTCGAAAACGCCAAAAAATTCAAACCCCTATACATAAGACATCAACGCGCGTCCCTAACCCCAACAAAAAAAAAAACAACAATTTTTTAACTCACTAAAAAAAAATTAATATTAAAAAACTCACATTAAAAAATTTACGGCAACCACTCCACACTGAATACCACACCACACTGAAATGAACCACGAGAGAACTTTGCTTATTACGTGTTTTAATATCACAGATGGAGATTTTTTTTTTATATTAACAGTTTTTTTTAGCGCGCGTGGCACGTCACTTTCGTTCGTCGGATAAGAACAACCGCTGTTAAGATGCGACGGACGCTTTTATACAACTGTTTATGAAATTACCGTGACCTCGGTTTTCATACAGCATGCCTTGGAACTGAGTGCTGAATCATTGTTTTTTCCTTTTTTTTGTTGTAGATTAAGGATGTGGGGAAGGGTTGTCTTTGGTATTTTATTTTAAGTTTGTTTGTCTTAATAAAAATAATACAAAAGTAATTTTGTTGTTTAAAGGCCAATTTTTCAACGAACAGATAATTTTTATTCGTGGAATAAAATTGACGTGTGACAGATTTTGTATAGAAGAACTGTCTAAAATTTAAAATTGTTCCTCGGACAAAATTATCTAGCGTTGGAAAAATCAGCCTTAAGAAAAAGAAGATCCATATTAACGAAATAACTGACCAGTGTTTTTATTTTTACTTTTTAGTTCAGGATGTTCGCAAGGGTTGTCACTACTATAATTTTTAATTTAATAAAGAGCGACGGCATTTCTAGATTTTTCGACGAATGATTTGCATTCACATTTTTTTTAATTTAAGTTTTGAAAACTAATGACTTTCAATCTTGCGCTAGCAGAATACGTTAAATTGAAACGAACGAATGAAACGTTGAATTGTTTGTGTAGAAATTGGGTCACCAAACAAAATCTGAAATTGTCAGAGTTGACCAAACAAAATCTGAAATTGTCAGAGTTAAATCTGTCAATTTGGCAAACGACATCGCGGCAGGCCCAAACGGAGATGGCGGGATGAGCTGGACTCCTTTCATAAAGATTAGTCCTTGGCAGCTCTGGACAGAGAGGGGTAGAAAGAGAGTAGGGAGTCTTTTGCCCAGTAGTGGGATATTAACGGCTAATAAAATAATAAAAAAATCTGTCAATAGTCTTGTGTTAGTTAGTCTAAACTAATATCATAAAAAAAAAAAATTGTGTTTGTTTATTACACTTTGGTCCCGCGTGGTGTATTATGGCCCACTCCCTCTCACAGGGAGGAGGCCTGTGTCCCAGCAGTGGGAACATTATAGGCTGATTATGTTATATATGTTATATGTTACACTTTCACGCTAAAACGGCTGAACGGATTTGGATGAAATTTGGCACATGGGTATACCATGACTTGGGATACTTTTTATCCCGATATTGTTTCGGGATCGACATTTATGCGGGTGACACCGCGGAGCGCTGCTAATATTTTATATTGTTTCTTGTCTGGTTAAGGTACTATGAGCAATAAAAAAGGAGTGGCTTGTGGCTAAGTAATAACAGCCGCACGGGTCGATCGATCAGGTTAAGCTACGCTTGCCGCGGTTGGTCCGTGGACGGGTGGCTATCTTCACATACCAAGACCCTTCCGTGCCCCGGAAAGCACATTAAGCCGTTGGTCCCGGCTGTCATTCGTGGATCTTTGACAGTCGTTACGGGTCGTCAGAAGCCCAAAAATCTGACAACCAGTCTTACCAACGGGTATCGTATTACCCAGTAACTGGGTTGTAGAGGTCAAGTAAAATACTGGTATTCAGCTGTATCCGGTTAGACTGGAAGCCAACCCCAACATAGTTGGGAAAAGGCTCGGCAGATGATGACTCTTACAGGTACTAAAGTAATCTAACAGCACAGTGATAAATAGCTTTGTTGTTGTTTTTTTTTTGTAATGATCAACTTTTTATCGTAATAGGAAGTCACTAATTATCATTTTGTAATTAAAAAGTCTTTACAAGTAGGTCAACCTGTTCAGGTTCATTCATAGACGACTCTGTCTTGGCGTGTAAATGTGGTGCTGTCTCACTAATGATGGGACACTTAATATCGTGTCCTGCGTATCCTGTCACACAAGACAAGTATTGAGGTTGCGTCTGGCGCGGATTAAGAATGAATTATTTATTTTATTTGATAATATTTTACATAATTACATATATTTAAATAATAAAATAGATTATTCATTTATTTATTACTGTAATTGCCCGTGACATCACAGCGGGCCCTATCAGAATACCAGCGCTGCGGCATTTATTTTTTAAATGTCGTAGCATTATGCTGAGATAGGAGCCTTTTGGCCTCGTACAGGACTTTCTGTTTCATTTTTCCTTTTGTTAATTTTTTTTTTAATATAATTGTTTTTTACTTTTTTATATAATTTGTTTTTTATTTATTTATTTTATTATTTATGTACACACAGTAAAATACATAGTGATATGACATAGATATAATATACTATCAATCACCACACATATCATATCATATCATATCATATCATATTCTATCTATCTATCTTTATTTTTATTTTTGATTGTGTTTAGTTTAGTTTAGTTTTATGTTCTTTCTGTACGAGTCGCAATAAATACTTTTTCTTTCTTTCTTTCTCTCAGCTGCACGTTACAGGAACTGATGGACGTTGGTGATGGCGCCAAACTAGCGGCCGAATTCTGAGCCGAGTCCATTTAGATTGCTGTCAACACGCTAAGAAGAAGGTCAGCTCGACACTCTTGCATTTTGCTCAGCCGCAAAGAATGGTTGTGTTTTTAAACGATTGTATACTGCCTTGTGGTCGCAAGCATATAAAATGCTTCACTGTACCTATAATTCGATATTGAGACAGACTCGTGATAGCACAAGTTTAAGCCTTAGTGGTTTTTGTTTGCTATTTAATATGAATAATCCTGTGTTCTTTTGTATAAATGATAAATAAATTAAAAAAAAAAAATGCGATTTTGCTGAGCCGATGAGGTCTTGGGTTAGATTCCCAGGTCGGGCAAAAGGTTTTTTAGGTCCCCAATGGTGGCCCAATGGTAACAGTCCCGCAACGAGTTGTAGGTCGTTGGTTCAAACACAGGCAGGCGCTTTATTTTCTGTAATTGTGTTTTTTTTTTAATTGTTTGTTTTATCTGATGTATGTATCTGGAGTATTGTGCGTCTTTTAGTTTGTGCCAAATAAATTTTCTTTCTTTCTTTCATTCATCACCACTGCTCTCAAAACGGTGAAGGAAAACATCGTGAGGAAACCGGCATGTCCTAGAACCAAAAATTCGATGACATGTGACATCCACCAACCTGCACTGGGTGGTGTGGTGGATTACGGTCCTGCCACAGAGAACAGGCCTGTGTCCCAGCAGTGGGAACGGTATTGACTGATTATGCTAGGTCCCTAATTTAAGAATTATTAGAGGTTCACAAAAAGAGGCGCAATCATTACAATAGAGTGTTCATCAATATTTTTAGAAGTGCAAAATGAGATTTATATAAGGTTCATAAAAAAGGAGCAATAATTATGTTAGAGTGATCAAAAATATTTTTAAGAACGCAAAACAGGAATTATTAGAGTTTGACAAAAGAGGCGCAATCATTATATTAAAGTGATCAATAATATTTAATAGGAGCGCAAAATGAGAATAATTTGTGGTTCAATTAAATCCATGGCGATTTTAACATTTGAATTAAAATGCGAACAGGGGTCAATAGTTTAAATATAGAAAAACTAATATCTTCGACAACCTTGAGAGCATGCTTGAAGTTACCTATCTACAAATTGGTACGGAACTCTCGGTGCGCGAGTCCGATTCGCACTTGACCGGTTTTTTTATGTGGATTTAGCCCGGTTAATGGCTATAGACGATGTGCCACTTTACATCATGTAGGCATTCGACATGCTTACCAACAAATAAATAGTATAAAAATACTAGCGGACCCGGCAGACGTCGTCCTGCCCGGAAAAGCAGCGCCACCTACCGGGTCCAATTGTGTTTCAACCCATCCAGGAACCCATTGAAATATACACACAAAATTTCATCCAAATCGGTCCAGCCGTTTAGGAGGAGTTTGGTGACAAACACACGTACAGAAGAAGTAGTAATATGAATATGTATATACAGTGTGGCGATTAGGTTATCACATGAATTGAAACCACGTATTCTACATAACGTATATTAAACATACACAATTAAAAGAATTAATAACAATTAACATTTTAGTCGTGGGACCTTTTTTACGTTTCAGTATTTACATAACAACATTAAACTTAATTTGTGTTTACAGTAACAGTAACATAAAGTTTGTGTAGAATTCTTGATACCATTGCCTCACGCGTGTCTAGTGACTTATTATCAAGGATGGTTTATTTCATGTCAATTTTTACGCTAATTATTTTATTTGTTTTTTTTTTTTTGTCTTTTTTAGTAAAATTTAAATTTTATTATTTTAACAGACTTTTAACAACTTGTAATTACCGCTGTATTATTTAATGTGATAACCTAATCGCCACTCTGTACATATACATATTAAGATAAGATATTTATAAGTAGCCGCACCCGGTGTCTCATGGTTCTATAATAAGGATAAGCTAAATACGTATTGAATTTTCAGAAAAAAACCTCTGTTAGAGACAGACAAAAAAGTGATCTTATAAAGTTACCATTTTATCTAACTAAGGTCAGGGTTCCGACCTTGACCTTGAAAAACACGTGTTTCGTCGTGGTCCTCCAAAGGTCAAAGTTGATCATATTTTTATCTATGACTTTTTATAATACAAAAATAACTTTTAAAATTGACCATGTTTATGGTAAACAGATACCTTTTTTCATAAAAACATGTTGATTATTGTGACATATCTCTAAACTAACATAATTATTAAAAAATAATCTTGCAAATCTTATCCTACTCATCATCTGCCTGCCTTTTCCCAACTATGTTGGGGTCGGCTTCCAGTCTAACCGGATGCAGCTGAATACCAGTATTTTATCTTATCCTACTATATTATATTATTATTATTATTATAATATTATAAACGTGAAAGTTTGTATGGATGGATGGATGTTTGTTACTCTTTCACGCAAAAACTACTGAACGGATTTGGATAAAATATGGCACACAGATGGTTTATAACCAGGATTAACATATGGGATACTTTTTATCCCGATATTCCCGATATTGAAACTTATGCTGGTGAAACTGCGGGGCGCTGCTAGTTACTTATAATTATTACCCCGTACCCCCGGGTTGAGCTGGACAAAACAAACGACCAGTGGTCTACTTTAGCCCTGGATCGAAAGAACTGCAAATCATGGGGACAGGCCTTTGCCGCAGCACCACTGCTGGGCAAAGGCCTATCCCCATGATGATGCAGGCCAACAGTTACTTATAATTATGCACCCATTTTGCATATTGAACATTGTAATAGTTTCTATTTTTTTACTAGTTTTTTGAGGTGATATTTTTTTGGTCAGTTTGAGTTCAAAAATTATTTTTTATGTTAAGAAAGATATACAGAAAAACCATCTTTACATACCGAGACCCCTCCGTGGCTCGGAAAGCACGTTAAGCCGTTGGTCCCAGCTGTCTTTCATGGATCTTTCACCGTCTATAAGGATCGTAAGAAGCCCGAAAATCTGACAACCAGTCTTACCAAGGGGTATCGTATTACCCAGTAACTGGGTTGTGGAGGTCAGATAGGCAGTCGCTCCATGTAAAATACTGGTCTTCAGCTGCATCCGGTTAGACTGGAAGCCGACCCTAACATAGTTGGGAAAAAAGGCTAGGCAACCGCCTAGCCTTGATGGTGACCCTCTCACAGAGAGGAGGTCTGTGTCCCAGCAGTGGGAACATTATAGGCTGATTATTTTATGATGTTAGATGTCACATGTCTTCGAATTTTTGGTTCCAGGACATGCCGGTTTCCCCGCACCCGCACCCGCACCAGCACTGGGCCTGCGTGGTAGATTACGGCCCACTCCCTCTCGCAGAGAGGAGGCCTGTGTCCCAGCAGTGGGAACGTTACATGGCTGATTATGTATTATGTACGTTATGTTGATTTAAATCAACAAACCCTGGTACAGTGCAACATTAATATAACGTATCTCAATATTACGACTTCCTCGATTCAACAAATTCTTCGTAATCCCCTTGAATTGTCTATAAGAGTCAATGTAAAATATACCTTTACATTGCGAAGATTTTTTGCGAACAACCGCTTTACAACGAATTTTCAACTATCAAAAAAAAGTGTAAACCTCTAATAAACGAATTTTGTCAACCAACCTTTATATAACGTTTTCAACAGTATGTGATTCAGTCGCGACAGGTTTCGACTCGACACGTGTTTACCTCTTTATAACAAATTTTAGACCAACCTAACCTCAATATAACAAACCTCAGTTTATCGAATTACTTGATACAACGAATATTTTCTTGTTCCCTTCCGATTCGTTAAATTATATCGAGGTTGCACAGTATTTACCAATGATTAATACGACATTTTATTAATAAAATTCTTTAAATAAAAAGATGACACATTGTCACATTATGACCCACCAGTAATTAAATACTATAGTTATTACCCTTAATTTGTTCGACGCAGACTCGAACCCGGATACGTGCGGCCGTGGGCGAACCGCATAGCTACATAGTTACTGTTTTATGTCACCTGGGAACTGGATATAAGGCTGGATGTCTGAGACATGGTATGAGTAACAGAATAAAAGCGGCCAAGTTCGAGTCGGACTCGCATACGAAGGGTTCCGTACCATATTAACTTGTTATCTGCAAAAAGAACTGCTAAAATGCTATTTTACTTTTATTTACCTTTTACAGTTTTAATTTATTTTTTACAGTATACTCATTGTAAATTTATTATACATTAAGTATTTATGCACTTAGGTTCAACCCTGTTCACGCAAATTAGCAACTGTGCTCTATTCTACATAATTGTTAAGGTATTTATTGTAAATCCCTTTTATAAAGAAACGATTACATACGAACCTTTTATAAATAAAGAAACGACGAGACGACACGGGGGACTAGCTTCAACTTTTTGACTAACTGACCGACTATTTAATTTTGACAATTCAAAAGTGCCTGTAAATGGTTTAGTTGAAATAAATGATTTGAGTTTGAGTTTGATTTTATTTAAATTATTAAAAGGCAAAAAACACCGAAAAACTCGTTTCTTGTATGGAGAAACCCTTTAGTTTGTAACTTTATTTTCTTTTTATTATTTCTTTTATAGCGCTATATAAATACACACTCTGTGAATATTTCAACTGTCTACTTATTACGGTTCATGAGATACAGCCCGCTGACAGAGAGTCGGACTGACGGACAGTGGACGCTTAGTAATAGCACCCGTTAGCACCCTTTGGGTACGGAATATACTTAGACTCTCCCTTTCTTTCCATGAGGGTAGACAGAAACTACAGGACGCTAGCTGCTACTATACTCATTTTGCTTCGTTTACGTTCATACATGTGAAGGCCAATTCTCGTAATTAAAAACGTTCAAAATCTAGTCGCAGTCTCATCTCGGCGACAAACAAATGTCAAAAACTTGTCAAAATGTAGGGAAATTAGACGTATTTTTGACAGATTGAGACTGAGATCAGACTGTGAACTTTCATAAAATTACGAGAATCGCCCCTCTGATCTCAGTCTCAATCTGTCTGAAAATACCTCTAATTTCCCTTAATTTTTGACAAGTTTTTGACATTGATTGTCGCTGAGATGAGATTGCGACTAGATTTTTATTTTTATCGTTTTCTGGTTTTTACGCACGCCGGTTGCGAGTACTACACACCAAACCTTTCTGAAGAACATCACCAACAAGGTCACTCATATGTCCTCCTAGGGCGTCCCCTCCCGGCATTAAGTACCATATTTATCACCCTTACTTTAACGAAGACTCGAACCCGGACACGTGCGGCCGTGGGCGATCTGCATTGTGATCACTGTGATCGCTTGATTTACATAATTCTTTTTTCATTTGGTAGAGGAAGCTCACGGGGTGGTCCCATATAAATTTAATTAAGTTTGGTGTAAATTAAAATAATAAGTAAGTAAATAACAACGAATATCTAATTAATTAATAAAAAATACAAAATGATATCCTATCTTAAATAAAACTATTCACGAACATAGTGTCGAAAAATTCATCAGCATCGCTGTCGACGGGTAATGTACCCAAGACACTGGCGGCATTGCCACGTTGTATGGCAATGCTTAGCTTCTGGCCGAGGTAAAAGCCAGCCCTTGGGTCACGGGATCAGTATCAACCAGCCATTTCGAAATTTCCATATAAAGACCATGAGCAAACGAATAAATGATTTGATTTGAGCACTCGAACCCCAAACGGCAAAAAAATATAATTTCCGATAAGGTTATTATACTTTCACCGCTTGAGGTTTTCCGCAGCCGCAGCAGCAGCGCCAGAACAGCACGCCGAGCTGGGAGGATGGGATGGCGCAAGAGTATCGACACACGTTGCATCCCACACTAAAGACCACCTTCCATGGAAATAAAGACATGCCGTCCGGTCTCTTGCCATCGTCGCGTGCCAAGCCATTGGGTTCTAATACCTTGCTTGGGTAGTTTTCGATTTAGTTTCAATAATACGTTTTTTAACCCCTTGATGATGTTGTAAAACTTCTTGTCACTATTATTTACATACAGCAAGTCATGATATACGAATTGATGAAAGGTAGGAACTACAACTCAATTTCCCTAGCCTTATTCCAACTTGTTGGGGACAGCTTCCACTCTAAATGGGTTAAATTAAATTAGCTAGCGAAACTCCGCAGACATGATAGGTCGATATGTAAACAGGACCAAATAAAATAAAAAATATTTTGATGTTATTTTTTGGGGGTCGGCGACGCTTGTGGTGTTGTAACCTGAAATATGAGTCTTTTTATTTGTTTTATTCTGTTAAGATACCCATCACGTCTGTAATGTTTACAAAAAAAAATTAAACTGATATTTTAAGTGACTAACCCAATCACCTACCGGCCTACGGGTGATGGCACCAAGAAAAAAACTCATCAAAATTAATTTATTTTTTGTTTTATCATAGAATTTTGCAAATCAGCTTATAAATAACGGAGTTCTGAGGTCACCATCTCCCTAGCCACCCAACTATTTTGGGGTCGTCTTCCACTCCCGGATGCAGCTGAATACCAGTATTTTACATGGAGCGACTGCCTATCTGACCTCCACAACCTAATCAAATCAAACCAATTCACTTTTATTTGTTAACACAGGTAAAGTAATACAGATCTTGAGTTTGGTGAACAGAACGCTATGTTATGCCAGGAGGCGTACAAATATGGTGTGCATCTAGCTCAATATTATGAATTTACATTTCACAATAAAAAAAAATATGTTTGATAATCATGCCTAGTTAAAATTTCAAAATAAATTATAACAATTACATAATAATATTTAAAAATTTGACTGACCAGATTTAAAGGAGGAAGGAGGAGGTTATTTAGTTATGTATGTCAAAAAAAAAAAAAAGTCTAAGTCAGAATAATTGAAAATGTCAAAAATTATTAAATGTTAATAATTTAATTTAATTTAATTATTAATAATAAATTTCCTAGGTACACGATACCCCTTGGTAAGATTGGTTGTCAGACTGTCGGGCTCCTGACTACCGTAACGACTGTCAAAGATCCACGAATGACAGCCGGGACCAACGGCTTAACGTGCGTTCCGAGCTTTACATACCGAGACCACTCCTTGCGAGTGGTCTCGGTATGTAAAGCTAGTCACCCATCCTCAAACCAACCGCGACAAGCAAAGCTTTCCCTTCAATCGATACGTGCGGCTGTTATTATTTAGCCACAAGCCTCTGGACAGGTACTCTAGAAAGAAAGAAAATACGTTTATTTGCGGTAAACATGACGCACAAAAGAACATAAGAACAAATAAAGAAAAAAGCACTAAGCACTTTATGTCCTTACGAGAAATCAAACAATGTTATGATTTCTTTACGATTATTCTAAGCGAACGTCTTTACATTTCTTCAGCTGTATAGCTACCAAGCCAACCAAGCCTGCGGAGTTTCGCTAGCTTATTTAATTTTACCCTGTATAGGGTAAAATTAAATAAGTTATATATAGTTTAATTAATTAATTAAACTATATTATTTACTTTATTATATATATATATATATTATATATAGTTTTTATTGTATCTGTTGGAATATTGGCGTGGCTGGCTGACATACGGCAAATAATTTAATTTAATGTTCTGTGTCTTGTAATGTTAATTACTTTGCATGGTTAATTTGAAATAAATACTTTGAGTTTCAGTTTGAGTTACTTCTGCACTGCCTCGTTGGTGTAGTGATCGCAAGCGTGACTGCTGAGCATGAGGTCCGGGGTTCGATTCTGGGGTGGAGCAAAGTGATATTGGGTTTTTTATTAGAAATTTATCAGAAGCAGCCGAGAGTCTGGGGGTCTACTGCGAAGTGCAAAGTGCGAATGTTCGGATCGGACCGACACATGGCCGAACTGAATATTATTGAAAAATGCGAAAAAAGTTCGGATCGGCTCACTTGGGTCAGGACCATAGTCAATAATCGACAGAGTGTAGGATCGGGACTGACCGAACCAAATAGTAACTTTGTAGCAGGAAACGGCCGTACATTCGGGAAATCAACAAATGACCCCTCCCGCTCTGGGTGGAGCGGAAGGCAGTGTCAGACTCTTACTGACTAAAACCCACCCGTGTTCCTTCCTTAGCCCTTTCTGTTCCAGGGCAGCGGTAACCCTTTCGGACGATCCCGCCGCCCTTAGTAGACCCCCTGGATTTGTGGCCGAAGCACTGTGTGAAAATTGATATATTATGGCTAGAAAGGGGGTGATTACTGAGATAACGACTAATAGAAAAGTATGGAGGAGAAAGACATGTTGCGCCGAGCAGAAATAAATTAGGATAAGGGCAGAAGAATTATGATGAGGTTCCGAACTGAACAGACAGCTGTGCTGCTGGGGAGTTTGTTGCGCCACTTCTCCCCAGCTAAAGCACTAGGAAGTGGTGAACGGCGAGCGTGCCGGGGGAGTGTCTTATGTAATTTTGACGTTCGAAAATTGCTGATTCTCAGCCTAATTTGAATAAATTACTTTTGATTTTTATATGTAAACACGACCAAATAAAATAAAAAAGATTTGATGATTATTTTGGGGGGGGGGGGGGTCGTCGACCGCTTGTCGTGTTGTAACCTGATATATGAGTTTTTTTTTATTTATCCTGTTTAACTATTACACATAAAAATATTTTTTTTTAATTTGATAATTTAAGTGACTAACCCAATCGCCTGCGAGTGATGACCCCAAGAAAAAAACTCATCAAAATTAATTAATTTTTTGTTTTATCATAGAATTTTGCAAATCAGCTTATTTATAACGGAGTTCTGAGGTCATCATCTGCCTGCCTTTTCCCAACTATGTTGGGGTCGTCTGCCAGTCTAACCGGATGCAGCTGAATACCAGTATTTTACATGGAGCGACTGCCTACCTGACCTCCACAACCCAGTTAACTAGGTAATACGATACTCCTTGGTAAGACTGGTTGACAGACTTTCAGGCTTCTGACTACCCGTAACGACTGTCAAAGATCCACAAATGACAGCCGGGACCAACGGCTTAACGTCTCGGGTCTCGGTATGTCAAGATGGTCACCCATCCACAGACTAACCGCGACAAGCGTAGCTTAACCTGATCGATCAAGTTAGGCGGCTGTTATTATGTAGCCACGGATAAAAAAAAACAACCGAATTGAGAACTTCCTCCTTTTTTTGAAGTCGGTTGAAAATGAAAAACCTCGTACTAATGGATTAGTTTTGGCCATTAGAGAAAGTAGCATTATAAACTTAGTGTGAGGTCTAAGGTCAAAGTCGCATAACGTTTGGACTAGATACCTGAATTCTTTAGTTATATAACCATTATTATGTTCAACGCATTTTTCATGTCTAAAAAAACAGGCCAGCGGTGCCGTAAGTTGTTATTCTGACAAGGGACTAGTGGCTAAGTTATAACGGGTTAAGCAACACTGGCCGAGGTCGGTTTTTGGATGGGTTACCATCCATAATAATAATAATACTTAATAATAATAATATCCCTGGACATTTCACACAGCACCATTTGTCCCAAGCTAAGAAACCTAATGCTTGTGTTATGGTAACAAGATGGCTGATAAACTACTTATATACATTTTTTTTTTTTTTTTGTAAATACATACATATTATAGATAGAAAAACCTGTGTATATAACCTATTTATATACATAGTTTTAAGTTTTTTATCATTGTCCCTCTCAACCAAAGCACCTGCCATCTAATCTCTTCACCACCCTTGGTTGACTGGTAGAGAATGCCTAAGGCATTAAGTCCGCCTTTGTACCTTTTTTGTGCGAAAAGTTTAAATAAATAAATAAAAACACCCAAACTCGGAACAAATACATGTAGGTCATACAAATATTTGTTCCGTGCGGGAATCGAACCCGCGACACGCAGCGCTGCAGTCAATCGCTTAATCACTGCGCCAACCGTGCCGTCAATATACCAAGACTCGGACTCGGAAAGCACGTTAAGCCGGTCCCGGCTGTCCAACGGAGATCTTCGGCAGTCATTACAGGACGTTAGACGCCCGAAAGTCTGTCAACCAGTCTTACCACAGTGTTTCCCAGTTACTGGGTTGTGGAGATCAACCTGTGTGGTTGTTATCGTTAAGCCACGAGCCCCTCCGAATCCAGTGAGTATCTTGAGTATGTTTTTCTATCTATAATATGTATGTATTTACAAAAAAAAAAAAAAATTGTATATAAGTAGTTTATCAGCCACCTTGTTACCATAACACAAGCATTATATAAATATAACTTAAAACCAAATATATAAATATTTATATAAAATATAAATACCATAAAAACAAATTAATGATACTATTTTAATTTAATATTTATTTTTTTCTTAACAAAAAGCGCCTTCATCCTCTCTCCTATTAAAAACTAACTTTGCTGTGCCCGACAGGGTCCATAATTGATTCGATGTTTTGACATACCAACTATCATATATGTACACATTATGGAATGCAATAAAGTATTGAGTATTGAGTATTAGGTTGCTTAGCTTGGGACAAATGGTGCTGTGTGAAATGTCCAGGGATATTATTATTATTTAATAAAACAAACAGCGGGATAATTCCGTAAGACACTATCAGTGTAGCAATGAGTTTAATTTTGACAGATCAACAACATTCAATGCGTTATTTACGTTGTTGAGCAGACAAATTTTTCGAACATATTTATTTATTTACTTATAGGAGAACCAACAGGAGGGAGACATGGCTAAATAATAACAACCGCACAGATCGATCGATCAGGTTAAGCTACGCTTGCCGCGGTTGGTCTGTGGATGGGTGACCGTCTTACATACCGAGACCCCTCCGTGGCTCGGAAAGCACGTTAAGCTGTTGGCAGTCGTTACGGGTAGTCAGTAGCCCGAAAGTCTGACAACCAGTCTTACCAATGGGTATCGTATTACCCAGTCACTGGGTTGTGGAGGTCAGATAGGCAGTCGCCCCATGTAAAATACTGGTATTCAGCTGCATCCGGTTAGACTGGAAGCCGACCCCAACATAGTTGAGAAAAGGTTAGGCGGTGTGATATTGATCGACTCGTTAGTGGCAACTCAAAAGCTACTTTATTGTAAAAACAACAAAGATCAGTTTGATTTTGACAGTGATGCAATATCAGAGGAAAAATAACTATGAATGGGCTGTAGGTATAGCCAAACAAAGCATACTTAAGAACAATGACATATTTATGTTCTTTTTGCACACCCATCTTTTTTTTAAACCGGATCGGTAGCTGCTTACCGAGACGGATGCAATTGGCCTGTGACCCCATAGAAGCACTTTAAATGTGAATATTTTTACTAGATTATTTATTTACCAAGATTATTATATTTACATAAACTAGCTTTTGTGCGCGGCTTCGCCCGCGGACGTCATATATTATCCCACAGGATCTCTTTGTATGGCAAAGCTTAGCCTCTGGCCAAGGGAAAAGCCAGATATATTATCCTACTAATATTATAAACGCGAAAGTGTGGATGGATGGATGGATGGATGGATGGATGTTTGTTACGCTTTCACGCAAAAACTACTAAACGGATTTCGATGAAATTTGGCACACAGATAGTTTATAACCAGGATTAACATATAGGATACTTTTTATCCCGATATTCCCACGGGATCGAAACTTATGCGGGTTAAACCGTGGGGCACAGCTAGTGTTATATAAATTAAACAAAGTCAGGTTAGTTACACCATTTATAACTCAAGAACGGCTGGACCGATTCTGATGATCTTTGATTTATGAGGACCCCGTGGCTAAATAATATTAGCCGCACAGGTCGATCGATCAGGCTAAGCTACGCTTGCCACGGTCGGTCTGTGGATGGGTTTCCATATTTGCATACCGAGACCCCTTCGTGCCTCGGAAAGAAAGAAAGAAAGAAAAATTGTTTATTCCGCACAAACAAAACGCAAATTACAAATAAAAAAGGACATAATATACAACATGGTCAAAAGCCTCGTACTCAAGCATAAAAATGTTAGCATCTTTGTCCATTGCTTGATGTCAGGACCAGGGACCAAAGACATACTAATTGACATTGACGCCGATTCCCTTGTTCACAAACTAAACTAAATTTAAGTGCGATGCATCTTTTTCTTGCTATTTCAATACGAAAAGGACCGAAGATAAATATTAGTTTAATCCTGTCAAGCCAACGCCTGACGTAAATTGACGTATTTTTAGTAGCCATGTTTTTAATCACGTCTAAACTGTCTATGGAGTATCTTAATTTAAACACGTACGACATATACAGACATTTAAACACTTACGTGCATAAAGCACCTAAAGCCGTTGGTTGTCATTCTTAGAACTTTGGCAGTCGTTACGGGTCGTCAGAAGCCCGAAAGTCTGACAACCGGTCTTACCAAGGGGTATCGTGTTTGTTGCCCGTTGCAGTTACTGGGTTGTGGAGGTCAGATTGACAGTCGCTCCATGTAAAATACTGGTATTTAGCTGCATCCTGTTAGACTACCCCAACATAGTTGGGAAAAGCTATTTGGAGGTATGTTTGGAGGTATGAGGAACAGGGTGTAAAGTTCACTCAACCTCCATTGAAAAGGGAGGATCCTCCGACCAGACGGGTGTTATGTCTGGCGGGCAATTGCCCAATGATTGATATTGTGAAATTGTATCTATGCTAATGGCACGGTAAACTCTGCTTGCGAGATGCAGGATTTGCGTGACGTCAGTATGACGCCATGGTAGATTTATTGGATTGGTCTCCGACCCGAATAACAGGATAACTATTAAAACATGAAAAAAAATCACGAAAAAAATAATGAAGACAATTTATTTTCTTAAACATTCGTTGTTATTGATTCTAAGGCGGTACAAAGTTCGCCGGGTCAACTAATCGATTATAAATATACCCCCTAGACACGGTTATAGCATGCATTAGATGATTTCACAACCAAACCACGTCAAATCTATTAAATATTAACACTTTATTAATGAGGTAATTTCTAGTCAATGCGACATAAAACTATTTAATGACTGATATGAGTCATTTTCTAAACTAACCAACCTAACTATTATAATATAAATGCCAAAGTAAGTTTGTTTGTTACCACGCCATCCATTGATCCGATCATCATAAAATTTTGCATATACAGAGTTGATATGACGGAGGGGCATTAAATTACACTACGTATACTATACGTGTTTAAAAAGCGCCAAAAATGGGAAAATGTTTTTTTCAAACAAAAGTAAATAGGTTACAAATCAGAATAAAACGCAACCACCCTTTGTTAATAAATTTGGCTGACCTTAGATACCTAGGTAACAAAGTGGCAACGCCTTTATCATTTTAAGGTGCATGACCTATGCTTAGACATAATCAGCTGTTAGGAAAGATACATCGTGTTCAAACGGTGCAACAACTTAAAAAAATAATTTGCGACTAAACTACTGCTCCTATTTAATTGATTTTTGGTACAGAGCTTGAAAATGGTACCTAGTATAGGCAGTTTAAAGGAAAACCCCTCTGTCGTATCAACTTTGTATGTACGTTGTCAGGGGTAGCTCGCCATCCGGTAAGGACAAGCCGACCGATTCTGTAAAAATCTCACTTCACCTAAGTTTTCACGGTGAGATGGTTACAGCATTGCAGTGCAGGCCCGGGTCGACGGCGCGTTGTGTTCCTCGCGCGCCTCAAAATGTCTTACCATCACAGCCTAAGCAGTCCACTGCTGGACATAGGCCTCTCCTATTGCACGCCATTCAACTCGATTTTCGGCAACTCTCATCCAGCTGCTACCAGCCATCCTGCGAAGATCGTCGCTCCACATAGCCTGAGGGCGTCCCACCTTACGTTTACCGATTCGCTGTCTCCACTCAAGAACACGTCTACCCCAACGGTCATCGGTTCTAAACAAAAAAACCAGGCTAATATGGCTGGCTGATTGCCACTTCAGCTTGCTTATTCTGTGAGCTATGTCGACTACTTTTTTTGGGTGTCATGTCTTCGAATATTTGTTTCGAGAAGATAATCACGGTTTCCTCACGATGTTTTCCTTCACCGTTTTGAGAGCAGTGGTGATGAAATTAAATACACAAAGTAAGGTGCATGATTGGATACCGGGCCACCACTGCTCTGGTGAATAATGGCATTAAGACTTCATAATATGGACCCAGGCATAAGGCTGCATTTCCATCAGAGTTCTGCTATGCAGCTATGCTGCGAGGATATGAAAGTTATGTGACCCTTTCCACTAATGCTAAGCTGTGTAGCGGAGCGAGTAAGATTTGCTATGCAGATACTCCGCCGCCAGGCAGCTGCACAAAGAAGATGCACAGCTCGAGCTATGCGATGCATCGGCAGTAGGAAAGACACGGGGAGCATGTCTACTTTCGGTGATAAACGCGCGCCTACTTTAGGGACTCTGCTCTGCATAATTACACCACTCGCGCATCCATATCTCCCATCCATAGCACGCATCCTCCCATATAAAAACATAGCTTAGTTGAGCCCGTTTTCACCAGTGCTATGCTATGTGGACCAATGAATATGATTGGTGGATATCAAACGCATCCATAGCAACGTAGCATAGCACATCTCTGGTAGAAAAGCAGCCTAAAGGGCGTGCACGCTAACACGCTTATTTAATTTGCCAGACAGTCTTAAAACCAGGTTAATAGTTACAAAACTGATGTCAGCAAATGCCGCTTTCTGGTCATATTTTAATGATGTTATTATTCTAACCTTTACAAACCCTATAATGAGCGTGAAAGACCAAATTCCTAAGCTGTATTTACATAGCTTCATGCATAATCATAGGGCTATGCTTGGAGTTTCGCTATGTGATCGAATCAGAAATGAAGAGATCCGCATGAGGACCAAGGTAACCGACATAGCCCGAAGAATTGCAAAACTTAAGTAGATAGATAGATAGATAAATCATTTATTTGGCGCACACAAAAAAGACAGCACAGCACACAAAAGTACACTATTAGATTATAACCAAACTACCCACATGATAGAAGTGGTAGTGGTGGCCCAGTGCTAACGGCTTAGAAGTTTTAGGTCGTACGTATCCATACAGGCGCATTACTTTGTGAAAATTATTTCATCACCACTGCTCTCAAGATGACGGAAAACATCGTGAGGAAACTGGTATATCCTAGAACAAAAAATTCGAAGACCCGAACTGGGCCCACGTGGTGGATTACAACCCACTCTCTCTCGAGGCCTGTGTCCCAGCAGTGGGAACATTACAGGCTGATTATGTAAGTGGCAGTGGGCAGGGCAGGGCTCTCAAAACAGATGGCCGATGGGGCCGAAGGGTTCTGGAGTTGCGACCGCATACCGGAAGATTTAGCGTTGGAAGGCCACAAGGTGGACCGATGAGGGCCACAGGAATCCGCTGGGTGCGGGAAGCACAGAACCGGTCAAAGTGGAGGTGCTTGGGCGAGGCCTTGGTCCTGCAGTGGACGTCTTTTGGCTGAAATGATGATTGATGATGCATAATGAGCCAAAAATGTTCCCACTGCTGGGACACAGGCCTCCTCTCTTTAAGAGGGAGTGGGTCGTAAGCTACGTGGGCCCAGTGCGGGTTGGCAGATGTCACATGTCTTCGAATTTTTGGTTCTAGGTCATGCCGATTTCCTCACGATGTTTTCCTTCACCGTTTTGAGAGTAGTGGTGATGAATTTACACTTCTATGCTAAAATTAGGATGCCAGATCATTAGCTTAGCCTTTTCTGAACAATGTAAGTTGGAGTCGGCTTCCAGTCTAACCGGATGCAGCTGAATAACAATCTTTTACAAGGAGCTACTGTCAATCTAACCTCCTCCACCTAACTATTGGGTAATACGATACCCGATATGATATGAGACTTTCAGGCTTCTGACTACCCGTATCGACTACCAAAGATCTACGAATGACAGCCGGGACCAACAGCTTAACGTGATTTCCGAGGCATGAAATTGTTGATAACCCACCCGCAGACCGATCTCTGCAAGCGTAGGCAGCTTGAACTTGGATCGACATTAATAACAAACAGCTGTGCTGCTGGGGAGTTTGTTGCGCCACTTTCTTCTTCCCTGCTAAAGCACTAGGAAGTGGTGAAGGGCGGGCGTTTCGAGGGACTGTCTTATGTAATTTTGACGTTCATTCGCAGCCTAATTTGACTGAAAGACTTTTGATTTTTATTTTGATCCATGGGGCTGTTAATACTTAGCCATGAGCCCCTCCGACATAAAATGAATGTCCCTACCATAGTGTAAAGGATATCTTACATGTAAATAAACACAACAGTTTGCCCTTTAATAAGAAACATGAATTATTCAAATATTGTACATCTTTGATGTCATGAATTTGTCATCGTTTTTAGTACTACGACCTTCTCGGTAGGGTTTTCCAAGATATGAAGATCCGCTTTCATTGAATGTAAGTGATCTGTTCGTCCTTTTTCTTCTCTTGGGTCGATCTGGTAAGGTTAAGCTACATTAGCCGCGGTCGGCCGTGGATGGGTGACCATTCATTCAAAATCAATCTCGAAGCATTTATTTCAACTAACCACTTTTGTATTGGCATCAATCTATCACGGTTAAGCTACGCTAGCCGCGGTCGGTCCGTGGATGGGTGACCATCCATTGCACACCGATAGGTACACACTTTGAATGTTCTTTTAATCAGCCAAATGGTAGAATTTCGTTACATATTAACAGCCGCACGGGTCAACAGAAGTTACCACGGGTTAAGCTACGCTTGTTGAGGTTGGTGCGTGGATGGGTCACCATCCATTTCATAAAAAGACAAACGTTACAGGTAGGCAGAACCTGAACCGTCTGATAATCAGACTGGTTTTCAAATTTCTGAGGTTCTACCAAGTTATCGTTTTACCCAGTGTGTAGAAGCGCCAAAAGTTTGAGAGGATCAATCATTCAAAAAAGTATCCATCTTAAGAAGATCGATAAGTTTTTTTCGAAGATCAGTTAAATATTTCTCTTTTGTCGATTTTCCACCATTGGCCGATTAAAAGAACATCCAAGTGTATTCCTAAGTCCAGCCGTTTTATAGGCTGACAAGGTTACTTAATAGACTAGTTTAATAGTTTAATAATAAGCTAGTTTCATTGTTTAACGGCTTTTACAATGTTTTTGCTATTATAGGCACGTGGAAGATAATGACTGTATTAGTTAATAATATGCATGATTTTATTTGTTCTAACCATCATTAATGTTTAAGCCTGGCGATTAAATAACGTAAGTACGTAACTTTATTATCCATTTATTTACATTTCATCGAACTAACACTAATATATACTGTACACAATTATATACAAGTATATAATATACGAAAAAATATAGAAAAAGGCAGGAGCTCATTGGGCATCAAAAAATTCGTCCGCATCACTGTCAATGGGATAGGTGCCCAAAAGGCTGGCAGCATTACCACGTTGGATGGCAATGCTGATTCTTTGGGCTAAAAATAGGCCAGCCTTCTGGTCACGTGAAGAGTCAACCAACCGCTTGGCGATGTCCCGAAAAATTCGATGAGCACTCGGACCCCAAGGCCCTAGAGTTTCAACCCCAAACGGCTCAAACATATAGCTCCCAATAAGGTTGTTATATTTGCGCCGTTTGAGGTTTTCTGCTCCTGCAGCAGCCGCCCCAGCACAGATTAAATTAAAATAATTATAGGCATAATTATTTATTAAAAGTCTGACAACCAGTCTGGTGGTCAGCCTGCGGGGTATTTAGTAACATACTATCAGTAGTAATGGGTTTAATTTTGACAGCTCTACATCATTCATTCCGTTATTAGCGTTGTTAAGCCGACAAATTTTTCAAACATAGAAAGAAAGAAAAAGTATTTATTGCGACTCGTACAGGATCATAAACTAAACTAACTAAACACAGTTAAAAATAAAACAAATTTTATCCAAATCCGTTCAGCAGTTTTTTCGTGAAAGAGTAATGAACATCCATCCATCCATCCAAACTTTCACGTTTATAATATTAGTAGGATTTTATCCTTAATACTTTGTAGTCAAAACCTAGCAGTTATCTTCAGTTCATTCACCTATGACAGCAGAAACCTAAGAGCTACCTTTAACGAGAATAAAGATCACAATGATTTGAACAGTAATCTGCACTTTTGTTGTGATGGGTAAAAAAATTTAAACTCGCGTCAGGACACGTGCAGTGCGATTCTGTAACCATCTCACCGTGAAAACTTGGGTGAAGTGAGCGTGGAGTGAGCTGTCATTCCAATTAATGCTAAGGGATTGACATTAATTGACAGCTCACTTCACCTAACTTTTCACGGTGAGATTTTTACAGAATCGATCGGCTGGATGGCAAATAAGAGGTATTAAAATTGTATTCTATGAAATATCATGATCTAGTCTAACCGGATGCAGCTGAATACAAATTTTATACATGAAGCGACTGCCTGTCTGAAATATATTCTATGAAATATAAAAATGATTAAGCATTTTTATTTAAATATAGTATTTATGGTCGGCAATTCAGTATGGAAAACAATCTCAGACCAACACTAGCACCACCCCTAGCACCACCACCACCACCAGCACCCACCACCAACACCACCAGCAGCGTCCACCTCTAGCTGCATGGCAGATGTGAACCCTTTTCGCAGCGTTTTTCATGACATTTTCACACAATACCTGTGTTATTTCAGTGACGTGTCTGAGATATTTTACTGTATTTCTTGAAGGCTCATTGGCCTGTTAGCATAGACACATCGTAAAAATGAATAAAGTTTAAATACAAAAACCAACAATCGTAAAAAACGATGGTCGAATAGTAATTAAAAAACGGTAGTCAATTGAAACATCCATTAGTGAATTATTAATAGATTTTATTGTCATTCATATCGCAAATTTAATCACCGATGCAAAATAACGATAATTTTACGATAATAGTATTATTTTGAATAAGAGGGGCTTGTGGCTAAGTAATAACAGACGCACGGGTCGATCGATCAGATTAAGCTACGCTTGCCGTGGTTGTTCCGTGGATGGGTGACCATCTTCATATACCAAGATCTTCCGTGCCTCGGAAAGCATGTTAAGCCGTTGGTCCCGGCTGTCATTTGTGGGTCTTTGACAGTCGTTACGGGTCGTCAGAAGCCCGAAAGTCTGACAACCAGTCTTACCAAGGGATATCGTATTACCCAGTCACTAGGTTGTGGAGGTCAGATAGGCAGTCGCTCCATGTAAAATACTGGTAATCAGCTGCATCCGGTTAGACTGGAAGCCGACCCCAACATAGTTGGGAAAAGGCTAGGCAGATGATAAGTAATATTTTGAAAATTTGCATGGAAATCATTTAAACACTAGCTTCTGCCCGCGACTTTGTCCGCGCGAAATTTCTTGCTCCCCGACCCACCCCGTCGCATCGCATCGCCTGCCTGCACTATTACGTGGTGTCCTGCGTGAGCGACGAATACGACGCGACGCAACGCTGCAAACGCGATCAACTCAACGGCATACCCTGCTTGCGCCCTATAAAGGTATAAAGTTTTTGAAAATTTGTTGTTTTCAGAGAGTCTGCATGATTTACTTGCCTTAGTTAGTAAGGCAAGTAAATCATGCTACTTTTTTAATTACTACTTGGTGACACAATAATCGAAAGAGTGTAGGAGTGTAGGATCGGGACCGACCGAACCAAATAGTAACTTCGTAGCAGGTAACAGCCGAACATTCGGCCGATACTACTTCGGAGTAGACCCCCTGACCTTTCTGAAGACATCACCAATAAGGTCACTATACATATGTCCTCCCAGACGTCCCCTCCCGGCCTTTCCACTGACATCTGCCTTGTAAACGGAATCTGACATTTTTAAATCGATATCTTTACTTGAGTAATTTCTGTAATTTTATTTGCATACTTATATATGTAAATAAAATAAAATAATACAGCTCGGCCGGCATAGGCCTATAAATTCCAACCATCTTTGGAAAAACACAGCGTTGATTGATGAGACAACAACGTATTTTTTACCCATCATTTTGCGGAACTTTAACTACCGGATGTATAATGTAATAGGGAAATACGTCATACATACTATGTATCTATTAAAATAGTAAATAATATAACATCACACGTGTGATTCCCCGATTATTTTACATGGAGCGACTGTCTATCTGACCTCCACAACCCAGTTACTGGGTAAGATTGGTTTTCAGACTTTCGGGCTTCTGACGACCCGTAACGACTGTCAAAGATCTACGAATGACAGCCGGGACCAACGGCTTAACGTGCTATCCGAGACACGGAGGGGTCTTTGTATGTAAAGATGGTCACCCATCCACAGACCAACCGCGGCAAGCGTAGCTTAACCCGATCGATCGAACCGTGCGGCTGTTATTTCTTAGCCACCAACTTTTTGACCCTTCCAAATTGCCCCGCCCGCTCTGGGTAGAGCGGAAGGGAGTGTCAGACTCTTACTGACTAAAACCCACCCGTGTTCCTTCCTTAGCCCTTTCTGTTCCAGGGCAGCAGTAACCCTTTCGGACGATCCCACCGCCCATACCCATACCCCTGGGGTACCCCTTGAGAAGACTGGTTCTCAGACTTTCGGGCTTCTAACTACCCGAGATCTAAAAATGACAGCCGTGACCAACGGCGTAACGTTCTTTCCGACGCACGGAGTTATCGCAATATGTAATATGTGGTCACCCATCCACGAACCAACCTCAGCGAGCGTAGCTTAACCTTTGATCGACCCTTGCAGGGTTTGCCACACAATACCATGATTTCGAAAGATCAACAAGACTAGTAATTCTAATCCTTTATAGGAAGTTCACATTACATTGACATGTCATGGAGTTTTCTTGCAAGCGACAATTATGACTAATTAGTCTTATTAAAAACACGCGAACGTGAACAATAGTTATCTTTAATAGATCGATTTCTGTGATGGCAATACTTTTTACAGTGATTTTGCCGCAGACCGTATCAGTTTCGCAAAAAACAATTGGCATAGGGTTGTAGCGGTATCTACAACGCCACATGCGAACAACGCGTCTTACTGACGTCACGCGAATCCTGCATCTCGCAAGCGGAGTTTACCGCGCAATTAGCATTTATATACAAACTTCCCCACATCAATCGTTGGGCAGATGCCCGCCACACACAACACCCGTCTGGTCAGAGGATCCTCCCTTTTCTATGGAGGTTGAGTGAACTTTACATCCAGTTCCTCATGGTCATTGGGAAACGAGGAGCTTGTCATACGGACCATACTTCTCTTGCTCCCGCGTCACTAATCCTAACTCTCTTCATATTTTGGCTGCTAACAACAGACCAACAAATGTAGTACCTGTACAGAAAAGTTTTATAAAAATGTGGTGTTATTATAGTGTACTAGCTGCGCCCCGCGGTTTCACCCGCGTAAGTTTCGATCCCGTGGGAATATCGGGATAAAAAGTATCCTATATGTTAATCCTGGTTATAAACCATCCGTATGCCAATTTTCATCCAAATCCGTTTTGTAGTTTCGGCGTGAAAGAGTAACAAACATCCATCCATCCATACAAATCACGTTTATAATATTACTAGCTGCGCCCTGCGGCTTTATCCGCATAAGTTCCAATCCCGTGGGAACATCGGGATAAAAAGTATCCTATGTTAACACATAGGATACTTTCCTGGATATAAACCAAAAAAAAAACATCCAAATCCGTTCAGTAGTTTTGGCGTGAAAGAGCAAAAGACACCCATCCAGCCACTATCCATCCATCCAAACTTTCAAGTTTATAACATTATTAGAAAAGTAGTATAGTAGGATTTTGGTGTCTAACGACATCCAGGTGAACGATGTCGCGGGCAGACGACGATAGTCCAGTGAATATGTAACATGAGGATTCCTAATCATCAGATCACACCCTCAGGATCGTTCCTGAATAAACATTCGCCTAACCTATTCCCAACTGTCTAACCGGATACTGCTGAACACCAGAGGGTCTACTCCGAAGTGCAAAGTGCGAATGTTCGGGTCGAACCGACACATAGCCGAACCGAATATTATTGAAAAATGCGAAAAAGGTTCGTATCGGCTCGGTTGGGTCGGGACCATAGTCAATATTCGAAAGAGTGTAGGAGTGTAGAATCGGAACCGACCGAACCAAATAGTAACTTCGTAGCAGGAAACGGCCGAATATTCGGCCGATACTACTTCGGAGTAGACCCCCTGTACTTTACATGAAGCGACTGCCTATCTGACTTGCACAACCCAGTCACTGGGTAACACAATACTCCTTTTCAAGAGTGGTTGTTACGTCCAGGAACGGGGTTATGGACGTCAGATAGGCAGTCGCTCCATGGACTGTGTTAGGGTCAGCTTTCAGTCTAACCGGATGGAGCTGAGTACCAGTATTTTACATGCAGCGACTGCCTATCTGACCTCCACCACCCAGTTACTGGGTAATACGATAGCCGTTGGTAAGACATGAAAAATACTGGTATACAGCTGCATCCGGTTACACTGGACGCTGACCCCAACATAGTTGGGAAAAGGCTAGGCAGATGATGATGAATATCACGCCAGTATTCCCCCAAAGTGGTAGGCAGAGGTGTACAGATAGTACACCCACATTTCGCAAGTTATGTTGAAGTCCCATGTAATAGGGAGCAATTTCACAAGGAGATTTTAAAACTGAAAGTGTTTGAATAAACCCTTAGTCACTGCTTGCGACACACAGGGAGAAAGGGAGGTCTCGTTCACGCAAATGGACATAAATATAAGATTATGACGTCCATATTATTATGGGTTTTCAAATTTCGCAAGCTATTGAATGATTCAAGATACTTTCATAATATTGTATCATATTATTTTATTTTAATCTTAAGGAATTTATTTATAAACGTTGCTTAAGTTAAGTCATCATTAGCGACTGTTTAAGGATTCGTTTTTGGCGTCTCTTAACTATAAGCAACATAACATTACATCACGCCTTGCTTCCTTGTTGGGTTGGGCAGAGGTATACCTATGAAATCCCCCGACCGATTTCGGTCACGGTGGCCAATCTCAACGAACATTAACCAGACACGCAGGAGATATTAATAATATAATAATAATAATATCCCTGAACATTTCACACAGCACCATTTGTCCCAAGCTAAGCAACCTAATGCTTGTGTTATGGTAACAAGATGGCTGATAAACTACTTAAATACAATTTTTTTTTAATACATACATATTATAGATAGAAAAACACCCAGACTCGGAACAAATACATGTAGGCCATACAAATATTTGTTCCGTGCGGGAATCGAACCCGCGACACGCAGCGCAGCAGTCAATCGCTTAATCACTGCGCCAACCGTGCCGTCATATTATAGAGTACAAGTGTGTGCGTAAGCACAGGAGCACTCTCTGTTCCTTTACTTTCATAGTCCGATGGCACGGCAATCCGACACGACCAGGGAGAGATCAGGCGCAGGACCAACAGCTTTACGTGCTTTCCGAGGGGTATCACACCACCAACTTCCAAACTCCGGACTGTTACTGAGAAATTCCTAATGCAAAAACCCAATAACACTTTGTCCGACCTGGGAATCGAACCCAGGTCCCCATTGTCAGTCGCCTTAGAAAGAAAGAAAGAAAGAAAAGTATTTATTGCGACTCGTACAGGATCATAAACTAAACTAAACACAGTTAGAAATAAAAATAAAACAAATTATATAAAAAAGTAACAAAAGGAAAAATGAAACAGAAAGTCCTATACGAGGCCAAAAGGCTCCTATCTCAGCATGAGTCCTCAGTCCTAAGGCCTTGTAGACTTTAGATCTGTAGACCAGTTTTTGTTTTATCAAGTACCTGGTACTTGTTGGCAGGCCTACGCTGTCCTCCCATACCTACTGTAATTTGAAAACATTGTAAAAGCCAATTATTTTTAAAAGAGTAAGCGTGGAGTTTCTTGCCGGCTCTTCTCCATAGGAAACAACCAATTGGAACCGTGCACTTAGCTTCTGACGTTTCATAAGTGCTCATGTAGGTTTATGTGAAATTAAATACTTCACAGCAAGTTTAAACGTGATTAAAAATATGGCAACTAAAAATAAGTCAATTACGTCGGGCTCTGACTAATTTGATATTTATCTTCTGTCCTTTTCTTAATGAAATAAAAAGAAAAAGATGCACTGAACTTTTAGTTTAGTTTGTGAACAAGGGAATCGGCGCCCGTAACGTATTCTTTAGGACACAATAAACGAAACCGCGCGAATAAACGCGAAGTTGGCGTGGTTTGAAACTGTCAAAATACCACGCTTGACTACCGTTCGTAGTTTGCACGCGGTAAGATTACGCGGGAATAATAATTACCACAGAATTGGGGCCCCGCTTTGTCAGTGTCTTCCTTCATATATGACTCAAATTGCCTTGAAATAGCTCAGTGAGTCAACAATGATTCAGATAACTAAGCTTATAACTTTTCCCTGAAGTGTAAGTGCCAAAAATTTCAAGGTTTTAATGGAGAGTACGTGCTAACGTCATGTAGGCATAATCTCGTGACCGCTTGCGATTTAAAGAATCGCTTTTCAATACCTATTTTTTTAAATCTGTGACTTTTTTAATGTCAGAAGACTTTCTAAGTTATTCCTTTATTAAATAGATTTTTTCTTTTTATATCATAACGTAACGCTACACTCGATATTGTGGAAGAGTATGTTTACCTAGGAGAAACTGTCCAATTAGGTAGGAGATAGAGGTGAATTCTCGAATCCGACTCGGCTGGGCAGCGTTCGGGAAGCTTCGCAATATCTTCGTCGTCCCACATACCACAGTGTCTCAAGACGAAAGTCTTTGACCAGTGAATGTTGACCATAGATATAGGATTCTATGATGTTGACAATGATCACCTGTGACACTGAAACGTGGGCGCTCACAATGGGCCTTATTAGAAGGTTAAATGTCACCCAAAGGGCAATGGAGAGGGCTATGCTTGGGGTTTCCTACGTGATCGATCGACATGAAGGGATCCGCTGGAGAACCAAGGTAACCGACATCGGACTATAAGAGTGAGGGAAAAGAGAGCGCACCTGTGTTAATTCCGATTCAACCTGTCCCTTGCTGCTCTCTCCCAGCGACGCCCTAAGCCGAGGTCCGTACCCCACAGAGGGTACCCTTAGCGTGTATAGTCGCTAAGTTTGTAAGTTTTTTTAAGGCCTGGCTGGAGGCCTTAATTTATTGAGGCATCCACAGGCAAGCCCGGTTAAGCCGACGACAACTTCATAGGTTGAAGTGCGAGATACATGAAAAAATAAAGTGCACCTGTGTCTGCACACACACTTGTGCACTACAATATCTCCGGCGTCGATGACTAGTCGCCGCTGTGTTTGGCCGCCATGACCGTAATTTGATCGAGACATTTTTCTTGTTTTTGTTTTTTCCTCATCAATACGTTAGGCAATATTGGACGCCAGCAAGCATATGTGGCGCCTAATCTTTCTCTCCTAAAGGTCAGAATAAAGGTGACTCGAATATTGATCCACCTACAAAAATTTACAGTTATAAAATTGATCACTTTAAACGTTAATATCTCGGAAACGGGACACTTTACGGCATAATCAGCATGTAATGTTCCCACTGCTGGGACACAGGCCTTCACTCTGCGAGAGGGAGTGGGCCGTAATCCACCACGCGGGCCCAGTGCGGGTTGGTAGATGTCACATGTCTTTAAATTTGATGGCCTGTCGGGGGAGCGGTGAATGCTTATGTGAATCCCGCACCCCCGGCCATTGGCAGAGGTGGAACACCGCGGTGGTTTTAGCTGGTAAGAGTCATACCCCTCCGTCACCCCCACGATGGAGAAAGGCCGTGAGGATTTCCACGTTTTTTTGTTTTTTCTTCATCAATACGTTAGGCAATATTGGACGTCAGCAAACATACGTGGCGCCTAGTATTTCTCTCCTTTAAAGGTCAGAAGTGGGTGACTCAAATATTGATCCACCTACAAACAATTAACAGACGCCATTTTGGAATATCGATAATTTGTCAAATGTTTATGCTTATGTCCTAATAAGTTATGTTAACCTTTTTTTTATAAACTGTGTAACTGATTTCAATCGGTGTGGGAGACTTTCAGTATTTTTTTATGAAGACATTGTGCGTGCGCCTAGACTCTAAAACTCAAATCAAATCAAACAATTTATTTGGATAATACATTCATATTAAATAGGTGTTACAGGTAAACCTACTGAGGTGTGCAAAAATCATACATTAGGTACTAATAGCAACATTAAATATACAAGATAAATTTTAAATTGAGTTACCTACATTAAAAAAAAAGAAATGTCAAATTAAAAAATGACAAAATATTACAAACTCAAAGTCAACCTCAAAGTATTTATTTCAATTAAACCAATTACAGGCACTTTTGAATTGTCAAGGGTCGGTCAGTCAGAAAAATAAAGCTAGCCCATTCCAAAGCGTAGCAGGTACCTATGGAGAAGAACAGGCAAGAAACTCCATGGACACTCTTTTAAATCAAAATAATACGGTTACAAAGTATTGGTACACAACCAGTACACAACAACAAGTACAAGTATTGGGTGGTGGTTGGTAAATGGTGATAAGTGTTGGTATTGGTCATTCATGTTAGAAATTATGCATGTGAGAACGATGCAGAACGTTAAAAGCGTCCGTAATGTACATATAGAGGTATGACGAACCGGGTGTAAAGTTCACTCATATTGATCCACCTACAAAAAATTAACAGACGCCATTTTGGAAAGGGAGGATCCTCCAACCAAACGGGTGTCTGGTGGGCTAATGCCCGACGATTGATGTTGGGAAATTGTATCTATGCTAATTGCGCGGTAAACTCTGCTTGCGAGATGCAGGATTTGCGTGACGTCAGTATGACGCGCTGTTCGCATGTGGCGTTGTAGATACCGCTACATACACACAAGTAAAATCAAAATTTCAATGTTCATGCTCATGTTGCTGGGGAAAGAGTACTTCTATCCATTCAACCCCATAATCCTACTCTGGGGAAGGCAATGTTTTCTGCAGACTATTATTTTAGCCCTAAAATCCTGGCAATATTTTAGCAAAACCAAAATATAAGTTAACAGAAAGTGCTAGAAGCGAAAACTAATCATTTTAATAATAAAACATGCTAGTTAAAGGTCTCGTGCAGAGAAGGAACGAGCATTAATCATGTCGCTTACATAATCAGCCTATAATGTTCCCACTGCTGGGACACAGGCCTCCTTTCTTCTAGAGGGAGTGGGCCGTAATCCACCAGGAAGGCCCAGTGCGGGTTGGTGGATGTCACATGTCTGTTTGGTTCTAGTAGGTAGACCGGGGACAATAGTACCATTTTCTAAACATCGGTTGATTACACAAATTCAACTGTCGCTTTTTGTTTTAAATATTATTATTTTACAGCCTTAGTTTATTATCTACCGAAGAAAATATCTAAAGTTGGCCTAGATTGAACAAAACTTGGTCAAAATTGACGTTGAATGAAATGATGGCTAGTGCTACAAATGACCCCTTTTAAGGGTTAATTGTACCAAAACTGCATAGGGTAATAAAACTCGAATAAAGGTATTAATCACATTTTTTCAGTCATTTATTTGAAGTCTTATGGGTTTATAATCATTCTTAAAAATTAGGAACAAAAATATTGTGAGGTCAGTGTTTTAAATCAACACAAATGTAAAGTAATAACATTAACTTAACAATTCTTCACTTCGAACCAAAATAAAATAAGTTTTTATTAACATTTATTCAACTTTGGTTTACACTTTGCTTAGCAGCTATTATCTAGCTTTATAACAATTATAAAATAGAAGTAATCAACAAAAACATGTTAGTATGGAGATACAATTGACCCCTGGTACAATTGACCCTCATAGAATATTAATTACTGATAAAAAAAAATATTAGGCAGATTCGCAATTATAGTGACAAACATAAATTGACTCAGGTGTACATTCCTCGTGTGCCCATAATCTGCATTGAGCGCATTGGATCCACATTTCATTAGGGCGACTGGCACTATAAGGTTCCATACATACAACACAAAACCATTCTTCTTCTTCTTCACTGCTTTCAGAGTCATTTTTTGCTACAGTCTTCTTTTTCTGGCTGGAATCACATTTTATCCCCTTAGATTTTCCCGGGTGCTGTAGATTCGCTTCTCTTTTACGTTTATATCATGAGAGACACGTGACAAACGTTGAACATATTCGCAGCGGCGCGTATGCTACGCCCTTTTAAAATCTCATCTTATGCTTGTTCATACAACAATGTATCTCTTGACCCACGGTCCGTCTTTTTTATTCTATTTCGTGGCATCTAAAACAAAAATATATCTAATATAATCTAATAAGTACTATATTGCATATTTTAAGTACGTATTTATCTTTTTACTCTGTTGTTATTACCACGGGGTTACTACCACGGGGTGAATTGTACCAGTACTATTGACCCCGACAATGTTGGTACAATTGCACCAAAGTAACTAATTTAGAAAAACATCTAATAGTCACATAATTCTAAACTTATAGTTTCCATTTTTATCATAAATCAAAGGTTTAATAACCGTCTAAACTAGTAACAACAATTACTTGTCGAAAAGACTCTGGTAGTACGAGTTACAGCCAATAATATTTTACGTCAAAACTTACCGCGGCTTGCCGAAAATCAAAAATTCTCCACTAATACGTCCGTTTCACAGCGCGCGCGCCGGCGACTGGGGGGCGCCTCGGAGCTCAAGTAGCGCGTATGCTGGCGTACTCACACATGCAAAATTGAGCTCAGTAGTAGAAATATCGATGATGGTACTATTAACCCGTGCTACTATTGTACCCGGTCTACCCTACACACGGCTACACATCAAGCTATGCATTTCCAGTTTTAGCTTACCTCGCATTGCATAGGTTTTTCGTACAATCAGAAGTCAGCTTATACTGGTTATGTATGGCTTGATGTGTAGCCGTGTGTACATGCCGGTTTCCTCACGATGTTTCTGTTCACCGTATTGAAAACAGTGACGTTCACGACAATTGCAGATGAAAAATATATACCGTGAAACCTCTCAAAGCCATTTCCAATAAAGCATCTTACGTATAAAGATGTCATCACCATAATCCTCCTGTCGTTATCCCAATTTATTTGCAGTCGCAGCACGTCTGCGACAAACTAGATAGGCGCGATAAACAATACATCAACTATAGATATGCGAAATGTTAGGATTCAATTCGCAATCTCCTGACTTTGAAAAGGGAGGATCCTCCAACCAGACGGGTTTTATGTCTGGCGGGCAATTGCCCAACGATTGATATTGGGATATTGTATCTATGCTAATTGCACGGTAAACTCTGCTTGCGAGATGCAGGATTTGCGTGACGTCAGTATGACGCGTTGTTCGCATGTGGCGTTGTAGATACCGCTACAATATTTATTATGTGAACTAAAACTTGTTCCCACAAAAGTAACTTAATTATCATTAAGACAGGGCTTCCTCTCTTCTGTCATTTTGCTGTGCCCTACAGGGTTCATAATGATCTAAATTATATGTATACCATCTAAGCACACATTATGGTAAAGCAATAAAGATATTGAGTATTGAGTCTTCTTTTCCACACATCTCTATTAGATGTCATCTCAGTAGTCACTCCCTTTCTAGCCATATCATCTTAGAGCGTGTGCCAGCTAAGTCTGCGCACGTGTTTGAACTTCAAGGCTATATCCCTGCCAGCACTTTTAATCACATTCAGCATAATGATGGCGAATGTTTTCTTTGGAAGACACGGAACACAGCACGCTCTCTTGACACTTGATCGAAAACGTCGAGATGGCGGCAAACGATTATTTCCGATTTTGACAGAGCGCAGACTTAGTTCGCGCGGACTCTACACACAATCCATCGACTTCATACTTCCCAGGTTTGACCCATCACCTAGTAATCAAGTTTCACTCAACACCCATAATGCTAATGACCTTTAAAAAACAACAAAGCATCGTGCCACCCATCTTATTCTATACCTAATCAACGCTGCCTCGACACTAGTCTTATTTTCTCTAAACAACCTTGGCGCTTGAAATCCTTATGTGTCAATGTGTCATGTACAAATGACTCACTAATCTAAAGTAATATTTTGAAATAATAACATAATGACTGTCTGTATATTGTAAACTACGAATATTGTGTTTTTGCCCGCGAATACATTTGCAGCCTATAATGTTCCCACTGCTGGGACACAGGCTTCCTCTCTGTGATAGGGTGTGGGTTGAATCCACCACGCGGGCCCAGTGCGGGTTGGTAGATGTCAAATGTCTTCGAATTTTTGGTTCTAGGACATGCCGGTTTCCTCACGATGTTTTCCTTCACCGTTTTGAGATCAGTGGTGATGAAATTATTTACACAAAGGGTGTAGGTCGTGGGTTTGAACCCAGGCAGGCGCTTTGCCTGCCTGGGTTCAAACCCACGACCTACAACTCGTAAGTGTGGGCATCCGCGATGTAACACAAAATATATTATTATATAGATATATTGTTCAGAGTGGCATGTGGCTAAATAATATCAACCGCACGGGTAATGTTCAGGTTAAGCTACGCTTGCCGCGGTTGGTCCATGGATGGGTGACCATCTTTACATACCAAGACCCTCCGGGCTTCGGAAAGCACGTTAAGCCGTTGGTACCGGCTGTCATTCGTTTATGGGTAGTCAGAAGCCTGATCAAGTCTGGCAACCAGGCTTACCGCATGGTATCGTATTACCCAGTAACTGGACTGTGGAGGTCAAATAGGAAGTGGCTCCATGTAAAATACTGGTATTCAGCTGCATCCGGTTAGACGAGAAGCCGACCCCAATATAGTTGGGAAAAGGGTAGGCAGACAACGATGCGTCTGTTCCTTTACGAGAAAAGAGACCATGCTTGGCAGATGAATCGCAAAATAACATAACATCATGTCTTTTTTATCGAAGGGTTTAGTTCATCCACATTTCGCCAGTTTTGTTTAAGTCCGATGTAACAGGGGACGTGCCTATTGCCATCCACCGGACACAGATACAGACCCCCGAGGCTACCACTGAGAAATTCCAGATGAAAAAATCCAATCACACTTCGCCCGACCCAGGAATCGAACCCAGGACCTCGTGCTCAGCAGTAGCGCTTGCGACCACTAGACCAACGAGATAATCGTAAAATATGTATATTCTAAAATAAATTTAAATTCGTAGGTAAAGCCATGTGCAAACACTTGTAAATAACGATGTCTGTATTACAATATGTATGTAGTCATTATATTTAGCTCTCGGCATGTCCGTGGGCGTAGGGCGTAGAGGTTAAGTTACTGCTGGTGCACATAATAATAGGATGGGTGGGCCGCGTCAATTGTCAAGCCAGATGATGATTTCATTATTATGGTAATCTTTGGATAGACGATTTAATCATAATTTTGTAAGTAAAAGGTTAGAAGTCAGAAGTATAGAATCAGTTGAAGTGGCGGTGCTTGGGATAGGCCTACGTCCCGCAGTGGACCAATATTTCAAAAATACCAGTATTTCACATGGAGCAACTGCCTATCTGTCCTCCATAACTCAGTTCCTGGATAACACGATACCCCTTGGTAAGACTTTCATGCTTATGACTACTCGTAACGACTGTAAAAGATTTATGAATGATTTTAATAGAATCAAAATCAAAACTCATTTATTTGAACTAGGCTGGGAATCAGCACTTTTTGAACAAAATTAGACATAAGACAGTCCCCCGAAAACGCCCACCCTTCACCATTTCCTAGTGCTTTAGCTGGAAGAAGAAGTGGCGCAACAAACTGTCCAGCAGGACTGTCTGTTCGATTAGACGAACTTGATTCGAGGATATTCAAGGTCCCGTCGTCGACAACGGCACTGCTACTTTAGCTTGCTGCACTGCTTCTTCAGTTATGTTCAGGCCAAAAGTCAGAACAGAAGCTGCATGCACAGTGGAGAAACTCAAACAGGAATCTGATACCAGACACCCACTATCTGGAGCAAAGGCTAAAAAGCGGACACAGCTTCTTAAAATTAACAGCGTTTCCACCCAGCCGACAACCATTGCAAATTGTGGCAGGATGCTCTTCCCCCTCCTACTTACTACCTAACACCAAAGGAGCATTTCCCTGCAAGGTGTAACCTTCCGTGGTCCACTTGGAAGTCTCTGAACCGCCTTCGGACACAAGTGGGAAGATGTAAGTCCAACCTGGTAAAGTGGGGCTACCTTGACGGAACGGCAGTAGGTTGTGATTGTGTCCTTGGAGCCTAATACGCCGAAACCCGCTTACCAATCAAGGTAGGTGGACCTTTGGGGTCGCGGGCGCATAGAGTGGGGACTCTGTCCGCCCACCAAGTGATCCCAGGGAAGATGGTGGCATAGTGGTCACGTGCTGCCGTGGATAGCGAGGCTCAGGGGAGGCCCTTTTACAGTCTCCCCAGGGATGTGCCTTACAAGCGTTGCACAGGGGGGGGTACCGGAATTGGTCTTTTAAGAGGAACCGGGACACTATGTGCTGATGGTGATCACCGGGATGGTTTTAGTGAGGTAAAAATCCCACACTCCCCGGCCTCCCCAGAAGTCGAGTGCCTTTTGAAGGTTTCCCCCCGAAAAAAAAAGGGTGTGATTGTGGAGCTATGTCACAAACCATGCTCCACCTCCTATCCTGCCCTCTGTGTCCCAAAACATGCGGTCAAAGTGACCTCTGCGCTGCCACCGACAACGCCGAGGAAGTGGCAAAGTTTTGGGAAACCAGCATAATACGGTCGCGCCAGTAAAATGAAGATGAAAAAGATATGCTCTAGTTCTGGTAAAAGATTTCGAATGCTGATGAAATGTTTATTTACCTATGTAATTAAGACACTTTTTTACGCGTCAATATTTTGTTGGTCAATATTTTATAAATTGGATTGCGCCGGCATTTCCTAGCTGTCTAATCCTTGAGAAGAAATGCAGAAATAAACTCTGAGGTCATGGTGTTTTTTAGTCCAAACATTATTATTTCCTTTCTTTCGTTATTTACATATCCTATCCTACTAATATTGTAAACGTGAAAGTTTGGATGGATGTTTGTTACTCTTTCACGCAAAAACTACTGAACGGATTTTGATGAAATTTGGCACACAGATGGTTTATAACCAGGATTAACATATAGGATACTTTTTATCCCGATATTCCTACGGGATCGAAACTTATGCGGGTGAAACCGCGGGGCGCAGCTAGTAAATTATATGTTTTTTAATTACATTTAAAAATATAAAAATTAGTAGCCCACCGGTATCAGGAACAGGGTCCAAGCTACCGGCGGTCAGAGCTCCATAGGAAGGAACCTCCTAACAATGCGGGCCGTGTTTAGAAGTACCGCTTTCTGAATCAAGCCCTTGATCCAGCTGCCCAACGAGATCCTCCTCAGGTGTTGGTCAAGGCTCTTGGCTATTAACACATTGGCTGTCACGACTATCGGCACAATGATTGCTGAGTCCACATGCCACATGTCGACAACCACGCGAGCCAAGTCAAGATACTTGATTTGTTTATCTTTCTCGGCTTTCACGAGGTTCTCGTCAGTGTTTACTCCAATCATTATAGTATTAGGATTTTATGTGAGTCTAACAATGCAGGGTCTGGAAGAAAGAGCCATTGCAACTTTGAGATGATCTGCCCCAACAGACGGCATGCATGCATCAGTCATCGTATAGCTCAACCCTATTTTAAGGAGCTCAACGATGGTGATCAATGCTCATTCCTGCATATATAAACAGCTTATAATGTTCCCACTGCTGGGACACATCAATCCTCTTCTCTGTGAGTGGGAGTAGGCCGTAATCCACCACGTGGGCCCCATGCGGGTTGGTGGATGTCACATGTCTTCGAATTTTCGTTTCTAGGACATGCCGGTTTCCTCACGATGTTTTCCTCCACCGTTTTGAGAGCAGTGGTGATGAAATAAATTACTTAAAGTAAAGTGCCTGCTGGGTTTGAACCCACGACCAATAAAGAGCCACCACTGCTTTTCTCTTTATGAGAAGAGGCTTTTACCTTACGGTGGAAAACATACATGCTAATATCATCATCTGCCTGCCTTTTCCCAACTATGTTGGGGTCGGCTTCCAGTCTAACCGTATGCAGCTGAATACCAGTATTTTACATGGAGCGACTGCCTATCTGACCTACACAACCCAGTAACTGGGTAATACGATACCCCTTGGTAAGATTGGTTGTCGGGCTTTCGGGCTTCTGACTACCCAGAAAGACTGTCAAAGATCCACGAATGACAGCCGGGACCAACGGTTTAACGTGCTTTCCGAGGCACGGAGGGGTCTCGGTATGTAAAGATGGTCACCCATCCACAGACCAACCGCGGCAAGAGTAGCTTAACCTGATCGATCGACCCGTGCGGCTGTTATTACTTAGCCACGGGCCACTACATATATGCTGATATGATGTTATTATTTGAGCAGTAATCCAAGGTGAAATTCTTCGAACTAACTACATATTAGAATACCATTGAATGCGTCAGAGAGTAGAAGGTTGTTTTGTGAGTAAGATGTGGGGAAAAAGGTCAGAGTAATGACGTTGATGAGTTTCTAGCCTATATACATACAAATAAATACAATTTAAGAGTCTATTTATTGTGTCAAAATAACTACTTTTTACTAAGTGCATATGAAAGTATATACGGTAATAGACAAAAAAAAATAAAAATAAAAACTTTGTTTCTGTTTGTTCCGGCTAATATACGAAACGGCTGGGCCGATATTGACGGGACTTTCACTGACAGATAGCTGATGTTATAATGATTAATGTCGGCTACTTTTCTTTTAGAAAAGGAATTGGAGTTTCTCGCAAAAAAAGAAAACCTAATAGATACTCAAATCGCAAAAAACTTTGTCCCAAGCCGTTTTCTAGCTGTCGCCAAGGGGAGGCAGGGAGGGGCAACTGCCTCCCTCTGTAGGATAAGAGGACGTGGTTTTAATTTAGCTAGCAAGATTTTACCTATACATACTCACTATCTAACAAGGCAAGTTAAACAAAAGCTTGTAAAAAGGTTCTTGCTCGACCAGTTTATTATTAAAATCTTGTAATTTTCAAAATATTATCTGTACATCAAAATATTATCTGTACATCATGGCCAGACCATTTCAGGCCATTTTGTTCCAAATTATTTTTATTAAACTTTTGTAATAAATACAGGTTGGCAGGCAGGCAGGCATTGACGCGTAAACTGAAACCATGAATTCAGCACATGATTATGCGTAGAAAAAATTCGTCGGTTATAAAAAAAAACTGCTTTTTCATAGAACAGTATACCAATTTTTCAACTTCAACCCCCTTCGTTGAAGGTTCCGAATCATGAACTGAATCCAAGATAACAGAAGGCCAACTCTCGTAATTTAAAACGTTCAAAATCTAGTCGCAGTCTCATCTCGGCGACAAACAAATGTCAAATACTTGTCAAAATGTAGGGAAATTAGAAGTATTTTTTGACAGATTGAGACTGAGATCATTAAAATTACGAGAATTACCCCTCAGGTTGCGCGTCATGTACCTGCCGCCCTTTGCTTACAAATTTTATTTATTGTACAGTAAAGAGCTCCTGAAGCTCCATTTATATATAAACTTGCCCCCCCCGGGCTAGCGGCTGGCGACGCCCTTGTTTTCGAAAATCTGTGAGTTCCTTAATTTTCAATTACGCAAAAAACATAAGGACAGAGGGGGAAAATTTCTAAGTAGACTACTTAGAAATTTTTCCTGTAGCTATGTACTTCGCTTAAGGTTACCTAATTAAACTTGTCATAAAGTAAATTTTGAGCATGTCATTACAGAAAGGGATGCACAACGTGCCCGCAGGCGAGCGATTTGGTAACATCGCGTCGTCGCGCGTCCTTTTTTTCGTAGGAACGGTCAAAATTTGGCAAATGCCGCTAGATCAACGCATTGCCAACTTGCTTCATGATGTGAACTCAGCGATGCGATGAATGGATTGCTTATCGGGCGCGCGCCAAAATTAATAGGTACTTAAATTTTCTTATCAGTTTTCATAATTTTGAAGAAAAAAAAGCTTGAACGACGATAAATCGTGTCTACTTGAAGGCAATAACTTAGTTTGCACTATCTAAGACGATAATTACACAATTTTTTTCAAGAATTTAGATTTGGTAAATGACAATTTTTTTATGATGATTATGTAAAGCTATACTGCACCTCATATTTCGATTTGTCGCAAGTTTTCAATTTCATCTTGTAGAGCTCAACTGTAGTGCTGAAAATAATGTTTTTTATGCCAATTAGTCTCACGTCTTCCAAATTCCAAAAGAATGACATTTCAAAACTAAAAAAAATCGTGATAAGAACATATCAGACAGTTTTGTGGCTCAAATCAAATAGGTATGTCTGACATGAACTATCTCAAACAAGATGAAATGTCAAGGTGACGAACTAGTACACGTACAATGAACTGCCTATTTTTATTGTTATGCAGAGATTTTTATGACTAACATTAAATAATATAAAATGGTTTGTACCAAATTGTAATTGTCTACATCTACAATTTACAGGGTTAAATTAAATTAGCTAGCGAAACTCATCATCATCTGCCCGCCTTTTCCCAACTATGTTGGGGTCGGCTTCCAGTCTAACCAGATGCAGCTGAATACCAGTATTTTTCATGGAGCGACTGCCTATCTGACCTCCACAACCCAGTTATTGGGTAATACAATACCCCTTGGTAAGACTGGTTTTCAGATTTTCGGGCAACTTTGAGTATCAACACCCAGACACGATAAAAAAACTTTTCTGTCGGTATTCGGTGTCAAAAAACGAAAATACGGAACAAACGACGCCGACTTCTGAAATTAAAGTTATTTTTCACTTTGTTGTGGTTTTTTTTCTGGAAGTCGGTTGTTTTTTTTTTTTTTTTGTAAAAATGTTTTTATTTTTCACTTTTTAGCTTTTGCACCTAGCCCACACAAATTCATTTAACACTACTTGCTATGTAAATATCAGTCACAGGAAGTTATTAAAACATCATAAATATACCTAAACTAAGTGGAAAAAAATCCTATTATTGAAGCTAACTCAAAAACTAGCCAAGCAAAGTTAATCTTTAGACTTGGGTTCGAATTAAGAGTGTAATACTTACATGTACATATCCGCCTACCTCTTCGTGGAAAACAGTCGTGATGTTTTCGTTATCACAAGAGCATAGTATTGAGATGAAATCATAGATAATCATCAAAACAATGACTGGCCTCTGACGAATTGATTTTCTATACTAATGCTAATATTGTAGTGTGACCATGGGTTTGGGATTAACGAATACAAAAAGAAACACGACTTAATTTTCGTGCTGGGATAAATTTTTTTTGGTTAATGAGTAAGTAATTAGTTGATTTATAAGTATAATAAGTAATTACTGTAATTATTAATACTGCCTACTCCCATAGGTAGATGGTGTGAGCTTATGAATATCATCGTCTGCCTAGCTTTTTCCCAAATATGTTGGGGTCGGCTTCCAGTCTAACCGGATGCAGCTGAATACCAGTACTTTACATGGAGCTATTGCCTATCTGACCTCCACAACCCAGTTACTGGGTAATACGATGCCCTTGGCAAGACTGATTGCCAGACCTTTGGGCTTCTGACTACCCGTAATGACTGTCAAAGATTCGCGAATAGCAGCCGGAACAACGTGCTTTCCAAGACACGGAGTTTATGTGTGTATGTTTTTTTTTTTGTAAACTAATTATTATTTGAATCACTGTTGACTCACTAAGCTTTTTCAAGGGAACATTGACTCATTTAAAGAAGAAACTCATTCAAGATCAGCATGTAACTGTCTCAATACTGGGTCAATGTGTCTTCTTACAAAGAAGAAATGAGCAATGATCACCACGCTTGCTCACTGCGTGATGAGGCTTCCTGTCTATAACTGACTACGATAGTGTTGTGGTTGGAGTGCATTTATATGTATAGCCTCCCGCATGCCGTTTTCCCACAAAAAATATCCATACCTTGGATATGAGGCTAAGACCTAACGACAGAGGCAAATGCAATCGAAGATGAGTGTCAACGGTGGTTGTCAACGGCCGTCAAAGCGAGTCGACGGCAGCCCCTGACGCGTCGATGACAATTTTATGATTTAAAAGAGTGTCCATGGAGTTTCTTGCCCGTTCTTCTCCATAGGTACCTACGCTTTGGAATGGGCAACTAGCTTCATCTTTCTGAATGACTGACCCTTTGACAATTGACGGCACGGTTGGCACAGTGGTTAAGCGATTGACTGCTGCGCTACGTGTCGCGGGTTCAATTCCCGCACAGAACAAATATTTGTATGACCTACAATTAGTTGTTCCGGGTCTGGCTGTTTGTGTATGAGAATTTATATGTCTGTAAACGCACCCACGACACAGGAGAAATTCCTAGTGAGGGGCAACGTTTAAAAAAAAATAGTTGGTTTAGTTGAATTAAATGATTTGAGTTTGATGGAGGGCGTCGACGGTTGCAGTAGCATCTGCCGTTGTCACGTGTCGCTCGTGTGTAAGCACACAACTCATACCATGGTACCAATATTAGCCAGACAGCAAGGTGGTAACGTGAGTTCGAACCCAGGCAGGCACTACACTTTGTGTATTTTATTTCTCTGCTCTCTAATCGGTGGAGGAAAACATCGTGAGGAAACTGGCATATCAACCCGCACTTTGCGCGCGTGGTGGATATTATGGCCCACTTCCTCTCACAGGCTTGTGTCCCAGCAGTGGGAACATTATAGGCTGATTATGCTAAGGTGGAGCTGACTGTCTAGTATGCGCTCTGCGTAATCAAGTATCGATACTCGTGGAGACTATTTAAGTGACTACTTAACTGTCACTATAAGATGAGATCAATAAAATATTACAGTTTACGAGTTAACTATAAAAGTTAATAGATTAATAAATTGAAAATCATAAGTAATGTCTTATTGGTAAGTTATGTGTGATGTAGGTACAGACACCAGCAGGTCAAGTTACCCGAAACTGTCAAATTTTACCAATCAACCTTGAACCTTAATGCTTTAGCGATAAAGTTGAAAATCTATTAAAGAGATTTGACAGATTGTAGTAGCTTGATGTACTGGCGTCTAAAAAGGTGTTAAATTATCAATAAATCCAATTATTATTACATTAATGTAGATTAGTTCGGCCAATAAAGGTTGTTTTGTGGTCTGCTTCCGTTTTTTTTTCAAATGCATCATATTCATAATAAATTACGCATTGGATGTTTAATTAAAATGTAATGTCACTGTAATATTTTAATTGTTTTTTAAATATAGATAAATGCTAAATTGATTAATTATTTTTTGCTTCAGAAATATTAACATTTATTTGGCAATAGCTCGTGAAACACAAAACACGACGACGACAACACGAACATAACGTATGGATCAGCACCATTCAGCTGAACCATTTTGAAGGTAACTTATTGATCAAATATACCAGACATACCCTCTGCCGCCAGGGCACATTTAAGACAATGAAATACGTATCCAGTAAATGATAGCTGTATATAGTAGATACATAGTGCTCACACGTGCTATACAATACTTAAAGATTGAATTTATACAATGCAAATATATTTATTACAATCTTTAGCAACCTTCAGCCTATAAAGTCCGTTTCAGCATGCAATGCCAGACAACTGAGGGGCAATTCTCGTAATTTTAAGAACATTCACAGTCTTATCTCAGTCTCATTCTGTCAAAAATACCTCTAATGTCCCTAAATTTTTGTCAAGTTTTTGATATTGATTGTCGCTGAGATATGATTGCGACTAGATTTTGAACGTTTTTAATCACGAGAATTTGCCTTTTGATATCTGACGTTGGTTTTTTAATGAATCTTTAGGGACAAGTAACAAACAGTTTTAACATACCTGATATATAATTTGAATACAAATCCTACTATCCTACTAAATATTATACTTGAGTATTACGAAAGTTCTGATGTAGACACACTTTGTCCCGATATTCCCAGGGGTCGAGACTTATGCGGGTAAAACTGCGAGGCGCAGCTAGTAAATAAATAAACTAGTAATCAAAGACAGTAATCTTCTAACTACCCATAATGACAGCCAGGTGTCCAGAAATGACAGCTGGGACCACGGCTTAACGTGCTTTCCGAGGCTTAGCGGGCTTTCGGTATGTAATGTTGGCCAAACGGAGCACCCACGATAAGCGTGCGTTTAATTACTTAGCCGGTATGATATTCAAATCGAGTCCCAAATAATTCCAAAATCATGGTTACACTAACATAAAGTTCACGAACCATTGCGACGGTTATAAAGTAATTATTTCATTGTTTTAACAAGGAAATCGTTAAGGTCAACGGGTCAAACTACAGGGCTCAGTTTATTCAAATATGTATCATATATGCACGCTTCTTATAACAAAGGATTGGCAGAATTTATAATCAACTAATGCCTAATTATTGTCTGCAAATAAAACTACTAACATGCTATTCTACTTTTATTTACCTAAGTTAGTTTTTACGATAGACTCATTGTTAATTTATTACATTAAGTATTTATGCACTTTCTAGCCTGAAGCACTGGTTCTACCTAGTTCAGGCAAATTAGCAACTGTGCACTATTTTTAATTGTTAAGGTATTCAATGTAAATGTATTGCGCGGGTTTGCGCGGAGCACTGAGGAGGTAAAACTGACGCTCTTCAGAGCCTACTGCCAGTTGTTTTATTCGTGCAGCTTGTGGGTTAGGTATACGCAGAAGGCTTACAACGCTCTGCGCGTGCAGTTTTTTTTTTATTTTTTTTATGTTAGCCTACGCTGTCCCACTCCTGGGCAAAGGCCTCCCTCCACTCCTTCCATCTTCCGCGAGCCCGCGCGTCCTCCTTCCAGTTTTGACGGAACCTATCCAGCTCGTCCCGCGTGCAGTATAGAGTGAGGATATTGTTGGGGCTGCCTCGGTTTTGCAGTGCATCGGGCATGTTCGCGGAAGCGCGATTAAATGACTTTCATGCCATCATACGCAAACGGTGTGCGTCGATGTTGCGACGATTTCGGGTAGCCCTAACAGTATTTTAGCTACACTGGCGGACATGGTTGACGGACCTTTCATTAGACTCTGGGCTGGCAGACACTTGCGTGCACATGTTCTTGTAACCAATTAGTGTATTTTATGTTATTGTTATTTACTAACATAGGATAAGTTCATACTAACTCTATATGGATCCACTGGTCTGAAATAAAAAGTTTGAATTTGAATTTGTATTCCCTTTTTATAAATAAACGATCTGTAGCGGTATCTACAACGCCACATGCGAACAACGCGTCATACTGACGTCACGGAAATCCTGCATCTCGCAAGCAGAGTTTACCGCGCAATTAGCATAGATACAATTTCACAACACCCGTCTGGTCGGAGGATCCTCCCTTTCCTATGGAGGATGAGTGAACTTCACACCCTGCTCCTCATGTCCCCAAACATCTATTATATTAATGCGCTATTTCCGATGTCCTCAAATAACCTCTAAGTAGCTGTTGAGTTGACATTATATACTAAGAAATATCTATCACTGCTGGGTCACAGGCCTCCTCTCGGTGAGAGGGAGTGGGCCGTAATCCACCACGCGGGCCCAGTGCGGGTTGGTGGAAGTCACATGTCTTCGAATTTTTGGTTCTAGGACATGCCGGTTTCCTCACGATGTTTTCCTTCACGTTTTGAGAGCAGTGGTGATGAGTAATTTAAACTAAAATATCATTATTTATTTCTGTCATCAAAAATTTCGTCTTAATCGCCGCCAACAGGAAAAGTGTTTTCATTAAATTTTTATCAGCTTTCATCAGGCACTCAGCCAGTGTTTCATTTCATAGAAAATAAAAGAAAATAAACTACCTACTTACTTACCAAGTTACTGCATAGCTTCGAGGAAAATACGTATTATGTATCTTCCCAGAAGTTCCTTGAACGTTTACGTCATAAAATTATACATCCTTGAAGAATACCATGGCGTTCGTAATCTAAAAATAGACGATTGATATCATAATCATCAGTGGCCTTTTATTTATTTATTCATTTAATTCAGGCGACGCGACGTAGGCCCATAGATAAAACCTACATATTTTTACTATAAAAATTAAATAGTACTTCACTAGCTAGTTCTTGCTTGTTCTTTTCCCAACTATATTGGAGTCGGCTTCTAGTGTAACCGGATGCAGCTGAATACCAGTATATTACATGGAGCGTCTGCCAGTCTCACACCCACAACCTAGTTACCGGGTAATACGATACCTCTTAGTAATTCTGGTTGTCATACTTTCCGGATTCTGACTACTAGTAATGACTGTCAAAGCTCTAAGTAGCAGCCGTGACCAACGGCTTAGCGTGCCTTCCGCGGCACGGAGAGGCCTCAATATGATATGGATGGTCACCCATATACGGACTGACCTCGGCAAGCGTTGCTTAATCTTGAAGATCGACCCGTGTGGCTGTTATTGTACAGCCACGAGCCCCTCACGTCATAAAATTACACATCCTTGAATAAAATTACACATCCTTGAATAAAATTACACATCCTTGAATAAAATTACACATCCTTGAATAAAATTACACATCCTTGAATAAAATTACACATCCTTGAATAAAATTACACATCCTTGAATAAAATTACACATCCTTGAATAAAATTACACATCCTTGAATAAAATTAAACATCCTTGAATAAAACCCTAGCGTTTGTAATCTAAAACATAAACTATCACTGCTTTTTATAAAACTAAGTCTGGACGCCGCGTCTGTCTCTCTGTCTGAACGCGATAAACTCAAAAACTATCGAACGGATTTTCATACGCTTTTCACCATTGGATGGAGTGATTCATGAGGAAGGTTTAGGTGCATAATTCATTAAAGTTTTGTGTAAATTGGCTGAAATATGACGATGATTGAAGAGAAAAAAAATGAAAATTCAAGCCGACTGGGAGCTTTACTGGCGTGCGCGACGTATACCAATAGAGTTATATGAAAACAATCGGGATTTTCCGAACGAACGAGGGCGAAGCCGCGGGCAAAACCTAGCATATCATAATTATTATTAATAACTAGCTGCCCCGCGGTTTCACCAGCGTAAGTTTCGATCCCGTAAGAATATCGGGATAAAAAGTATCATATGTGTTAATCCTGGTTATAAACCATCTGTGTGCCAAATTTCATCCAAATCCGTTCAGTAGTTTTTGCGTGAAAGAGTAACAAACATCCATCTATCCATACAAACTTTCGCGTTAATAATAATATTTCCTACTAAACGCCTTTTTATAAACGTTTACCTAGCATATCTTTATTGTTAATAATTGGGTAAAAATAATAGGAATGCGGAACTATCCACAATCTATAGATTACAGAGTAAATATAAATATTCAAAAGGTTTTATTTGTACCATATAATACATAAATAATAACAAGTACGATAAATGCGAAGGTTTTTAAGAGGATAAAATCTTATACAATTAATTTTGTTTTCAATGCTCAAGTCAACTTTATCATCTGCCTAGCCTTTACCCAACTATGTTGGGGTCGGCTTCCAGTCTAACCGGATGCAGCTGAGTACCAGTATTTTACATGGAGCGACTGCGTATCTGACCTCCACATCTCAGTTACTGAGCAATACGAAACCCCTTAGTAAGACTGGTTGTCAGACTTTCAGGCTTCTGACGACCCGTAACGACTGTCAAAGATAATTCTCATGTCAACTTATTCAAACTAATATTGTTATAGAGGTACGAGGAACAGGGTGTAAAGTTCACTCATACTCCATAGAAAAGGGAGGATCGTTCAGCCAAACGGGTGTTTGGTGGGTCAAAATTTGGGAGTGGGAGGTCGTGACTCGTGTCAAACGTCAATGCAACAAGATTAATTTACGCGAGTACAAAAAAATACAGGTGTCACGTGATCAACTTTGTACGTTAATATCTCAGAAACGTGACTCTATAAGGGGTTTTGCCCTGTAATGTAGTCTGTGTGCATTGATGTCAGCTATCGATTTATATAGGTTGTACGCGCGGCCGCTATTTTGAAAAAAAACAAATAAAATGGCGCGTCAGTAGGTATGCCAGGCTCCTTAGAAACATCTTTAACCCCATTTCACGCGGATGAATTTCTGTGCAGAAACTATAGTAATCAAATATAACCTAGACACATTACAAAATGTGTAATTCTTCTGTAACATTTCTGTTATGTAACAGTGCATAGTTCTCTTCTATCTATCGATTGATAAAGTAATTATAAATCAATGAATCAATATTTTTTACCAATCAAATCATATCATATTCAAATCAATCATCTATTGAGCCGATGATGTGTTAATCTGTTTATAAAAAATAAGCTCCGGCAATAGAAGATGCTATGACTTAATATAACATCACGCTTGTATTATACGAAGGGATATGTAGAGGTGTATGGATTTAGGGCCGGTTGCTTCAAATGGTTGGTTAACGTAACATACACAGATAAGTAACCAGGGTCGTCGGATATACATGTATGTAATTGAAGTTTAGTAAGAAACCGATGGATGTTTTCGAATGAAATTTAGTTTGATAAATGAACTGTTTGTTTTCTATTAATTAATTAAATTTTAATCGAAAATATCCGTCGATTTCTTACAAAACTTCAACTATATCAGACGACCCTGGGGGTCTACTCCGAAGTAGTATCGGCCGAATGTTCGGTCGTTTCCTGCTACGAAGTTACTATTTGGTTCAGTCGGTCCCGAACTTACACTCCTACACTCTATCGAATATTGACTATGGTCCCGACACAACTGAGCCGATCCGAACTTTTTTCGCACTTTTCAATAATATTCGGTTCGGCCATGTGTGGTTCGGCAACATTCGCACTTTGCACTTCGGAGTAGACCCCCCTGGTTAATTATCTCCTTTTGTAACCGTACTCCAAATAATAACGATTATGTACTCGTAATTTTTTGACGTAATTCAAGGCCATAATTTTGTGATTGTAATTTGAAACAACGGTTTTTTTGCTTTACGTATTTTCTTTCTTTCATCTTCTTTCTTCCTTTGACGATAGTTAGCGCCATTTTTAACCGAATTCAAAAAAGGAGGAGGTTCTCAATTCAACTGTATTTTTTTTTGTTACCTCAGAACTCCGTTATTTATAAGCCGATTTGAATAATTCTTTTTTTATTTGTAAGGATATACTTTCAGATTAGTCCCATAGAAACTTCATCAAAAACGGTTCAGTAGTTTGGTTTTTAAACCAAAATTACTGATAAAAATTACAACTTAAAAGTGAAAAATGTCGGTCCCCGGTCCCCGGTCATGTCGGATTGCCGTCCCATCGGACTATGAGAGTGAGGGAAGAGGGAGTGCACCTGTGTATGCGCACACACTTGTGCACTACAATATCTCCCGCGCCGAAGGTTAGTCTCCGTTCAGATTGCCAGCCGCGGCCGAAATACGGTCTCGAGGATTTTATTTATTTAATTATTTATAGTTTCTAAAAGCAACAGACCTTTTTAACATTACTTACGACATATTAACATATTCGCCGCCCACGAGCAACTCGATAATGAACTGACATTATAAACAAATATCATATGTTTTATTTAAATTGTTTAATTAGAATAAGTTCATTTGCAAGATAGATTCTAAATCTGGAATTAGGAAACGAACGTAGTTGGGAATTGGTAGGCAGATTGATTGGAGCATTAATCAGTTCTAGTTTGAAGGGTTTTTTGAAATTCAAGGTCGCTCAGCGAGCTATGGAACGGGCTAAGCTTGGAGTCTCTCTGAGGGATCGAATCCGCAACGAGGTGATCCAGCAGAGAACCAAAGTTGTCGACATAGCTCACAGAATAAGCAAGCTGAAGTGGCGATGGGCCGGCCATATTAGCCGTAGAACGGATGACCGTTAGGGTAGACGTGTTCTTGAGTGGAGTGGAGACCGTGAATCGGTAAACGTAAGGTCGCCCTTTTTTTTTGTGGATGGGAAATCATCAAATGACCCCCCCGCTCTGGGTGGAGCGGAAGGGAGTGTCAGACTCTTACTGACTAAAACCCACCCGTGTTCCTTCCTGAGCCCTTTCTGTTCCAGGGCAGCGATAACCCTTTCGGACGATCCCGCCGCCCTGGCAGGCTTTGGCCCTATCGGGCCCCTCCATTTGCTGACATCTCCTTGAGGCGCGCGTGGAACACAACGCGCCGTCCAACACGGGCCTGGTCCTGATCGGACGGTGAGCTACCCATTACTCACCGCCCGCAGGCCCGCGCCTACGGTGGCCGAGAGTCGGCTATTGACTCCCGTCCAGGGCGTCTCCTGCGGCGGTTAGGGGCGTGAGGGCGCAGAGATTGACTCTCCCTCACGCGCTCCGCCTCCTCCTTCGCGAGCATTACTGCTTCGCAGAAGGAGGTAACGGCCTCCCATTCACTCTCGCTCCGACGTAAGGTCGCCCTCAGGCTAGGTGGAGCGACGATCTTCGCAGGATGGCTGGTAGCAGCTGGATGAGAATTGCCGAAAATCGAGTTGAATGGCGTGCAATAGGGGAGGCTTATGTCCAGCGCTGGACTGCTATATGCATCATCTTTGAACAGACAGCTGTGCTGCTGAGGAGTATGTTGCGCCACTTCTTCCCAGCGATAGCACTAGGAAGTGGTGAAGGGCGGGCGTTTTTTGGGGACTGTCTTTTGTAATTTTGACGTTCGAAAAGTGCTGATACTCAGCCTAATTTGAGTAAATGACTTTTGATTTTAATTTTTGGAATCTTTGCGCAATGCCTCTGGTATTGCAGATGTCCAGCGTTGGTCGTGACCACTTATCATCTGTTGGACCGGCTAATCGTTTGCTATTACAACCGAATGGCTTCATAAATATTGTGTGTTGTAAGTACTTTACTAGACTAGTTCTTTTTAGGGTTCTGTAGACAAATGGCTAAAACGGAACCGTCTGTTCGTCCACCCGGATGTGGCACAGCCGTTTTACTTGGACATAATAATGGTTTATGTAATTTTATTTTTAATTTTTTACTACTAACACTTTGGTGGCGAGATGACCTGGACGCGTACGAGAGCTGGTTCGAGGTGGCGCGGGAAAGGAGTTCCTGGAAGGACTTGGTGGAGGCCTTTGCCCATTAGTGAGACAGTATAAACTAAACAAAAAAAAAAAAAAAACTACTAACACTATACCTACTCCATTCGGAATAAGACAGACATTTAAACAAACCTTTTTTACAGTCCGTTCAACCGAATTTGACTTCTATTGCGTTGGAGGCATGACAAATGGCAGCTGCAGTAAATACTTGGTATTGTAACCCCTTTTCTGCTGAAAATCTGTTGAACGGACTGTAAAAAGGTTTGTTTAAATGTCTTATCTTATTCCGAATGGAGTTTTCATAAGTTTTATTGCACTATCATTCTATGGATTTAAAAGTCTGAATTAAAAAGTTTTTATTTTTAAAAGCAGAGGCCCCAGTTAAACAATTTTAAATGATGTGGAGAATATGTATATTATCATACCCTTTTCATAACATGTGGTGTGGTTAGCTTTCTTTTTTAAAGTCCGTTCGCATGGTAAATACGAGTTAGGTTAAGCAGGGAAACCTATTATTAGCCTCACTAAACTGTAATATCTTTATTTGTATTATATCATATGTATCGCTGTTGGTTTTCTAAATAAATAAATAAATAAAGAATTATTAATAAAGAAAAAGAAAAAAGTTTATTAGAGAGAGAGAGAGAGAGAGAGGAGGAGGGGGAGAGAGTTTGTTTGTTGTTTTAATACTGTGCATGCGTAATGAGGTTACGTCTGGCGCAGATTAAAAATGAATTATTAATTTTATTTGATAATATTTTACATAATTATATCTATTTTATTATATATTTATTTATTTATTACTGTAATTGTCCGTGACATCACAGCGGGCCTTATCAGAATACCAGCGCTGCGACATTTATTTTTTAAATGTCGCAGCATCATGCTGAGATAGGAGCCTTTTGGCCTCGTACTTTCTGTTTCATTTTTCTTTTTTTTATATAATTAGTTTTTTTTTTTGATTATGTTTAGTTTAGTTTATTTTTATGATCTTCCTGTACGAGTCTCAATAAATACTTTTTCTTTCTTTCTAAATATCCATGCCACTACGGATTCATAGACGACTCCGCCTTCAAAACACACACAAACACATCACAACACTCACTCTCTCACAACACGCTCATTACATTTACACTACATACTTACACTACACACTATACTTTTATTACATATATGACGGCACGGTTGGCGCAGTGGTTAAGCGACTGACTGCTGCGCTGCGTGTCGCGGGTTCGATTCCCGCACGGAACAAATATTTGTATGACCTACATGTATTTGTTCCGAGTCTGGGTGTTTTTCTATCTATAATATGTATGTATTTACAAAAAAAAAATTGTATATAAGTAGTTTATCAGCCATCTTGTTACCATAACACAAGCATTAGGTTGCTTAGCTTGGGACAAATGGTGCTGTGTGAAATGTCCAGGGATATTATTATTATTATTATATACCTTTCATTTTTCCCATAACATGCACACAACTATTTCCGTAGGTTTAATTTAATTATTACCTATGTAGTTATGTTGATCTGAATAAACTACAGCTAATACAAATTGTGATGAAAGAGACAGGACCTCACGACACAGGGTATCCTAGTGTGGTGTTCAGTGTTACTCGAAAACAGAATGTAAAGTTATTTTTTTGAGATTATTTTTTTTTTATTATTATTTCCTTTATTCAAAATTACACATATAAATTATATTTTTAAATATTTGAATATAAAAATTATAAAAACATTTAAAAATAAATAAAAAATAGTAGCCCACCGGTATCGGGAACAGGGTCCAAGCTACCGGCGGTCAGGGCTCCAGAGAGAGGAACCTCCTGACAATGCGAGCCGTGTCCAGAAGTACCGCTTTCTGAATCAAGCCCTTGATCCAGCTGCCCAACGAGAGCCTCCTCAGGTGTTGGTCGAGGCTCTTGGCTATTAAGCCATTGGCTGTCACGACTATCGGCACAATGATCGCTGAGTCCACATCCCACATGTCGACAACCTCGCGAGCCAAGTCAAGATACTTGATTTGTTTATCTTTCTCGGCCTTCACGAGGTTCCCATCATGCGGGATGGTTATTATTATTATTATTACTTAATATCGCGTCCTGCGTGTCCTGTCAGCTGCACGTTACAGGAACTGATGGATGCTGGTGATAGCGCCAAACAAGTGGCCGAATTCTGAGCAGAGTCCATTTAGATTGCAATCGACACGCAAAGGAGAAGAATACGGAACCCTCCACTTTGCATGGTCTGACACGCACTAGACCATTTTTCTAACATCTAGTTTGCCCCGTACTTTTACTTGTGCAAAATGATGATGAGACGTAGTAATTATCTTGTTACATAGATTTAAACGCTCTCCAATCATCAGATTCGCTACATAAAGGAGAGTTTACACTAGAGCATTTTCTCGAGCATTCCCATGAAATGTAACGTTCTTACGAATGGTACTATACAAGTATGAGGAACAGTGTGTAAACGGGTGTTGTGGCTGGCGGGCAACTGCCTTATGATTCATGTCGGGCCGTTGTACATATGATAGTTGCGCGGTAAACTCTGCTTGCGAAATGCAGGATTTTGTGTGACGTCAGTGTGACGCGTAGTTCGCATGTGGCGTTGTAGATACTGCTATAGTACAATACAGCCCACCTTGGGTTCATTGTTGATGATTGTGCGTTCTTGCACTCGTGTCTTTGCTCCATAAAACTTTACACCAATACGCTTGTGGGTTTTTTAAAATCAGGTTGAAACAAAACATCGAGTGTCGTATTCGAAGTAGGGTTCGATAACATTTGTAAAAACGGCGAATTCTTGATGTTCTGTTAGGTACAGACGCCAGCAGGTCAAGCTACCCGAAACTGTCAAATTTTCCCAATCAACCTTGAACCTTAATGCTTTCAGAATAAAGTTGAAAATCTATTAAAGAAATTTGACAGATTGTAGTAGCTTGATGTGTTGGCGTCTGTACAAGTCTGTGGCTCTATTCTATACTCGCCTTATCGTTCAAACTTAATTTACTTAGATCTAGATTAAATGAAGCGGTAATTTGCATAGTTATTGCAAATATTAATTAAATGCTATGCGGAATAAACGTTCACTAGTTATTTGACCTGGTTTTGAGAGCAATTTGCTGATGTTTTTCGACCTTGAATTTTGAAATGTTGATATTTTTTGAGGGTATATATAGGATGCAAATAAAAAAAAAATAAGAGTATTATTTCTCATATAAGTAGTGATATCACTATGTGAGCAGTGGTGGCCAAGTGGTAACGGCTGCGTCTTACGAGTTGTAGGTTGCAGGTTCGAACCCAGACACGCTTTACTTCGTGTAAATTATTTCATCACCACTGCTCTCAAAACGGTGAAGGAAAACATCGTGAGGAAACCGGCATGTCCTAGAACTAAAAATTCGATAACATGTAACATCCGCCAACCCGCACGGGGCCCGCGTGGTGGATTATGGCCCACTCCTTCTCACAGACAGGAGGCCTGTGTCCCAGCAGTGGGAACGTTATAGGCTGATTATGTATATTATGTATCACTATGTAAGACACAAAAGATATCATCGGACATTGAGTTCCGTTAAGCTCAGTTACAAAGCCCGCGAAATCAAATTTACTTACGTTTTTTGCTATTTGCAACTCAGTTTCACGAACTGTGTCCAAATAAACGTTTTTCTTTCTTTCAGTGTCAGGTTGTATGTTGATTATAATATGACTAGCAGACTGCGCTCCGGGGTTTTACCCGCATAAGTTTCGATCCCTTGGGATCAGGATAAAAGGTATCCTTTATGTTAATCCTGGTTATAAACCATCTGTGTGCCAAATTTCATTCAAATCCGTTCAGTAGTTTTTGCGTGAAAGAGTAACAAACAACCATCCATCCATCCATCCATACAAACTTTCACGTTTTTAATATTAGTAGGATATTTGTTACTGCCACGAATTATATTTATGAAATGAAATTTGTTTGCAAGAATTGTAGTACATTACCGCATTTTTTTTTAACACTGTCTAAAACAAGTCGCGAAAACTAGCATGCAAAATTTATGATTACCGACATGAATTAAATAAATGAAGCTAATAAAATTGTGTACATAAATCATAGTTATTAAATTTAAATGTCAAGTATTTGTCAAATTATAATAGTAACATGTCAGTGTGAATCTTTAAAGTCTAAATACTCCTTCACAGAATCAAATTTAGATCAACATACAACCCGTTCGACCATTGTCCTACCATATTATCATAAGGCACTCAGAAATACTGCAGCTTTTTATCAGTGAAAGAAGTATCAGAATCAGATGAGCAGTTCCGACCATTATCCCTACGTACAAAATTTACCTATCTATAATATTATTACTAGCAATCCGCCCCAGCTTCGCACGGAATTTTTGATTTGGCAAACTTCTTTATTTTATGTAAGTTTGACATTAATGTGCTATACCTTCCGAAATCAATTGTTGGGGCTTGTGGCTAAGTAGTGTGTGCACTGTGTGTGTACTGTGTAAGTAGTGTGTGTGCAGCCGCACGGGTCGATCCGTGGATGGGTGACCATCTTCACATACCAAGACCCCTCTGTGCCTCAGAAAGCCACTGCTCTCAAAACGGTGAAGTAAAACATCGTGAGGAATTCGAAGACATGTGTCGCAGTGCGAGTAACTGCTTGCCGCTTGGTTTGTATGGAAAATTATGACAATGCCTCCTCCAGCACCCGACACCTAGGCGTCTTTGTGCTGTCATTGCTGTCAAAGTAATGTCATGGTTGCGATATTATTCGACACATTACTCAGCAAAGAACGTAATTGATATATTATGTAAATGTAATGCGTATGATAATATTTCATTAAAATATGAGTTAACATCAATACTTAGATAAGTTAAGGTCAACTTGTGGTACTAATTGATGAGAACCGGGTCGCGGAGTAAGTATACTTCTGTACATCCTAATAATATTATACTTAAACTTGAAAGTTTGTATGGATGGATGGATGAAATCAAAACCAAAAGTCATTTATTCAAATTAGGCTGAGAATCAACACTTTTTGAACGTCAAAATTACAAAAGACAGTCCCCCAAAAACGCCCGCCCTTCACCACTTCCTAGTGCTAATGAATGTTTGTTACCCTTTCACGCAAAAACTACTGAACGGATTTGGATGAAATTTGGCACACAGATGGTTTATAACCAGGATTAACATATAGGATACTTTTTATCCCGATATTTCTACGGGATCGAAACTTATACGGGTGAAACCGGGGCGCAGCACGCGCGCACTAAAAGCGATACGTTGTTCTTCTAAACTACGCAACTGATTTTGATGCGGTTTTCGCCGGCATTTATTATAGTGAATTGATTTCGGAAGGTCATCATCATCTTCCTAGTATTTTCCCAACTATGTTGTGGTCAGCTTCCAGTCTAACTGGATGCAGCTGAATACCAGTACTTTACATGGAGCGACTGCCTATCTTACCTCCATAACCCAGTTACCGGGTAACAAAATAAATCTTGGTAAGACTGATTTTCAGACTTTCAGGCTTCCGACTACCCGTAAGGACTACCACCAAGGGCAAGGAAGGGTCTCGAAATGTATTTTTTTTTTTACCATTTACCTATGTACACACATATATTAACAGAACAAAAATAATAGGTACAGAGTACAGAGACGTAATGGATGGTCACCCATCCACGGGCTGACCTCGGCAAGCTTTGCTTAACCTTGAAGATCGACCCGTGACGCTGTTATTATTTACCCACGAGTCCCTCCGATAGTCATTTTGTATCAAGGCGGTAAAATTAACACTCAATAAAAAATCAATTTCAAAAGTGATAATACCAAAAGCATTGTGCACCAAATGCATTTTTAGTTACAACTTATAAGGTTAAAACTTTATTACTCGTAACTACACTTGACCGAAATTAAAGGTCTTCTTAATAGGCGATCTGACCTTTGTATTTTGATACCATTTCGTAATACCTAGTAAGTAATAACATTTTGGATGATCGGTCGCCCGTGGCTGAATAATAACAGCCGAACAGGTCGATCGATCAGGTTAAGCTACGCTAGTCGCGTAGGTCTCTGGATGGGTGACCATCTTTACATACCGAGACCCTCCGGGCCTCGGAAAGCACGTTAAGCCGTTGGTCCCGGCTGTCATCCGTAGATCTTTGACAGTCGTTACGGGTAGTCAGAATTCTGAAAGTCAGACAACCAGTCTTACCAAGGGCAGGCCTCCGTCACTCCATGTACTTGCGCGCTGTAATTACCTACCGCCCGGCCGAGCGGTCTCGGGCCGTTTGCGGACCAAATTCAGTGCTGTGGGCTAAGAGTACTATAAGATACCGGGTGCTGTGGGATCGCGCGGTGCGAAGCAATCACAACTGTACGTTTGAGCATTTAGGCACATTTTAGCATGCAGCGGTTGCTGACGCGACGGAGTAGGCTGTTATAGCAGTAGGTATTGGAAATTTTCTACTGAGTGAAGTAGCTGTTACGTAGTAACTATTTAGTAATCTGTGCCAAGGGTATCGTGTTACCCAGTAACTGGGTTGTTTATGTCAGGTAGGCAGCCGCTGCTGAGATAGGAGCCTTTTGGCCTCGTATAGGACTTTGTTTCATTTTTCCTTTTGTAATTTTTTTTTTTTTTTATTTTTTTTTTTTTAAATTATATAATTTGTTTTATTTTTATTTGTAACTGTGTTTAGTTTAGTTTATGATCCTGTACGAGTCGCAATAAATACTTTTTCTGTCTTTCTTTCTTTCTCCATGTAAAATACTGGTATTCAGCTGAATCCGGTTAGACTAAAAGCCGACCCCAACATAATTGGGAAAAGGATAGGCAGATGATGAGGTAGGTATTTGTTTATGAAATCAGGGGCTTGTGGCTAAGTAATAACAGCCATGCGGGTCAATCGATCAGCACCCCAATTGCGTAACACACAATTGCTAATCCATTGCTTCATAAGTTCGAAAATTTTGTCTGCTCAACACGTAAAAAACGCAATGAATGTTGTTGAACTGTCAAAATGAAACCGATTCCGATTGATCGTGTGTTACGCAATTAGGGTGCAGGTTATGCTACGCTACTACGCTCTGCCTGGATGCAGCTGAATGCAGCTAAATGCCAGTGTTAAATATGGTGCGACTACCTATCTGACCTCCACAACCCAGCTATAATTTTCCTCAAAAACAAATTCTTGGTGTTCAAACCTGCTCAACAAACCTACTGTTAAATCTTTTGAGTGATTGATATGTTGACAGAATTGACAACTACCATCAATATTAACACTACTACATTACGTTCACAGTTATTTTACATCTGACAGCAGCAACGTAACTTTAACCTTATTGTGACGAGAATAAAGATCACAATTATTTTGACAGACTCGTCAATGTTGCTAACGTAACAGCTACCTTATTGTAATTAGAATAAGGACCACTGTGATTTGGACAGTGATGCACTGATGATAAAAATAACTGAACGAGCTGTGTAAGGATTTTTCGGCACTCGAGTGATGCCGACAGGGGGCGCTGTTGGTAAACATTTGTGCAATTGTTTTATGGAATGTCACTTTTTACGGTTTAAAAATTCTTTATTTCTCAAAGATTACAAATCACTTTCGAGGAGAAATAAGATATGAAAGACTAGCTGCGCCCCGCGGTTTCACCCGCATAAGTTTCGATCCCGTGGGAATGTCGGGATAAAAAGTATCCTATATGTTAATCCTGGTTATAAACTATCTGTGTGCTAAATTTCGTCAAAATCTGTTCAGTAGTTTTTGCGTGAAAGAGTAACAAACATCCATACATCCATACAAACTTTCGCATTTATAATATTAGTAGGAAGTACAGATGCGCATAGACGGTATTCTTAAAAAAAGAAACAAAATTACATTTCTGTGTTGGTAGGTACTTTCAATTAACTTTGTCATTGGGCGACAGTTTTTGAGCAGATAAAAGGGACGGTTTACATGGAGTGGGTACGATAATAATGTTGGAATCGGACAGATTTACTTTTTTATGATGCCTTTGAAAATATGCCGTTTCAATAACTTTTTGAATAAAGATATTTTCATATTTGTATAATTTTAAAAGCTAACCATTTTAAATAATGATAATAACTTCACCACCATAATAGCCTCCCGACCGATTTCGGTCAAGGTGGCCAATCTCAACGGAGATTAGCCAGGTACGCAGGAGATATTATAGTGCTTAGTGTGTGCGTAAACACAGGTGCGCTCTCTGTTCCTTTACTCTCATAGTCCGATGGGACGGCAATCCGACACGACCGGGGAGAGATCAGATCAGGACCCGTTGGTCCTACATGCTTTACATGCTTTCCGAGGCACGGGGTAATAAGCCGCCTACTTCCAAAAATCCAGGCTGTCACTAACAAATTCCTAAACACCCAATAACACCTTTACCCGACGTGGGAATCGAACCCAGGACACCAGGCTCAGTAGTCATGCTTGTAACCACGAGACCAAAGGGGCAGTTGCTCCACCGCCGTATCTCTACTCTACATTGATGTTGTTTAGGACTCTAGGTTTGTATCGGTAGAGTTTACTTTGCCAAAACAGAAGGGTAATTCTCGTAATTTGAAGAACGTTCACAGTCTGATCTCAGTCTCAATCTGTCAAAAAAACCTCAAATTTCCCCACATTTTGACAACCTTTTGACATTTGTTTGTCGCTGAGATGAGACTGCGACTAGATTTTGAACGTTTTAGATTACGAGAATTGGCCTTCAGGTTTAGGTTGATGAGCCAGACCAAGATACAAGAACCTGCAGGGGCAGGGCAGCATGTGGCGAGCTGTTGGGCAGTAGCGATCCCACCAGGCGCGGTCCGAGGGCTTTGAGGCGAGAGCTTCGAGTTTGAGTTTACAATATTTTGCATACATCGCACAGTGACTGAGTGTACGCACAGCCTACACGGATGTACCAATATGACTTTTGTTCTCGACCTTACACACAAAATGGGCCCATGAACAACGACCTATTGTGAACTGATCTAATCTTAATATTAAACTATTCAGATGATCTAACTATGCAAAGTAAATTACGCGCCGATTTGAGCATGACATTACATCCAAGAGTATTTACTAAGGCTCTGTTCAGATGGCGCGTTTATTTATTTACTACTTACACGGACGCACGCACTGCACGGATTTAAATGAAATTTGGCACACAGATGTCTCGTATAGGGTCTTAGCATTATGCTGAGCGATGGCCGTTTTGCGTGAATGTGACGCATGTTTACCTCCCACTTTTTTTTTTGTGTTTGTTCTTTTTTTTTATGCGTCATGTTTGCCGCAAATAAATGTATTTTCTTTCTTTCTTTCTCTTTCAGACGGTTTATAACCAGGATTAACACATAGAATACTTTTTATTTCGATATTCCCACGGGATCGACACTTATGCGGGTGAAACCGCAGGGCCCTACCTACTAGAAATAAATATATCAATCTGCCCAACCTTTTCTCAACTATTTTGAGGTCAGCTTCTGTAACCAACCGTTACTATAAATTCCCTTTATTCATTGTTAACAACAAGACATAAGCTGCCATTGTAATACATTTTACAGTGGCCAGCACATCAAGTTACCCGAAACTGTCAAGTTTTCCCAATCAACTTTGAACCTAATGCTTTAGGGATACAGTTGACAGCCATCGCTCAGCATAATACTAAGACCCTATACGAGACAGAGCCCCAGTGCTGGTTTTCAGTGACAGCCGGCGTTGATATGCAACACCTGTTGCCTTCTCCGAAAAGGATAAAACAACAAGGAGATCGAGCTGCAGCAACACCACCAAATTGGCAACACTACGTTGCCAGCTGAGCCAGATGAAGGCGTTTCTTATGCCAGCATCACCTATCCTACAGATCGTGAGTTCGTGACGTAGTGCAAGTACAGAGTGAAAGCAATTTGTAATCAGTGTTCTGTGTTATTTGTAAGCAACATTATATTAAGTTGTTCTTTTGTAACTTACCTTTCAATACAACTCATACGCGTAAGAGCATCTTTTGTATGGCTTTTTTTTTTTTTTTTTTGTGGATGGGAAATCATCAAATGACCCCTTCCGCTCTGGGTGGAGCGGAAGGGAGTGTCAGACTTTTACTGACTAAAACCCACCCGTGTTCCGTCCTTAGCCCTTTCTGTTCCAGGGCAGCGGTTAACCTTTCGGAAAATCCCGCCGCCCCGGCAGGCTTCGGCCCTGTGGGGCCCCGTCCTCTGCTGACATCTCTTTGAGGCGCGCGTGGAACACAACGCGCCATCCGGCACGGGCCTGGTCCTGATCGGACGGTGAGCTACCCATTACTCACCGCCCGCAGGCCCGCGCCTACGGTGGCCGGGAGTCGTCACGTGGCTCCCGACGCCCGGAGCGTCTCCCGCGGCGGCTGAGGCGTGAGGTTCTTTCCCTCAGCCTCCCCGCCACCTCCTTCGCTAGCATGACTGCTTCGCAGAAGGAGGTGACTGCCTCCCATTCTCTCTCGCCCCGGACCATGGCTTGCACCAGGGCCGGGCGCGAGAGGTCGCCGCCGTTGCCGATCGCCTCTACGAGGACACGGCGGGTCTCCGCCCAAACAGGGCAGACCTCCACCGTGTCCTCTGGGCGATCCTGGCAGTGGTGACACCCGGGCGTCTCCTCCCGCCTGATGATATGCAGGAACCTCCCGAAACATCCGTGTCCGGAGAGGACCTGCGTCAGGCGGTACGTGAGAACGCCGTGACGCCTCTCTAGCCACTCCTCAAAGAGGGGTCTTATCGCCGCTATCGCGGCGTGCCCTGCGCTGGGTTGCGATAGTCGCGCCTTCCATTCCGCCATGAGATCGCGCCGGAGGTCCGTCCGCTCCGCAGCGATTTGCCGCGGGTGCAGAGTTTCCCCCCGGCGTAGTGCCTCCGCGCGCCAATCAGGCGCGCGAGGACTATCGCCTCCAGATCCCATGGCGGCAGTCCGGCAAGGAGGCTTGCCGCCTCGCGCGAGATCGTGCGGTAGCCCCGGATCAGCCTTACGGCTACCACCTTCTGGGGCGCGTTCAGATAGTGTGCGGCTCGAAGCCGCAGTGAACGCGCCCATACCGGGGCCCCATATAGGGCCATGGACCGCACGACCCCCGCGTAAAGCCTCCGGCAGGAGGCGTTTGGCCCCCTCAGGTTGGGCAGGAGCCGCTTTAAGGCGGCCCCGGCATCTTTTGTATGGCTCCGGTCATTTTTAATAAATTACCCAAAACATGTAAAACATTAAATATTAGGTAAATTGAAGAGTTTCTGAATGAGCATAATTATATACAGTATAGCAGAGTTTATAAAAGAGGACAATTTTCTTCATTTTTGAGATCACAATGTTGTATTTTTAACATGTTATTGTAATCTATTGTATTTTTTTGGATTAATTGTAATTTGGAATTGATTTATAATGACAGTAATTCATATTATTACTGACCAATTTATTTAATGACTACTTTGACATTGAATTGTATCTAAAAAATATCCTTATTGAATTGTACTTAAACCTAATCTTTAATGAATAATGATGAAATGTAATTTTGCTGAATATTATCACGGTTTATGCACAATCTCTTCCTACGAATTTGTACGCCACAATATGCGGCTGAACATGTAAGACCTTTTCTGTATCCCATTATTAACCAGCACTCTAATTGCGTAACACACGATCAATCGGAATCGGTTTCATTTTGACAGTTCAACAACATTCATTGCGTTATATTGGTGCCCAAGATACAGGCTTGCCTAGTTTGGGGCCAATGTAAAAACTCTGTAATTTTTTTTTAAGCAATAAAGTTTTATTATTTATTATTTATTTATTTATTTATTTACGTTGTTGAGCAGACACCATGACACATTTTTTGAACATATGAAGCAATGGATTTGCAATATCCTTCAAAATGATTCAGATTGAGATTGTGTGTTACGCAATTAGGGTGCTGCATGCAATGTATCATGTATAGACTAAAATGCAATGTATCATGCAATGTATCATCAAATTTTCCCAATCAACCTTGAATATTAAAAAAATAATAATGATAATAAATTAAATATTTGTATGACCTACATGTATTTGTTCCGAGTCTGGGTGTTTTTCTATCTATAATATGTATGTATTTACAAAAAAAAAATTGTATATAAGTAGTTTATCAGCCATCTTGTTACCATAACACAAGCATTAGGTTGCTTAGCTTGGGACAAATGGTGCTGTGTGAAATGTCCAGGGATTTATTATTTATTTATTAGTGCTTTAGCGATAAAGTTGCAAATCTATTAAAGAAATTTGACAGATTGTAGTAGCTTGATATGCTGGCGTCTGTACACCATGTTTAAACAAATAAAATTTACTTACTTACATTTTTATTATCATTTATTATTATTTTTATTATTTTATAACAACCTTATTTAGCACGCGCGATTAATCGCAACGCGTCAGTATAAACAAGCCCTTACAAAATTCTATGACTAACAAATGTCACTGTTCAGAATTAATAGCCGTATACTATTTGTTCTTTGTGTCATGATGAATAGGTGCCCAAAACAGGCTCATTGAAGCCTCCCATAACAGGAGAGGCGTCGGATTGTGACTGAGGTCAGGAGTTCGAACCGCACCTGTAGAGTTGAAAAGACACTCCTATTTATATCCGTTTAGACACATATAAATTATTTGGTCTGTTTCAAAAGTATCTTAGGAATACACATAAACACACACGCACACACCCTCTCTCACACACGCACACACATCCCATCAATCAATTGCACCACGTTGACAACCTTTACTATGTAATACTAACTGACCCGGCAAACGTTGTTTTGCCATTTAAATTATTTCTAGCTGCCCGGCGCTACTTCGTTCGCGTGGTGTCCTACCCCATACCGTAGGGTAGGGGGTAGGACACTACCCTACCCTACTACTACACTACTACAGCGCCACCTACCGGGTCCAATTGTGAAAATAAAAACCTTGTCCTAACAATAACGAATACATTAAATCAAGAATCATCCAATTTGGTGCAGTCGTTCGAAAGTCATGGGCGTACATACATTTCGAAGATCCGTTTTTATTTATATAGATAATAGGGTCCGAAATTAAAGTTATTTTTCACTTTGTAGAATTTTATTTCGAAAGTCTGTATGTTTTTTTTTGCAAAAAGTTTTTATTTTTGACTTTTTATGGGTAGTCATAAGCCCGAAAGTCTGACAACCAGTCTTACCAAGGGGTATCGTATTTCCCCGTAACTGGGTTGTGGAGGTCAGATAGGCAGTCGCTCCATGTAAAGTTTCTAGTAGGCTTCCAGTCTAACCGGATTCAGCTGAATACCAGTTATTCAGCTGAATCCGGTTAGACTGGAAGCCGACCCCAACATAGTTGGGAGAACCGCTGCGGCAAAGCTCCTACGGAGCCGGAGAAGTCAGCTTGCGTGCCGCAAAGCCGAATACAACGTGTACATCTCCCGCCTACACTACACCACTAAGGCGGAGGACATCGTGGAGTACGTGCGCCAGAAGACGAGGTACACGCCGAGGGTGCAGTTACTGGAGTCGCACCGCAACTTCAACTTCAAGGCGTTTGCGTGTTCCGAATTGTTATCTGCCCGTCGTCATGGACGAAGACTTCTGGCCGCAGGACGTGGTGTTCCGTCGCTCCCGCGGACAAGTACCACAGAACAGCACCAGAACTAGCTAGTGAAGTACTATTTTATAATATAATAAAAATATGTATGTTTAGGTTAAGGTATTTATCTATGGGCCTGCGTCGCCTGAAATAAATAAATAAAAGGCAGGAAGGATGATGATGAGCTCAAGAGATGGCGCGTTCAAACAAACTCTTCAGCTTTAATATTAGTACTAGCTTATATCCGCGAGAAATTTCTTGTTCCTCCAATATGCAATGTCGCATTGCATCGCCTAGCCGCGCTATTACTTAGATTTCGCTTAGAGTTTTTTCAGACTTTTGTTTTCTTTTCCATCATGTTAAATAGCCTGTAGAATAGCCTATAGAATATAACTCATAAAATAGCCTATAGAATAGTATATAGAATAGCCTACAGAATATCCTATAAAATAACCTACAAAATAGCCTATAAAATAGTCCATAGAATAGCCTACAGAATAGCATATAAAATAGTCCATAGAATAGCCTATAAAATAGCCTATAGAATAGCCTAGCCAAAAATTAGGCTATAAAATGCAAAAAAAAAAACAAATCCGACTATTAGTTTCAGAGATTAGCGCGTTCAAACAAACAAACTCTTCAGCTTTATTATTAGTACAACATAGATTTGAAATTCATAATTGCAACCTTCACTATTTCACTAAACCCAGTAGCCGATTATGTCATTATAAATATCCGTCCATCAATCAAAAAGGATATCTATATATCCTATCAATCATAAGATTAAATCACTAAATTAAGATTAAACCATTCTTCTAAATATTAATCTAATCGTTGCACAATAAGTCCAATATAATATCTGTCTGTCTGTCTGGGAAAGTCACTGCGAATCCGCAGCGACGTGGCTCGGCAGAGAACCAAAGTTGTCGACGAATAAGCAAGCTGAAGTGGCAATGGGCTGGCCATATTCGCTGTAGAACCGATGACCGTTGGGGTAGATGTGTTCTTGAGTGTAGACCGCGAATCGGTAAACGTAAGGTTGGGACGCCCTCAGGCTAGAGCGACGATCTTCGCAGGATGGCTGGTGCTGGATGAGAGTTGCTGAGAACCGAGTTGAATGGCGTGAAATAGGAGGGCCTATGTCCTACAGTGGACTGCTATAGGCTAATTTTGATGATGAGGAATGTCACTGCAGGACAAAGGCCTCTTCTCATACAGAGAAGACACTAGCATTGATCTTCATATACGATTTCAGACCCTCTCGTAGAGAGGAGGCCTGTGTCCCAGCAGTGGGAACATTAAAAAGGCGGTTTATATACGATTTCAGACATATGCATAAACAAACGTTACATTATTTATTAAAATTAATCAAATCATTTATCATTACCACGCTGGATGAGGCTGACACAGATTGAGATTAATAATTGTAATAATTGTGTTAATAATTGTTTTCCTTTCCAGCCAGTCTCTCCTTGTAAAAGTTTTGTTCTGTATCTGTGGTCGTGTCTCTGTCTATGGTCTGTGTCAGTTGTTAAAGTGTGCGTTCTTCAATGATAAATGCTAAATGATATATTTTGTAAGCAGGTTTGTACAAACACTTTTACACGTCAATCATATTTTAAAACTAGATGAGGTCGGCGTTTCCTTTCTGACTAGTCTGAGAAGAAAGGCCGAAACAAACTCAGAGGTCACAGTCTCTTTTAAAGTCCAGCAGTGCGATTCCGTAACCATCTCACCGTGAAAACTTAGGTGAAGTGAGCGTGGAGTGAGCTGTCATTCCAAATAATGGTAGGGGATTGACACTATTGACAGCTCACTCTAAGCTCACTTCACCTAACTTTTCACGGTGAGATTTTTACAGAATAGATGGACAGACATAAATCTTGGTTAGATCATAATGAAGACCATGTAGATCGATGTCTGAGATGGTCTTTTGAGGAAAGAACCACACAGATTGAGAGGTCCTGTCCTGACTGTGCATGCATTTGTCAGAAATCGTGCAGCGTGTAGATGGTAAAATAGAAAAAAAAACATAGTTTTTTAAATTTGTTTGGCCCAAAATTCAGCAACACGGACACCATTCGCTGACGCAGCCATTATGTCGTCACGTGTGCAGGTGATAGGCCATGCGGGAGGTCAAGATGTGTCAAGATGGGAGGTGAGCTATTGTCTGTGGTGTAGAAGTTGACGGTGTGCTTCGGAAAGCACCTGGTCCTGCGCCTGATCTCTCTCCAGTCGTGTCGGATTGCCGCCCCATCGGAATATGAGAGTGAGGGAAGAGAGAGTGCACTTGTGTCTGCGCACACGCCTGCACTATAATTGAATGGTTTGGACGCCGAGACCGTATTTCGGTCTGGAGGACTATTATTATTTATTACTTACACCTCTGCTTAGCCTTCGAGGAAGGCAGGCATGATGTTACGTTATTAGGGTTCCGTACCTCAGAAGGAAAAACGGAACCTTTATAAGATCACTTCATTGTCCGTCTGTCTGTCCGTCCGTCAAGACCCTTTTTCTCAAGAACGCGAAGAATAAGTTGAAATTAATACCAAATACTCGGGGCAAAAATCAAAGTTCTCGACTCCTCGAAGACTCCTCGCAGGATTTCAAAATGTGACTGATGAGTTTTACTACCGCGTCTGACGTCGACTTACCTTTCGTGAAACCAAACTGGCAACCGTGTAAAATCCCATTTGAGTTAAAATGTGACAACACCTGATTGATTTTGATTGAAAGTTAAAATGGGTGCAAAAAAAAGAATGGCCAGTTTGAGAGATATAGCCATTTTTCTGTTAAAGTCAGGAAGATGATTTTTGTTACAGTTAATGCTTAAAAAATAAACAAATATCAATCACATCGATTACAAGTTCTAATTCATATTAACTTTCAATCAGCATGTTACAGACCATATTGTACCAAAATTTCGGTCAAATTCACCGAACGGCTCTTTCCTATTATTTTGTGCGGGGTCCATGTCCTAGAACCAAAAACTCGAAGACATGTGCCATCTACCAACCGGCACTGGTCCCGCGTGGTGGATTACGGCCCGCTCCCTCTCACAGAGAGCAGGCCTGTGTCCCAGCAGTGGGAACATTATAGGCTGATTATATATGTATGTTGTGCGGGTTTCTTTGTGCGGAACCCTCGGGGCGCGAGTCTGACTCGCACTTGACCGGTTTATTATGTTACATCCTCATGATATTTAGATTTAGATCAAACAATAAAGATATATCGAAATTATCTGACCTGACATTTGACGTCGACCGTCCCAAGGTTTTACAACACATTAATCATTAGCTTGGTAGCTAGTAAAACAGACGATATTTTTTAAGTTATGACTGTGCTAACAGATGGTTATAGTCTTGCATACATTATACTTATTTTAAATAAAGTATAGGTGCTCTCAAAACAGCGAAGGAAAACATCGTGAGTCCATTTAGATGTTCATCAAAACGCTAAGAAGAAGTGTAGTGAAGTGTGTTGGCTCGTTGGGGTAGTGCTAGCGTGAACCTCGTCACGCTAGCAACCGATTCGATTCCCAATTGAGGCAAAGTGTTATTTGATTAGAGCTGTAGTGACCCAGTGGCAACGGTTACTTACGAGTTGTAGGTCGTCGGTTCGAACCCAGACAGATGCTTTTCTTTTAGTAAAAAAAATCTCGAAACGGTGAAGGAAAACATCGTGAGGTAACCGGCATGTCGGTGAGGACAAAGCAGGATTCTGTCAGAATCGTTGCATAATCAGCCTATAATGTTCCCACTGCTGGGACACAAGCCTCCACTCTGTGAGAGGAAGTGGCCTGTAATCCATCGCGCGGGTCTGAATTCCGTCTGTATTTTTTGGTTCTAGGACATGCCGGTAGTGCTGTTCTACAAATGATGGGCCACTTAATATCGTGTCCTGCGTGTCCTGTCAGCTGCACGTTACAGGAACTGATGGACGCTGGTGATGGCGCCAAAGAAGTAGGTAGTCGAATTCTTGGCCGAGTCCGTTTATGTAGATTGCTGTCCAAACTCTAAGAAGAAGATTTAAAAAAACTTTCCATCCAGTGGGTCGTCGACTTATTGAAACATTCCAAAAAAAGCATTCTTGGTAAACAAAAAATGGCGCCTGCCGTGTCAAATCTCCCACCCGGATCAAACCATACACGTTACATCCTGCGGTTTTCACCTACAGAGCTAAAAACCCATTTAAAATAATAGGCTTCTCTAACATTTATGTTGGACCAAATAGTTTGGTATTACCCAAAAGGAATGATTCATTGTTATAGATATATTTTCCTTACACGGATGTCCATACTGTAGCAGGTAATGTTGGAATTTAGACATTTTTATCTGTTAAAGTATTTTTTTTTTTACTTTTATTTATGATAATGCTTTTGGAGGGGCTTGTGGCTAAGTAGAACAGCCGTACTGGTCGATCGATCATGTTAAGCTACGCTTGCCGCAGTTGTTCCGTGGATGGGTGACTATCTTTTTTCATCCAAATCCGTTCAGCAGTTTTTGCGTGAAAGAGTCAAACATCTATGCATCCTCACAAAATTTCAAGTTTATAATATTAGTAATATTGGCAGATTGATCGATCATATGACTAACACTTAAGCTTCGCAGAATGTCTATATTCTCTGTTTACCTGCGACATTCCTTCTTGATATTGTTATATAATAGTGGCGTTTCGATATTATAATATAGTATAATTCTTTCTTAATAGGGCTTAAAAAATGAGCGTTTTAACACAATTCTTATAAAGATATATTTAGAGTCGAGCTGTATACAAGATGTTACAAATAGACATGGATCATGGATTCGCAAGGCCAGTGTTTGTACATAATTTAAATACAAGGTGTAATTTAAATAACGTATAACCTGAAAAGATTGTACTTATCATTATAAACAATGTTTACTATGGGATTACCCTAAATCGCGATGAAAAAAAACAGCTGTTCCATACATTTAGGTATGTTCGGGTAACTCTACAAAACATAGGGAACATCTAAATTATTTCATCACCACTGCTCTCAAAACGGTGAAGGAAAACATCGTGAGGAAACCGGCATGTCTTAGAATAAAAAATTCGAAGGCATGTGACATCTACCAACCCGCACTGGGCCCGCGTGGTGGATTACGGCCCACTTCCTCTCACAGAGAGGAGGCCTGTGTCCCAGTAGTGGAAACATTATTGGTTGATTATGCTATGAATTAAAAAAATGATACAGGCTATGCCATCCGTTTCAAATACGAAGAACTGATGCAAAAAAAAGTTTATAATTGAAACTATAATTGTACCGTTTTAAATCCCAGTATTTTATAACCAATTTTGGAACAATTAGTAAACTATCTATAATTCTAATTAGTGAGATAGGTATGCCATCGAAAAAATATTTAATATTATACCGTCTGACTTTACAACCACATCCTGTATACGTAAGCTGTTGGTTAAATGCCAAAAACGTGGTCATTTGACACGTGACTTAGTTTCAAGCTACCGTGGTGGTTATAATTTAACAACACGCCTATAAACCTCGAAGAGACATGCAGAAGCGTTTATACCCTGTACCCTTTTGTCCATTAGGCAAACCGTTTTTTGACAGATGGAACTAGTGATTGCAGCAACACACAATACATTGATTGATACACGTACGGTATTATAATGTCTGTAAGAAGCCATAAATAAGATAAGGCAGTTTATGTATTTATTTTATTACGCATTTTAAAGTTAACTTTTACGTAATCTGGAATATGTACGTTCGAAGACAGCTGTCAAAAAACGGTTAACCTACAGGGTATAAGGCGACGACGATGTTTTTCTTCACCGTTTTGAGAGCAGCAGTGCGATTCTGTCACCATCTCACCGTGAAAACTTAGGTGAAGTGAGCGTAGAGTGAGCTGTAATTCCAACTAATGCTAGGGATTCACCGGGGGCCTCCGGTATAGGGTGACCGCCACTGGTGCCCGCATGCTGGAGATCCCCGGTGCGACGAGTGGCCCCACCGCTGACGCCCTAGCTGAGAAGCTGAGGGCGTCCCTCAATGCGGACGAGGCTCGAGTCTCCAGGCCCGTCAAGTGCGCAGACATGCGAATTATGGGCCTGGATGACTCCATTACGGAGAAGGAGGTGGTAGCCGCCGTCGTCGGGACGGGCGGGTGTCTGGCCGACCAGGTGAAGGCGGGCACCATACGTCCCGACTTCACGGGCATGCGAACCATTACGGTAAGCTGTCCCGTGACGGCGGCGAGGCAGATAGTGGAGGGCGGAAGACTCCTGGTGGGCTGGGTGTCAGCGCAGGTCAAGCTGCTGGAGCCCAGACCTCTGAGGTGCTATCGGTGCCTCGTGGGACACCACGCGAGCGCCATGTGCACCTCGGAGGACCGCAGCACTCTGTGCTTTCGCTGCGGTAAGCCCGGACATAAGGCCGGCTCGTGCAACGCCACGCCGCACTGCGTCGCATGTGCGGCTGCTGGCAAGCCGGCCGATCACCGGGCGGGGAGCAAGTCCTGCGCCCCACCCACCGAAGCCAGGAGGAAAGGCAGGCCCTCCGCCGCCGTCGCCACCACCACCACCGTCGCCGCCACTGCTGCCGCCGCCGCCACCGCCGCCGCCGCCGCCACCGCCGCCGCCGCCGCCACCGCCGCCGCTGCTGAAGGGCCTCCTCAAGAGGCCCGGGAGGGGGTTGAAATGGAGGAGTAATGGCTCCTTTACGCCTCCTCCAGGCGAACATCAACCACTGCGCCTGCGCTCAGGACTTGTTGCTCCAGACCATGGCGCAGTGGTCGATTAATATCGCCGTGGTCGCTGAGCCGTACTTTGTCCCGCCCAGGGATGACTGGGTGGAGGACCTTAGCGGCTCAGTGGCCATAATTTCGTCGGCTGCCGCCGGTACCCCGTCCCTCGAATGTGTCACGAAGGGACAGGGGTGCGTAGCAGCACGGTTCGGAGAGATTGTAGTAGTGGGAGTTTACTTCTCTCCGAGCCGAACTCTCGCCGAGCTCCAGAACTCTTTAACAGAGTTGAGTGTCGTCGTCGCCAGGAACCATCCCTTCTCCGTGCTAGTGCTCGGGGACTTCAACGCCAAGAACTTGGCCTGGGGTTCCCGGTGCACGGACGTGCGGGGCAGGATGGTGGAGGACTGGGCTCTGGAAACAGGCCTGGTCGTCCTAAATCGGGGTTCTGTTCCTACGTGTGTGCGGATGCGGGGCGAGTCGGTAGTGGACATCTCGTTCGCCAGCCCCGCTCTGACGCAGCAGGTCATTGACTGGCGCGTCATGGAGGAGGTGGAGACCTACTCCGATCACCGGTATATCCGGTTCGATGTCTCCGCCCAGACCTCCAGCGCGCTGGTCCAACAGGCCCCGAGTGGTCCGCGGTGGGCGCTGAAGCAGCTGGACCGGGAGCTTCTCCTGGAAGCCTCGATCGTGCAGGCCTGGGTGTATTCACCGGACAGGCCTGCTGATATCGACGATGAGGCGGAGTGGTTCCGGGAGGCCATGTCCGAGATTTGTGACGTGGCAATGCCCCGAGTCCGGCCAGGACGCGCCCGACGTCAGGTGTACTGGTGGTCGCAGGAGATCGCGGCGTTACGCAAGGCGTGCGTCGACGCGCGACACCGGTACACCAGGCACCGCAGGCGCCGCATCCGCCCTCCGGATGCGGAAGCCACGGAGGCGGAGCTGTACGGGGGGTACAGAGCGGCGAAGACCGCCCTCCGAGAGGCTGTCCAGCGGGCCAAGGACTTGGCCCGTGAGGAGATGCTGGAGACTCTGAACAGAGATCCATGGGGGCGCCCTTACAAGATGGTGCGGAATAAACTCCGCACCTGGGCCCCCCCGCTGACACAGAGTCTCCGCCCACAGCTGGTGGAGGAGGTGGTGAGCGCTCTGTTCCCTTCACGGGGGGAGCATACTCCCCCGCCTATGGCTCCGCCAATAGCGGTGTCCGAAGCGGACCACATGGACGACGACGACGACACACCCGAAGTGACCGGGGTAGAGCTGGGAGCGGCGGTAGGCAGGCTGAAGGCCAAAAATACCGCCCCAGGACCCGATGGCGTGCCGGGTAAAGCCTGGGTCCTGGCCTCGACGGCTCTCGGGCCTCGACTGGAGGCGCTCTTAAGCGCATGCATGGAGAGAGGCCAGTTTCCACTCCGTTGGAAGACAGGGAAGCTGGTCCTCATTCAGAAGCCAGGGCGCCCTGCGGACTCTCCGTCCGCATACCGGCCCATTGTGCTGCTCGACGAGGTTGGCAAGCTCTTCGAGAGAGTGATTGCGGGCCGCCTCGTCGGGCACCTGGTGGGGACAGGGCCGGATCTTGCGGATAGCCAGTTTGGCTTCCGCAAGGGGCGCTCGACGGTGGACGCCATCATGCGCGTTAGAGCCCTCACGACGGGGGATGCGGTGTCCCGGGGCGGGGCCGTCGTGGCGGTGTCACTTGACATCGCCAACGCGTTTAACACCCTGCCCTGGAGTTGCATTGGGGAGGCACTTCGGTATCACCGGGTGCCGACCTACCTCCGTCGAATAGTCGGGGCGTATCTGACGGATAGAGCCGTCATCTACCCCGGTCGCGACGGGAACTGGAGCCGGCGAGAGATGTCGTGCGGTGTCCCACAGGGATCGGTTCTGGGGCCGCTCCTGTGGGACATCGGTTACGACTGGGTGCTGCGGGCAGACCTCCCTGATGGCGTCAGTGTAGTTTGCTACGCTGACGACACGCTGGTCCTGGCGCAGGGGAGGTCGCATCAGGCGGCGGCCGACGCAATGACACGCGGGGTTGCGATAGTCGTGGATAGGATCCGGCAGTTGGGTCTCGAGGTGGCATTGCACAAGTCCGAGGCCATGTCCTTTCATGGGCCCCGGTACGGGCCACCTTCGGGATCTCAACTGATGGTAGGAGGGGTTCACATCGGCGTCGAGACAACGATGAGATACCTGGGTCTCGTCCTCGACAGCCGGTGGAACTTCGTCGAGCATTTCCGACGTTTGGCCCCCAAACTGGAACGGGCCGGGGCCGCCTTAAAGCGGCTCCTGCCCAACCTGAGGGGGCCAAACGCCTCCTGCCGGAGGCTTTACGCGGGGGTCGTGCGGTCCATGGCCCTATATGGGGCCCCGGTATGGGCGCGTTCACTGCGGCTTCGAGCCGCACACTATCTGAACGCGCCCCAGAAGGTGGTAGCCGTAAGGCTGATCCGGGGCTACCGCACGATCTCGCGCGAGGCGGCATGCCTCCTTGCCGGACTGCCGCCATGGGATCTGGAGGCGATAGTGCTTGCGCGCCTGCACGATTGGCGCGCGGAGGCACTACGCCGGGGGGAAACTCTGCACCCGCGGCAAATCGCTGCGGAGCGGACGGACCTCCGGCGCGATCTCATGGCGGAATGGAAGGCGCGACTATCGCAACCCAGCGCAGGGCACGCCGCGATAGCGGCGATAAGACCCCTCTTTGAGGAGTGGCTAGAGAGGCGTCACGGCGCTCTCACGTACCGCCTGACGCAGGTCCTCTCCGGACACGGATGTTTCGGGAGGTTCCTGCACATCATCAGGCGGGAGGAGACGCCCGGGTGTCACCACTGCCCGGATCGCCCAGAGGACACGGTGGAGCACACGGTGGAGGTCTGCCCTGCTTGGGCGGAGACCCGCCGTGTCCTCGTGGAGGCGATCGGCAACGGCGGCGACCTCTCGCGCCCGGCCCTGGTGCAAGCCATGGTCCGGGGCGAGAGAGAATGGGAGGCAGTCACCTCCTTCTGCGAAGCAGTCATGCTAGCGAAGGAGGTGGCGGGGAGGCTGAGGGAGAACACCTCACGCCTCAGCCGCCGCGGGAGACGCTCCGGGCGTCGGGAGCCGCGTGACGACTCCCGGCCACCGTAGGCGCGGGCCTGCGGGCGGTGAGTAATGGGTAGCTCACCGTCCGATCAGGACCAGGCCCGTGCCGGACGGCGCGTTGTGTTCCACGCGCGCCTCAAAGAGATGTCAGCAGAGGACGGGGCCCCACAGGGCCGAAGCCTGCCGGGGCGGTGGGATTTTCCGAAAGGTTAACCGCTGCCCTGGAACAGAAAGGGCTAAGGACGGAACACGGGTGGGTTTTAGTCAGTAAAAGTCTGACACTCCCTTCCGCTCCACCCAGAGCGGGAGGGGTCATTTGATGATTTCCCATCCACAAAAAAAAAAAAAAAAAAAAAAAAAAATGCTAGGGATTGACACTATTGACAGCTCACTCTAAGCTCACTTCACCTTACTTTTCACGGTGAGATTTTTACAGAATCGATCGGCAGTAGTAATGAACTAAATCACATACATAATTATTATAAAGCAAAGCGCCTGCCTGCGGGGTAACTGCGTAACACACTATCAGTAGCAATGAGCTTAATTTTGACAGTTCAACAACATTCATTGCGTCATTTAAGTGGCTGAGCAGACACATTTTTCGAACATATGAAGCAATGCATTAGCAATATCCTTCAAAATGATTCAGATTGTGATTGATAGGTAAATTGGATTGTATCTGACCTGCACCCTAATTGCACGCAATTAGGGTGCAGGTCAGATACACTCTCATCATCTGCCTAACCTTTTCCCAACTATGTTGGGGTTAGTTTCCAGTCTAATCGGATTGAGCCGAGTGCCAGCATTTTACATGGAGCCACTGCCTATCTGTCCTCCACAACCCAGTTACTGGGTAGAACTATACCACTCAGTAAAACTGGTTGTCAAACTTTTGGGCTAAGAAAATTCGTAGAAACCTTCTTACCCACGTTACTCCTTATAAAATCAGCTATCTGCCAGTGAAAGTCCCGTCAAAAACGGTCCAGCCGTTTCGGAGATAAGCTGGAACAGACAGACAAATTAAAAAAAATGTTATAAGTGCCGTATATACTTTCATATGCGTTTAGTAAAAAGCTGTTATTTTGACATTACACACAGACTCTTCAATTTCATTTATTTGTATAGAAACGTAGATGAGGTGGTATTACTTCCCCGAACCAGCTCATTCACAAACAGCTCTACTACATTTCTATGAAATCAAACAAGGCTTCTTCAAAATCATTATTTACATATTCGAAAACAGCACAAAAAACGCAGTATACTGAGCAAAGTCGAGTATTTAGGAAAACACACTTTTAAAGTAGTCAGAAACGCCGAAAAACAAGCATACAATGGGTGATAAAACGCCTGGATTTCTACTTATTTCACACCTTAGTGATTATAGGTATTACAGTACCTACATATAATTAGGAAATTAACGAATGAATCATGTGGTCATCTTATAGTTTGAAAAACCAAATTTTTGTAGAACTGTTTTTTCCCCATTTTGTGTAGTGGAGGTCAGGCTCGTGGGTAAATGATACTGTGGTGGGTAATGAATAGCCGCACGAGTGTATTAAAAGTTAAGCTACACTTGCCGCGGTCGGTTCGTGGATGAGTGACCATCCATTACAAATAGAGATATGACTGTTCCGTGTCTCGGAAATCATGTTAAGCCGTTGTTCTCAGCTGTTATTATTAGTCTTAGAATCAGCAGTTTTTGAACATCAAAATTACAAAAGACAGTCCCTCAAAACACCCGCCCTTCACCACTTCCTAGTGCTTTCGCTGGGAAGAAGAAGTGGCGCAACAAACTCCCCAGCAGCACAGCTGTCTGTTCAGTTAGAATGACACACCTATTCCTGATTACCCCTTGCAGAGCACAGGCTTGTAGCTGTAAAAGTATATAACTGATAATATAACACAACACACGCATTACAATTACATTACATTATAATTTAATACATGCCCGACCAATTTCAGTCACGGTGGCCAATCTCAACGGAGATTAGCCAGGTACGCAGGAGAATGATATTATAGTGCACAAGTGTGTGCGAAACACAGGTGCACTCTCTGTTCCTATACTCTCATAGTCCGATGGGACGGCAATCCGACACGACCGGGGAGACATCAGGCGCAGGACCAACGGAGATATGTGATATCCGAGGCATGGACCTCACACCATCAACTTCCAAGCTCCAGGCTACCTGAAACCTTCCTAACTGAAACCTTCGTAATGGAAAAATCCAAAAATACTTTGCCTGGCCCGGGAATAAAACCCAGGACCCCACTCTCAGCAGTTGTGCTTGCGACCACGAGACACATTCTCTATAACTATTTATTTTTACTATCCTACGCTGTCCTACTTCTGGGCAAAAGCCTCCATCTATTCCTTCCATGTTTCGCGAGTCCACGCGTCCTCCTTCCAGTTTTGATGGAACCTATCCAGCTCGTCCCGCCATCTCCTACGTGGTCTGCCGCGACCCCGCCTCGATGTCTCAGGGCACCAATTCTGTGCTATTTCGACCAACAGTTCGTCCGGAATGCGGCAGACATATCCTGTCCACTCGCATTTAAGTTGGGCAGCCTTTTGAGCCACGTCTGCTATCTTTAGACAGAAGCTGATTTTTTTTTACAACCATTGCAATTATAGATGATTGGATTCCTCATATTTTATATATTTTATGACATATTATAAATCTATTAACTTCTATAGATTTCACATAAAATTATTGATTTATTGAAAGATATTTAAGTGTTTTTTTACCAAAATGGCAATGTAGAGATAATTTCAGAATATTTATGATCTCGAGCCAAAGAGCAAACTTCAATCCTTGATACTCTCACCAGCATAGCTATTCACAACCGTCCGACAGGCTATAGTAACAAAAATGACACATTTTGATAACCAGTGGGGTATTTGCGTAACACCGTAACTTCTTCAACACGCAATCCGACACGACCGGGGTGGGATCAGGCGCAGGACCAACGGCTGTATCACACCACCAGCTCCCAAACTTCGGTCTGTTACTGAGAAACTCCAGGTGAAGAAACCCAATAACACTTTGCTCGACCCGGGAGTTGAACCCAGGACCTCATGCTCAGTTGTAGCGCTCGCGACCACTACACCAATGAGGCAGTCTTTAGTAAGAAGTTTTCTTACATACCTACCTACTTAAGTAACTTGCATCGAGCACTCAAACGAATAAAAAGAAAAATTTCAGTCTTTTGTTCGTTTGAGTGCTTCGTGCTCAGAAACCGCACCGACCTCAGTGTCAGGATTATTGATCAATATCAAAAACTATTTATATCGGGTGTAAAAAGACACTTAACGAAGCCGAGAGTCACTTGTACTCTCCGTCATTGTAATATTTTTTTTGTACAGCACCATACCTGGGAACATTCTGGTTACGAAGATATTGAAGGTCAAAATTCCAACTTTTTCTTAAGTTTTTTTACTAAAACTAGTTATTAATGTTATAACACAACTTTAAATGCGCCCTGTACCATTGCATGCACCCATATGCACAAGGTTTTGCGTATGTTACATAGCTACATTGCACACTATTGCACACTACCACACACAAAACACAACAAAAATTTGGGTGTAAAAAGCCTGTTTGCAGGCTTTTTACACCCAAATTTTTGTTGTGTTTTGTTGTAATTGTTTCATTTTAATATGTTGATTGTTATTTTTGACAATAAATGATTAATGATTTTATTTTGTAAGTAGGTTTGTACAAACACTTTTACACGTCAATCATATTTTAAAACTAGATGAGGTCGGCGTTTCTTATCTGACTAGTCTGAGAAGAAAGGCCGAAACAAACTCAGAGGTCACAGTCTCTTTTAAAGTCCAGACAAAATCTTGGTCAGATCATATGAAGACCATGTAGATCGATGTCTGAGATGGTTTTTTGAGGAAAGAACCACACAGATTGAGAGAAGAATTACTAATATTATGTGAAAGAGTGTACACCTTTAAGGTAGATTTTTGAGGAACTAATTATTTATTATTAAGATCTCATGTAAAATGTACCAAAAATCACACCAATAAATGAATTTGAAAAACAAAAGTTGTTTCCCAGCAATTATTTTTGTGCAATGTTACTTAGCCTGATGTACAGAATGCGAAGTTGACGGCTATGTGATGTGTCTTTTTACACCCTGTCTCCGTAATAACTATGTTGGGGTCGGTTTCCAGTTTAACCGGATGCAGCTGAATACCAGTATTTTACATGGAGAAACAGATTGCCTATGTAACCTCTACAATTCAGTTACAGGGTAACATCGTAACACGATACCCCTTAATAGGATTTGCTGTCAGTTTTCAGACTTTCTGACTACCCGTAACGACTGTCAAAAATCCACGAATGACAGCCGGCTGTCATTCGTGGATTTTTGACAGTCGAGTCCCGGGACTCGATATGTAAAAATGGTCACCCATCCACGGACCGACCGCGGCAAGGGTAGCTTACCCTGAGCGGCTGTTATTACTTAGCCACGAGTTCAAATCATTTCCGTATTACAAACCGTTATTGCGTCTGCTACATCCACTTTGTATCCTTAAACAATTACTCATAATCATCTCTTACAGCAGTAGGTAAACTGAACACATGATTCTAATTATATTTCTGCAGAAAAACTTTAATTATAATGACTATTGTCAATAAAAGATAGTTCACTTTGTGTTGGAGGCTTTAAATCAGCGGGTTTATAAGTGACTAGGTTCTGATTGTGGCTCTTTCCGCTAATTGGAAAAAATATAGAAAAAAAACATAGAAGCTACAGACAGGGGCCATCAACGCGCAAACTGTAACCATGAAATAAGTGATTCTAGACGCCCTTTTTTGTTTTCGAGGGGAAACCTCAAAAGGTGCCTGGACTTGAGGGAAGACTACGGAGTGTCGGATTCAAACCACCCCGGTGATCACCATCAGCATATGGAGGGGATCCCGTTAACTCTTAATAGACCAATCCGGAGCCCCCTCAGTACAACGCCTCAAAATCAAATCAAAAGTCATTTATTCAAATTAGGCTGAGAATCAGCACTTTTTGAACGTCAAAATTACAAAAGACAGTCCCCCAAAAACGCCCGCCCTTCACCACTTCCTAGTGCTATCGCTGGGAAGAAGAAGTGGCGCAACAAACTCCCCAGCAGCACAGCTGTCTGTTCAATTTAAAAAAAATACTTGATTGTATACAATACTAGGTACTTATGTTCGGTAATTAACATTACAAAGCCTGTTAGGTCACGTCCCTGGGGACACTATAAAGCGGTCTCCCCTTACCCTTGCACGGCAGCACGTGATCACAGTGCCACCGTATTTCCTGAAGTCACTCAGTAATCAGAGTCCTCTTAGCGCCCACGATTCCAAAGCCCGCCTGCATTAAATGATGCAGGCTGGGTTTTGGCGTGGAAGCGGTTGCCTCCTCGACGCCTTCTTAAGACTCCGAGCGTGACCCCCTAGCGAAGAAATATATTATATCGGCCGTTATAAAGAAAAAAAAATGCTGTTTCATAAAAAAGTGCAATACCTGCGCGGTCAATATGTATGGAACAGCTTTTTTTTAGTCGGATAGTGCTACCGCTGTGTATGGTACAGGAATTTGTTACTTGTTTAGGATGTAGATAAAATTATCTTAATTACTAACATATGATCAGTTTTTTACTTAGAAATGAGTCATGGTTACTTGAAATAAAAATTGAATTGAATTGTTAGTGCGTTACACAATTACCCCGCAGGTGGGCTGGAGATTGGGAGACGCGAATCTCATGGCCCCTCTCGGATACAAGATAGATTGAATGGTTAATAATCATAATTAATGCAATTATAACAATTACTTATTACAATTGATTGTTAAGTTACGACACGGCACATGTTTGAACATTTGCTTGGCTTTGTTATTAGCATAAGCATAACATGATCAGCTTATAATGTTCCCATTGCTGGGACACAGGCCTCCTCTCGGTGAGAGGGAATGGGCTGTAACGTCACGCGGGCCCAGTGCGGGTAGGTAGATGTCACATGTCTTCGAATTTTTGGTTCTAGGACATGCTGGTTTCCTCACGATGTTTTCCTTCACTGTTTTGAGAGCTGTGGACCTATACTTTATTTAAAACAAGCATATTGTATGCAAAAGCTGCACCGTATTTGTCGTGGTCGCAAGCGCGACCGCTGTGCATGGGGTCTTGGGTTCGATTCCCAGGTCGGACAAAGTGATATTGGGTGTTTCCATTAGGAATGTCTCAGTAACCTCCCGGAGTTTGGAAGTTGGTGGCGTGATACCCCCGTTGGTCCTGCGCCTGATCTCTCCCCGGTCGTGTTGGATTGCCGTCCCATCGGACTATGAGAGTAAAGGAACAGAGAGTGCACCTGTGTTTGCGCACACACTTGTGCACTATAATATCTCCTGCGTACCTGGTTAATCTCCGTTGAGATTGGCCACCGTGAACGGAAGGCACGTTAAGCCGTTGGTCCCGGCTGTCATTTGTAGATCTTTGAGTACGTTACGGGTCGTCAGAAGCCCGAAAGTCTCACAACCAGTGTTACCAAGGGCATTGTATTACCCAGTAACTGGGTTGTGGAGGTCAGATAAGCAGTCGCTCCATGTAAATTACTGGTATTCAGCTGCATACGGTTAGACTGGAAGCCGACCCCAACATAGTTGGGAAAAGGCTAGGCAGATGATTATTTGTGTTATTTTTGCCATGGATTCGCTAAGAAAAAAAAACCATTTATATTTTTTTTGTTTTGTGTAGTTGCTATAAGAACACTACATATACACTTGACATCTAGTTACCTTTCACGACACCCACAGGCAAAGACGATGTCACTGCGACCTATTATTTACCGGGAACCCATCACAGAGATACATTGTAGATAATTTATCATTGTTGAAGACGACCTTTGCTTAAAAAATGACGCTATTGTTGTTTGTCGTTGAAGTGACGGAGTAGATAGTGTTACAGAGACCTGCTAGCTAAGCTTCATACACCAAAACTACTCGTTGTCGCGCTACACGTTAATCTTCTTTTCGCAATTGAACCATTTACACAATTACACAATCGCATCCATCGTCATCATTATTTCAGCCGAAAGACGTCCACTGCTGGACATAGGCCTCCCCCAAGCACCACCACTTCGACCAGTTCTGTGCTTCTCGCAACCAACGGGTACATGCGGCCTTCACAACGTCGTCGGTGTACCTTGTGGGAGGCCTTCCAAAACTACGGCTTCTGGTACGCGGTCGCCACGAGTTGTAAGTTGTAGGTTCGAACCTTCTAGGTTCAAACCTACAACTTTACTTTGTGTAAATTATTTCATCACCATCAGGCGCTTTACTTTGTGTAAATTCATCACCACTGCTCTCAAAACGGTGAAGGAAAACATCGTGAGGAAACCGGCATGTCCTAGAACCAAAAATTCGAAGACATGTGACATCTACCAACCCGCAGTGGGCCCGCGTGGTGGATTACGGCCCACTCCCTCTCACCGAGAGGAGGCCTGTGTCACAGCAGTGGGAATGTTATAGGCTGATTATGATGATGATGAATAGCCACTACTTAGCCAAGCTTGGTCTCTGTCCGTGTATTTACTCTTGTGCTTTGAGTCTGAGAGTTTATTTATTAATATTGAACGCATATTTTTAAACGTGACCTTTGCAAAGGAATGTACTGATGGATAAAGAAGTGTTATGAATTATAATATTTCTAGAATTGACAGAATAGAGTTTGAATATACGGTCTGCACCGATGGACAACTCCTGTATTTTTAAGAACGTTCGCATTGTAATTTCAGAGTTACCTAATCTGTCCAAAAACCTTTAATGCATTGCAACTGCATTTTTTACATTCATTGTCGTTGAGATGAGATTGCGACTAGATTTTGAACAGTTTTATATATCTACGGGTGTTTCTGACAGGTTGTCGTGTTGTCCAAAATCAATTTGTAGAGACTACATAAGTACATATAGGCACAGATAAAGAAATGATGTTTCTTTTCTAAAATTCAATACCATTAGCACAGATAAATAGTTCTAAATCCAATATACATAATAATCAATAATCACAATAGGTTAATGGACCGTCCCCTATACAGGGCTTGCATGGAGGATGAGGAAACCGTTCCGCAAGTGCTCTTTGAGTGCACAGGTGTCACCCAGATTAGGTCAGAAGCCCTCGGGACACCCAGATCTTACACAGATGTTCTCGCCCAAAAGGCTGGCAGCATTACTACGTTAGATGGCAATGCTGATTCTTAAATTCTTCTTTAATTGATTGGTTATATATCTTTTCTTTTTCTTTTTTTTTTTAGACGTTACCCCACACTACGAAACACAAACACAAACAGCCAGACCCGGAACAACTACCTGGGGGCCTAAAAAGGCCACTTTGGCAGAATCTTAATAGGATAATATGAATCATATTAAAAATCGTAAAATGGTCACAAACTGACAATTCATAATATGATCTGTGTGCAATTCATATCACGCAATTTACCTGTTTGACAGTTTTGTATGGAAATTCGTAAAATGGTCCACCAATGTTTACACCGAATATGATTGATATGAAATGAATTGTAGGTGATTAAACTATTATGTGTAACCATTGAACGAAAATTAGAGGAATTATTTATTTATTTAAACACAAAAAGGTACAAAGGCGGACTTAATGCCTTATGGAATTGCTGATGATCTGCTGGGAATTCAGGAAATGAATAGCTTTTAGAGGTATTGCTTAAAGTGGCCTTTTTAGGCCCCCTGTAGGCAATACAAATATTTGTTCCGTGCGGGAATCGAACCCGCGACACGCAGCGCAGCAGTTGATCGCACAGCCACTGCGCCAACCGTGTCGTCAAACATATAGCTATCAAACAGTCAAACATATAGCTAGCAAATATATAGCTATCTAGTTAATAAATAGGTCACAAGTACCTCTAAACAGAGTAAATAAATTATTGTGAATTTGAATTTTCCACAAATCACTTTTCTGCACCATCATACGCAAAAACTCCGTCCATTTTAAAATATTAATGTAGTACTTAATACTACATTGAAGATGATAGAGGAACGTCTTTATCTTAATGATTTACATAAAACTTTGGTGGAACTGGAGTGTGCTTGCGCAAGCGCATAGTTTCGCATTTTGGTGACACAGTCGGGTGTTGTGAAATAGTTCTTTTTTTTTTGTGATTTAACGGTATTGGTTTGATCTTTTTAGAGTCATCTTTAAAGATAGGTACATAAGCCGTGTGCCTTATAAGGGGCTTGTGGCTAAGTAATAACAGCCTCACGGGTCGATCGATCAGGTTACGCTACTTTTTCCGCGGTTGGTCCGTGGATGGGTAACCATCTTTACCTACCAACACTCCTCCGTGACTCGGAAAGCACGTTTTAAGCCGTTGGCTGTCCTTCGTGGATCTTTGGCAGACGTTACGGGTCGTCAGAAGCCCGGAAGTCTGACAGCCAGCCAAAACTCAAGGGGTATCGTATTACCCAGTGACTGGGTTGTGAAGGTCAGATACGTAGTCGCTTCATGTAAAATATTAGCATTCAGCTGCATTCGGTGAGACTGGAAGCCGACTCCAACATAGTTGGGAAAAGACAGGTAGATGATGATACAAACCGTGTACCCGATAGGTTCCCATCTTTTGTTTTATTACATTATCTTGATTAGGTTATCATTATTAACATTCTAGTGATATTTATTTTAGAAGTATGTACATATGTATGTTTATTTGTATGTATGTAAGTGCATATATTGTCATATTTATTTATTTATTTCTTTGGGAAAACAAACAATTACACAAAGTTTCTTAATGAATAAAACCTTAGTATATAATGTTAGTAGTTTATGTGTAACTCACAACGTTATCCACATAATATGTTACCTATTAAATATTTTTTTATAAGAACTAAGTAGGCATGCGAATGAATTTACATTACCTTATATAATTTATTAACATTACAGTTATTAAATAGATTTAATTTGTTAATTTTATGATAACATTGTTTCGAAATTTGTTAGGTGTTAATGTAAATTAGGTCTATGTCCGAAAAAAATGTGTTATAATTATTTGCCATGGGACGTATATTAGTTGTAGTGCTGGAAGAGATTACACATCTGTATAACTATTTTTCTGTTCTGTTTTTTTCTTGTCTATTTGTAAATGTGTGTACCATAGGTAGATGGTAAAGTAAATAAATGTAGATGGAACAATATTACTAGCTAAAGGAAGAACTTTGTTTGGAGAATTAATATAGCCTAAGTATTCAAAGGATAGACCCAGCGGTTCAAGCTGTGCGTTGGCTGTCAGTGAAGGAATGAAAGTGTAATGGATGTAAGTGCGACACTGAACAGTTAAATCGTTTCTTTTTCCGAGATATAATAACGGTGTTAATACGAGGAAATGTGGCCTTTTCCCATCATTGTAATAGACGGCTTCCAGTCTAACCGGATGCACCTGAATACCAGTATTTTACAAGGAAGGACTGTCTATCTTACATATACAACCCAGTTACTGGGTGACACGATACCCCTTGGTAAGACTGGTTGTCAGAGGTCTCACCGTGCAATTGCTAAACGTTCACGTTTAATATCCTGACGCATCAACAACATGTGACATCGGCCCGCGTGGTGGATTACAGCCCACTCCCTCTCATAGAGAGGAGGCCTGCGTCCCAGCAGTGGGAACATTATAGGCTGATTGTGATCCTGGTACTCGTGGCACTCGTGCGGGTCGTGTATTTGAGCATCATTTTCCTGCCCTTATCCCATGTTACTTGGGGTCGGCGCAACACGTTTTCTTCTTTCATTCTCCCCTGTCAACCGTCACGCTATCATTCACTCCCTTCTCTTTCATATCATTCCTCACACAATCCATCCATCTTTTCTTCGGCCTTCCTCTCCCTCTCCATCCATCAACATGTATATTCATCACTCTTTTAGTCACATGCGTTTCGTCCCTTCTCATCACACAAGGAAATCGTTTAGCTTGGTATGGGACCAAGCTAAACGATTTCCTTTCAACTTTTCTGTCACTGGCGCCACTTTCAAACTTCCTCTTCTAAACTCATTTCTTACTTTATCCATTCTCGTCACTCCACACATCCATCTCAACATTCTCATCTCCGCTGCATGCAATCTTCTTTCATCCGTCTTCTTCACAGCCCAGCATTCAGACCCATAAAGTACGACAGGCCTTATCACAGACTTATAAATTTTCCCCTTTAACTTGAGGGGCATTCGTGTGTCGGTAGGTACTCAAATACACGAACGTTGTCGAAGGTTACCGTCGACACTTATCGGCGCCTGCGCAGTTGCTTACGCATGTCGCTCATGTGTGTGCACACTTAGTTAGAGCAAAAGGGCTACCAAGATCATCATCTACCTAGCCTTGTCCCAACTGGGTCGGTTTCCAGTATAACCGGATGCAGCTGAATACCAGCATTTTACATGGAGCGACTGCCTATCTGACTTCCACAACCCAGTTACTGGGTAACACGATACTCTTTGGTAAGACTGGTTGTCAGACTTTCGGGCTTCTGACTACCCGTAACAACTGTCAAAGATTCACGAATGACGAGATGGTCAAACATCCACGGAACGACCGCGGCAAGCGTAGCTTAACCTGATCAATAGACCCGTGCTGTTGTTATTACTTAGCCCCGCATCCCCCCCCCCCCTTCCAGCTTACCAAGATATTATCATAAAATCCAACTTGACCTTGCTTAACTCAAGAGCGATAGAAATACTTAATATCTTCTCATTGCAGGGTGTTAAGAAACGTTTAGTGTCAAGTGCGTAGGCGCAGGCGCCTCTACACACTTTTGAAGTAGGTTAAAGATTCGATATGTGTGAGGTGTTGTGTTTGTGGAGGCTATCGTTGATGTGGGTGTCGATAATAATAATAATATAATAATAATATCCCTGGACATTTCACACAGCACCATTTTTCCCAAGCTAAGCAACCTAATGCTTGTGTTATGGTAACAAGATGGCTGATAAACTACTTATATACAATTTTTTTTTTTTTTAAAGAAGTAGAAAAGTGATAGTTGTATATAGGTGCAGACCTGTGAACCTAGTCTTAAAACTAGCACATTTCTCGTTCCACAGCCCTGAAACCAGGATGAGCATAATCAGCCTACAGGGTGGTAGTTACCATGGGTTCAGTACATGATTCTGAACAGCTCTGCGTTGAAAATTTTGCATCGGTTTTAAAAAAAAACTTTCTGTTCCATACATTTTGACCGCGTAGGCATTGTACTTTTCAATGAATTAAAAAAGCAAAATTAGTGGTCATTCATGGTCAAGAATTTTGTATCCTTCCTTATTATTTGGAACAACTATGTTATTGCAAAACAATTTGTTATGATAGGTTTAAATAATACTTTGATGATCGAAGTAGGGAAAAGGGAATCTGGTATAAAACTATACAATATCAGCCTCCTCGAATACCGTGGTTTGCTATCAAGGAAATGAGTAGATATCATATTGTTTTGCTTCACAGATTACGCTCTGGTCAGTATCCATCCCGCAAGTTTGGTTATTTAATGAATAAGGTGAGTAAACTTTATGGTTATTAGATGGTGAACATCTTCAACCGTTCCCGGTTGAAGATGTTCACTATCTATTTATGGAGTGTACTAAGACAAAGAAGGAAAGAGAGACGCTGTTGATTGGAATAAAAGTAAACGAATATGACATTGGTCCTTATGTTAAATTTTAGCGCAACCTTCACCTGAGATAGCAAACCTACTTGCTGATTTGTTCCGACATTAATAATGTGTATAATATTTGTAGAGGTAGTTTAGAATAGTTTAAGTTATGATGAGGCTGACATACCATTGTGGATAAAAGCCTCTAATAAAAACTAGAATAAAAAAAATATATACCCGAGGAAATATTTATACGCTAAAATTGTGTGCTGAATTCATGATTACAGTTTGCGCGTCGATGTCCCTGCAACCCTGTATAATGTTCCCACTGCTGGGACACAGGCCTCCTCACTTCGAGAGGGAGTGGGCTGTAATCCACCACGCGGGCCCAGTGCGGGTTGGTAGATGTCACATGTCTTCGATTTTTTGGTTCTAGGACATGCCGGTTCCCTAATGATGTGTTCCTTCACCATTTTGAGAGCAGTGGTGATGAAATAATTTACACAAAGTAAAGCGCCTGTCTTGTTCTGAACCTACGGGTGGTAAAGACAAATGATTTATTTTAAGTAATACATTTAAAAGGAAGTTTTGATCGTCTTTAAAAGAAAATAGAATTGAGTCTAAGTGCCATTTCTAAAAGATAGTTTCGTATGGAGAAGAATGGGCAAGAAACTACACCGTTACTCTTTTAAAATGTTTTGTATGATTATTCATTATATTATTATATTAATCAGACGAGTACTTCGACGCGTAAGTGTCCTTTGTTTTTGTATTTATTAGTATAGTAAGTTAGTTAGTCATTTAATTTAATATTTAGTGTAAATATAGTTAGTTAACTACACGTACAATAAAATAATTATACAGAGTGGCGATTAGGTTATCACATTAAATAATACAGCGGTCATTACAAGTTGTTAAAAGTCTGTTAAAATAATAGAATTTAAATTTGATTATATATAGAAAAAAGAAACAAATAAAATATTAAGCGTAAAAATTGTCATGAAATAAAACATCCTTGATAATAAGTCACTAGACACGCGTGAGGCAATGGTATCAGGAATTCAACACAAACTTTATGTTATTGTTAATAAGTAAACACAAATTAGGTTTAATATTGTTAGGTAATTATACTGAAACGAAAAAAAGGTCCCACGACTAAAATGTTAATTGTTATTAATTCTTTTAATTGTGTATGTTTAATAAACGTTATGTAGAATTCGTGGTATCAATTCATGTGATAACCTAATCGCCACACTGTATTTAGTACTTATTAGTTTCTGCCCGCGACTTCGTCCGCGTTTTTCGGGTCATCGCGTCTCGTCCCATCGCTCGCCCGTGCTACTGCTTCGTTTTCGCTCAGTGTTCTTTCCGACTTTTTTTCCATTTTGCTCGACTCCTAACGGTTGTAGCGTGATGTTAGATAGCCTATAACCTTCCTCATGAATTGGGCTATCCAATGCAAAAAGATTTTTTTCTGTAAATATAAATCTGCCATGTAGTTCCGGAGATTACCCCCTACATACACACACAGGACTAAATTTTTTTAAACGTTGCTCCACACTAGGAATTACTCCTGTATCGTGGGTGCGTTCACAAATATTTAAACTCACATACACAAACAGCCAGACCCGGACTACTTGTAGGCCATACAAATATTTGTTCCGTGCGGGAATCGAACCCGCGACACGCAGCGCAGCAGTCAATCGCTTAACCACTGCGCCAACCGTGCCGTCAATTTTATCTTCTGTCCTTTTCTTAATGAAGTAGAAAGAAAAAGAACGCACTGAACTTAAATTTAGTTTAGTTTGTGAGCAAGGGAATCGGCGCCTGTAAAAATCAATTTAATAGAATCTCTAATATAAGGATTATGGCCCACTCCCTCTCACAGAGAGGAGGCCTGTGTCCCAGCAGTGGGAACATTATAGGCTGATTTATGCTTACAATGCACTGTTCTTAGGTAGGAATAGGTTAGTGACAGAACTGCAGTGCGATTCTGTAACCATCTCACCGTGAAAACTTAGGTGAAGTGACCTGTCAGTCCAACAGCCGAAAATCTCACCGTCAACTATTTCTGTCACATTTTAAGACAGGTTTCTCTGTGTAATCATAGACGAGGAAAATACCGTTCCGATCTACCAGCCGATCGATTCTGTAAAAATCTCACCATGAAAAGTTAGGTGAAGTGAGCTTTTTTTTTTTTTTGTGTATGGGAAATCATCAAATGACCCCTCCCGCTCTGGGTGGAGCGGAAGGGAGTGTCAGACTTTTACTGACTAAAACCCACCCGTGTTCCTTCCATAGCCCTTTCTGTTCCTGGGCAGCGGTTAACCTTTCGGATGATCCCGCCGCCCTGGCAGGCTTCGGCCCTATCGGGCCCCGTCCTCTGCTGACATCTCTTTGAGGCGCGCGTGGAACACAACGCGCCGTCCGGCACGGGCCTGGTCCTGATCGGACGGTGAGTTCTCACCGTGAAAAGTTAGACCACAGGAGAATCTCACCGTGAAAAGTTAGGTGAAGTGAGCTTAGAGTGAGCTGTCAATAGTGTCAATCCCTATAGCATTAGTTGGAATGACAGCTCACTCCACGCTCACTTCACCTAAGTTTTTACTGTAAGAGCGTTACAGAATCACACTGCAGGTAATGCTCCAGTAATGCTAGGGATTGACACTATTGACACTCTAAGCTCGCTTCACCTAACTTTTCACGGTGAGATTTTTACAGAATCGATCGGCTGCTGGTAGATCGGAACGGTATTTTCCTCGTCTGACGACAGCACTGTGAAACCTGTCTTAAAATCTGACAGAAATAGTTTCTTACGTCAGAGAGGGTGGTCAACTACCTTTAAAATAATTAATTGATACGATTTACATATAACAGGAAAATATGAAAGAATCTCTCGAAGCTACGGAACCGCTTAACAGAACATGTTAATTTAAATTAATTTAAGTAAAATTTCGTAAAAAAATGACATTGGGAATATAACTGTACCTATATGACAAATTCATTATGAATCCACGAGATATTGAGTAATTTTTAGGGTTCCGTACCTAAAAAGGAACAACGGAACCCTTTTAAGATCATTTCGTTGTCCGTCTGTCTGTCTGACACTTTTTCTCTGGAACACGTGGAGTAGGTAATCAAGTTGAAATTAATATCAAATACTCAGGGCTCTAATCCCTTGAAGCAGTGAAAAATCACTTCACCACCCTTGGTTGACTGGTAGAGAGTGCCTAAGGCATTAAGACCGCCTTTGTACCTTTTTGTGCGAAAAGTTAAAATAAATAAAAAATCAAACTTCTAAGTCAACGCAATCAAAAGATACGTACGTTTATGCCGCATATTATTTTGACACTCGCAATGGAATCAAAACCTATAGGGTACTTTCCGTTGACCTAGAATCATGAAATTTGGCAAAAAGCAATAGCATGTACAGACGCCAGCAGGTCAAGCTACCCGAAACTGTCAAATTTTCCCATTCAACCTTGAACCTTAATGCTTTGGCGATAAAGTTGAAAATCTATTAAAGAAATTTGACAGATTGTAGTAGCTTGATGTGCTGGCGTCTGTACCTAGCTCAAGTAAAGGAAAAATTCTGAAAACTGTAACTTTGTAGTTACATACCTACGGAACCCTCGATGCGCAAGCCCGACTCGCACTTGACCGTTTTTTTTTTAAATATAATGTTATTGAAAAACAAACTTTTTATTCTTGAACTATATGACACGTTATAAAAGTTATGAATAAATACATTATTTTTTCGTTGAAAAATTCAATTTTCATAATGAATTTGATTAAATCTTTTGTGTTGTCATTTTGTCAAATAAATCTTTTTTGTCAATAATCATTGGCATAATTAGGTATGCTAATGAAGGCTAGGAGTTTCGAAATTAATATTAAGCATGCTAAAATGATGCGCCATTTTCGCATGAATGAGAACTATTTAGGTATAATGATGAATGGTATGAAATCCCATCAAAAATTTGATTCTGGTTCGTGTGTAACTAACTGACTTTAAGATCAAGTACTACACCAACATTATCATCATCTGCCTAGCCTTCCCAACTATGTTGGGGTCGGCTTCCAGTCTAACGGGATGCAGCTGAGTACCAGTATTTTACATGGAGCGACTGCCTATCCGACCTCCACAACCCAGTTACTGAGTAATACGAAACCCCTTGGTAAGACTGGTTGTCAGACTTTCAGGCTTCTGATGACCCGTAACGACTGTCAAATATCCACGAATGACAGTCTGGACCAACGGCATAACGTGCTTTCCGAGCCACGAAGGGGAGCACAACACCAACATCTATTGCAAAACTTAAAAGAATCGTTGAAAAAAACAATTTTCTTAACGAATTTGATTAAAAATATATTTTTGTGTTGTCATTTTGTCAAATTTTTTTTTTTAGCATAATTAGGTATGCTAATAAAGACTAGGAATTACGAAATCAATAATAGATATGCTAAAATGATGCTTTAAATTGCATTTTTAAATGAATTAGAACTATTTATCATCTGAATTGACATAAAAAATGCATTGAAATTTTGGTCTGATGGTTGCAATGCTTAGTTTTCACGGTGAGATTTTTACAGATCGATCGTCAGTCCTGGGTTTTTTCCATTAGGAAATTCCTAAGGTCGATGTCACTCTAGCCCCCCCCCCCCCCCCCCATTAATGGGAGTTATTTTTTGCTACTACAATTGTTAAACTTTAATAGATTTTCAACTTTACCGATAAAGCATTAGGTTCAAGGTTGTTTGGGAAAATTTGACCGTTTCGGGTAGCTTTATGTGCCTAATTCAAAATTACAGTTTAAATGTGGATGTAAGAACTTACCTCTGCCTATTCCTTTGGGGATTATAAGCGTGATGTTTTTTTGTCTCTACTAATAATATTCTAAAGAGGTAAAATTAGTGAGTGGGAGGTACTATTCGGAACTACTGATCCGATTCCAAAAAGTCTTTCACAAATGGGAAGCTGCAAGATTGCCGAGTGTCATTTAAACCTTATATTATAAATAGACTAGCAGCGCCCCGCGGTTTCACCCGCTTAAGTGACGATCCCGTGAGAATATCGGGATAAAAAGTATCCTATGGGTTAATCCTGATTATAAACTATCTGTGTGCCAAATTTCATCCAAATCCGTTCAGTCGTTTTTGCGTAAAAGAGCAACAAACATCCATCCATCCATACAAACTTTCGCGTTAATAATATTAGTTGGAAGTAGGATATAATAGAAGAAAAAAAATATCTTTGGTACGCTTTCACGTTAAAACAGCTTAACGGATTTGGATGAAATTGGTACATGGTTGCATTAGGACAAAGGATACATTTTGTCTCGATACTCCCACGGGATCGAGACTTATGCGGGTGACACCGCGGGACGCAGCTAGTAATATATATTTTATGTTTAAAACAAGTGGCACGGACGAAGTTGGGGGCAAAAGTTTATGTTCAATATTTCGCACAGCTGGAACTTGACATAGTGTTGTAACATTCGTATCTCTAAAATTTCTAAACGCTCATTAAAAGTAATAGTGTTGTCAGCTCATTAATAAGATTCGGTATAATTAGTCAACTGTTAATTGGTAGATACCACGAACTATGTAAATAACTATTGAAATACGAAAAGAAACCGCAATGGTGGACGTAGCCATTATTTTAGGATTGTTCGCTTATAAATTACTAGCTTCTGCCCGCGGCTTCGCCCGCGTGGATATCGGAAATATTCGCGTGCATGTTTGAAAATATCCCGCGGGTACGTAGGTACTACCGGGATTAAAAGTACCCTATGTGTTAATCCAGGTTATAAACTGTCTGTATGCTAAATTTCATCCAAACCTGTTCAGCTGTTTTTGTGCCAATCCGGAACATAAATCCTGACAAACGAACAAAAATTGAAATAAAAAATATTTTCGGCATCAGACGCTTTTCCACACCTCTTAGCAATTACTTTTTTTTTCAAAAATACATACTTTATGTAGGTACAGTTTTGACTTCGCTACAATGTTATTACCTAATGTGTAATTTATACTTAGATAAAAAGCTTTTTTGTACGTGGATGTAAGAACTTACTTCTGCCTATTCCTTTGGGGATTATAAGCGTGATGTTTTGTTGCCTCTACTAATAATACTCCAACGAGGTAAAATTAGTGAGTGGGGGGTACTCTTCGTAACTACTGATCCGATTCCAAAAATAATTATAAATATATTCACTAAAAAAAATATATCTTCCAATGTTTAGCCATTGATAAACTTAAAGCTTTATAAGTAGGAAAAGATCAAAGAAACGATGGATGGACTGTGTGAAGGGAGAAGAAAGGGAGTGTGTACAGTCACGAGCAAAAGTATGTATACACTCGGCTTTATTCAAAAGCGATTTACTCCTTTATTTTTAATTGAAATTTTATGTTGTTGCGAACATAGCATTTTCGAACCCATGGGTTTATGTAATGTTTCGTATTTCAACGTTGCATTCGTTATTTCATGAAAAAATTGCAGTTGAAAGCTGCCAAGTGTTGACATATTGGTGTTCGTGACTGTACCGAGATGACGACTAATAGAGATGAATAATTAGAAGCAGTAGACATGCTGCGCCAATCACTAATAATTTAGGATATGAGCAGTGGATTTAAAGATTGATGAACATAGCCTTTTCAATAAGTTGGGCTGCTCTCAAATCAGACTGAATTCTTACACTCAGTGAGTGCGGTCACCATAGTTCTCGTTTATTTACTCAAACTCAAAGTATTTATTTCAATTAAACCAATTACAGGTACTTTTGAATTGGCAAGGGGTCGGTCAGTCAGAAAAATGAAGCTAGTAGGTACCTATGGAGAAGAACGGGCAAGAATCTCCATGGACACTCTTTTTTTACTTTCACATGGTGATGATCACCGTATTACTTTAGGAACATTATGACAGTTTCATGCTGCATGAAATTTTTAACCGAATTAATAGTATAAACCCAATTCTAAATTAATTAAAATTATATTAGACTGATTTGAAATGGTTTTTTAATCATCATCATTTATTTGCAATAGATTTTGGTGCAGGTTTGATCTTAAAGTCAGATATATAATTTATTGATTTCACCTTTTTTTCTTGATAAGTAATTAAAATTTTGGGCCAACAAGATTTGAAATTGATTAATTAGTGTTAATTAAGACGTACCTAGTTAAAGAATAGACAAAACTCTTTTCCCAGTTTGACCACCAAAGCAGAAACTGTTTTGATGGGATTTATACATAGATAGATAGATAAAAACGTTTATTTAGTGCAACAAAAGACACACAATACAAGTAATAAAAAATAGAACAATAAAAAAAAAACCAAAGATTAAAAAGATAGATCGACCCATAGATACCCCGCAAATCCACAACCTTTAGTATGAAATAGTAGTTGGTCGATCACTACTGGGCGGTGTGTGTCTCATGGTTGCACCAAATGGGAGTCCAGCTCAGCATAATCATCAATTTCATCTATTCATAGCGGGGGCGCGTCCCACACTACGCTTGCAGATACGCGGTCTTCACTCCAGGGCTCGTCTGCTCCACCGGCCATCGGTCCTTCGACTTCACTTCAGTTTGCTTACTCTGCAAGCTATGTCGGTAACTCCGGTTCTTTTCCGGATCCGAAAGGCGGAGGACAGGGTGTTATGACGCAGCCTGGGAGATGCCAGTGGACTGCAATAGGCTGAGTCGATTGAATCTAACTACTAAGCCTATATTGTCCCACTTCAGGGGGCCTAAAAAAGGCCACTTTAAGTAATACCTCAAAAAGCTGTTCATTTCCTGAATTCCCAGCAGATCATTAGCAATTCCTCTAATTTTCGTTATATGGTTACACATAATAGTTTAATTACCTACAATTCATTTCATATCAATCATATTTGGTGTAAACATTGATGGACCATTTTACGAATTTCCATACAAAACTGTCAAACAGGTAAATTGCGTGATATGAATTGCACACAGATCATATTATTAATGGTCAGTTTGTGACCATTTTACGATTTTTAATATGATTCATATTGTTATCCTATTATGATTCTGCCGAAGAGGCCTTTTAAGGCCCCCAGGGCTCCCCTTTCCACACAATTCTGTCTTTTGCGAGTGCCGGATTTCATGTACTACCTATTAATTATCATTGATAGCTTAATTTATACCTTTATTATAATAAAATAATAATATGTATTTCTATAAAAATGATTTTATTCCAGAAAAATGCAAAAAGCCAACGTCACGTGGTGTTCCCAGGCGGTCACCCATCCAAGTACTGACCACGCCCGATGTTGCTTAACTTCGGTGATCGGACGAGAACCGGTGTATTCAACGTAGTATGGACGTTGGCGAATGCTAAATCAAAATTATGGTTCAGTATAAGAATACCTAAGAATCATTTTCACTGAGTTTTGCTGGTAAAGAACCCCCAATTCTGGGTAAAGCTCGCCTGCAAAGGTGAGCTTTCACCAGAATTGTACAAATATAAGTTATCCTTACTATGTTATAACACAGTGGCAATGCCGCCAGTGTCTTGGGTACCATTACCAGTCGACAGCGATGCGGAAGAATTTTTTTAATGATTAAAGTTATCTGGCGATGGAAAAATCAGCTCTTAACAAAACAATCGATTTAACTTAAGTTTTAATACAAAAAAAAAACATTTTTCATAAATTAATCTATTTATTATTTTTTGTTTTAATACGAAATTCATTCGAAACTAAGCCTCTCTAATGCACTGCCATGTATTTTAAATTAAATAAACTAAAAATGAATTTTGTTTCTACATTCCTTTAAATTTTTGATTTGTATAGAATAAAAAAAAATTAAATGTCTCGACTGTTTTTTTTTATTCATATTTTGTAAATACTTATTATTAAGAATAAAATGTGTAAAAATACAGTCCAGTGGTTTTCGAGAAAAACGTGTAGAGGCGAAATGTTTGTGTGTACACCTCTGTCCAAGCCCTTGTGGTTACAGGCGCGATGTTATGTTATGTAAACTTATTATGAAATAATTACATTTTTTAAACTTCAAAATGTTTTTGAATTGTTTTTCTTGACAACAAAAAACCCCATGTAGGTATCAGAAAGGTGTGGTCGACCCAAATATAAAATATAATCAGCCATCCGTATAGGATGGCTGATTATATTTTCGCGACTACAATGTTGGTCCCATGGAGAAAGCTGTTCAGTTTTATAGTCTTTACCACACCCTTAAATATGACACCTATCTGATACGTGCTGTATACATTTCAAGCCCATTGCTTTTTTTGCAAGCATCTTCATCATCAGCCGAAAGACGTCCACTGCTGGACATAAGCCTCCCCCAAGCACCTCCATGTCGACCGGTCCTGCTTCCCGCATCCAGCGGGTTCTTGCCTTCACAAGGTCGTCGGTCCACCTTGTGGGAGGCCTCATAATATTAAAAAAATCTGAAACAACTCATTCACTACTAAAACTCTATAACCTAAAGAGGCTAAGTCATTATACTGCTAACTAAACCTAACCTTACAATTTAAAACACATTAATATGTTTTAAAAGACTGTTGTATACCCGTCGTCTAACAGAATAACGAACACAATAAATATAAAATCTAATAAACTACGTATTAATTTAGCCACAGATTCTATTCGTAATCAGCGTATAATGTTCCCACTGCTGGGACACAGGCCTCCTCTCTGTGAGAAGGAGTGGGCCGCAATCCACCACGCGGGCCCAGTGCGGGTTGGTAGATGTCACATGTCTTCAAATTTTTGGTTCTAGGTTCTAGGTTTACTGAAGATGTTTTCCTTCACTGTTTCGAGAGAAGTGGTTATGAAATAAAATATATATAAAATAATAAATAAAAATACATATAAAAATGATTTTATTCCGAAAAATGCAAAAGCCAACGTCACGTGGTGTTCCCAGGCGGTCACCCATCCAAGTACTGACCACGCCCGATGTTGCTTAACTTCGGTGATCGGACGAGAACCGGTGTATTCAACGTAGTATGGACGTTGGCGAATGCTAGATCAAAATTATGGTTCAGTATAAGAATACCTAAGAATCATTTTTACTGAGGTTTGTTGGTAAAGAACCCCAATTCTGAAGCTATCCTTATAATGTTGTAACATTGTTTTTATACAATAATTATTTTACTTGCAAGAATAATGAGAAGGTACAATAAATTGGTAAATAAAACAAGAAATATTTAAAAAAATAGCTACTAGTATCTAGACGAGCACACGGTAACTTATTTTGAGCTTGACAGCGACATCTATCGGGGAGTAGCAAAACTATTATGAGGAGTGTTGTTGCCAAATGACGATAACAGATGGCAGCAAAAGCCATGTAAGAATATTTTTGTCAAAATAAAATGGGACCACTGGGTAACTTGAATTTTGGTCAGACAGCGACATCTATTGGGAAATAGCGAAACTAATATGATGAGTGTTGTTGCCAGATGACGATAACAGATAGCAGCATAAACCTTGTAAAGATATTATCGTCAGAATAATATAATGCTGCGATATTTTACTTAATTTTCAATCGAAAGATACTTTTTATTCGTAGAATAAAGTTGACGTCTGACAGATTCTGTACGGAAGAAACAAAAATTTTAAATTATTCCTCGGATAAAATTATCTGACGTTGGAAAAATCAGCTATAGGCGCTGATTTATATACCTACTCATTATTCTTGCAAGTTCAATAATTATTTTTCTCTATTGTGCTACACATGTTACAAAAACTATGTTATTTTTTTTTATATATTTTATTTATAAGATAACACTAAAATAACAAAAATATATCCTAAATTAACTAAAACTATTTACAAACTAAAATATAGCGTCGAAAAATTCATCCGCATCGCTGTCGACTGGTAATGTACCCAAGACACTGGCGGCATTGCCACTGTGTTGTAAGGATGACTTATATTTGTACAATTCTGGTGAAAGCTCACCTTTGCAGGTGAGCTTTACCCAGAATTGGGTTCTTTACCAGCAAAACTTAGTGAAAATGATTCATAGGTATTCTTATACTGAACCATAATTTTAATCTAGCATTCGCCAACGTCCATACTACGTTGAATACACCGGTTCTCGTCCGATCACCGAAGTTAAGCAACATCGGGCGTGGTCAGTACTTGGATGGGTGACCGCCTGGGAACACCACGTGACATTGGCTTTTTGCATTTTTCTGGAATAAAATCATTTTTATATGTATTTTTATTTATTATTTTATATATATTTTATTTCATAACCACTTATCTCAAAACTGAAGGAAAACATCTTCAGTAAACCTAGAACCAAAAATTTGAATTCAAACTCAAATCATTTAGATATTTCAATTAAACCATTTACAGGCACTTTTGAATTGTCAAAATTAAATAGTCGGTCAGTTAGTCAGAAAGTTGAAGCTAGTCGCCCATTCCAAAAACGTAGATCTCTATGGAGAAGAACGGGCAAGAAACTCCACGGACACTCTTTTAAATCAAGATATTATTACAAAATCCTGGGTACATTATTCTTATTGCTTCTATATGTGAGAACAATGTAAAAAAAAAGAAACAATTTATAACATTAAAAATAAGCCCTGGCAGTTAAGCGATGACCAGTCTCAACCAACGGCGCCCGTTCACGAACATGACGCGTGGATCAGCACCACCTAGCTCAACCATTTTGTAGGGAACCGAATGATCCAACACACGCGCCACGAATACATGTGACATCTACCAACCCGCACTGGGCCCGCGTGGTGGATTGCGGATCACTCCTTCTCACAGAGAGGAGGCCTGCGTCCCAGCAGTGGGAACATTATACGCTGATTATGAATAGAATCTGTGGCTAAATTAATACGTAGTTTATTAGATTTTATATTTATTGTGTTCGTTATTCTGTTAGACGACGGGTATACAACAGTCTTTTAAAACATATTAATGTGTTTTAAATTGTAAGGTTAGGTTTAATTAGCAGTATAATTACTTAGCCGCTTTAGGTTATAGAGTTTTAGTAGTGAATGAGTTTTTTCAGATTTTTTTAATATTATGAGGCCTCCCACAAGGTTGACCGACGACCTTGTGAAGGCAAGAAGCCAAGAAGCACAGAACCGGTCGAAGTGGAGGTGCTTGGGGGAAGCTTATGTCCAGCAGTGGACGTCTTCCGGCTGAAATGATGATGATGCAAGAAATATCGGAATGGTGTCATATTTAAGGGTGTGGTACAGACTATCAAACTAAACAGCTTTCTCCATGGGACCAACATCGTAGTCGCGAAAAAATAACCAGCCATCCTATACATTTGGGTCGACCACAACTTTCTGACACATGGGGTTTTTGCTGTCAAAAAAAAAAAAAGAATTCAAAAACATTTTGAAGTTTAAAAAATGTAATTATTTTATAATAAGTTTACATAACATAACATCGCGCCTGTAACCACAAAGGGCTTGGACAGAGGTGTACACACAAACAGTTCGCCTCTACACGTTTTTCTCGAAAACCACTGGGCTGTATTTTTACACATTTTATACTTTACAATAAATATTTACAAAATATTAATAAAAAAAAAACAGTCGAGACATTTAATTATTTTTTTTTGATTCTATACAAATCAAAAATTTAAAGGAATGTAGAAACAAAATATTTTTTTTAGTTTATTTAATTTAAAATACATATAATACGGCAGTGCATTAGAGAGAGGCTTAGTTTCGAATGAAAAATGAATTTCGTATTAAAACAAAAAATAATAAATAGATTAATTAATGAAAAATGTTTTTTTTTGTATTAAAACTTAAGTTAAATTGATTGTTTTTTTAAGAGCTGATTTTTCCATCGCCAGATAACTTTTATTCGAGGAATAAATTGACGTTTGACAGTTTTTGTATGAAATAACTGTCAAAAATTCAAAATTATTCCTCCGATAAAATTATCCGGCGTTGGAAAAATCAGTCCTTGACACATTAAATCACGCCTGCAATCCTGTACCCATAGTACACCCACATTTCGCCAGTTATTGTTTAAGACCGGTGTAACATCGCTTTTACCATATTATAAACATGATAATAATAAAAACATATCATTTATGTTTACATAACATTTTATCTTATTTTGTTTAATTATTTACAAAAAACTAACTGCTTAACGCATCTTTTGTATTTTAATGAAAAATATGAAATACAATACATTTTCAAGATCTTTACTAGAGATATTTAATTATTTTTCAGTACATTAAAAAAATGATATATGTAATCAAATTAAATGGGTCTTGTGATTTTCAGTTTCCAGTACCTACATTGGTCGAACAATATGGCTAAAGCTAGGATTTACATAATTTCTCTAGAAATAGGTACATATTGTTCCCACTGCTGGGACACAGGCCTCCTCTCTTCCACAGGGAGTGGGCTATAGTCCACCACGCGGCCCCAGTGCGGGTTGGTAGATGTCACATGTCTTCGAATTTTTAGTTCTAGGAAATGCCGGTTTCCTCACGATGTTTTCCTCCACCGTTTTGAGAGCTGTGGTGATGAAATAATTTACACAAAGTAAAGCGCCTGTCTGGGTTCGAACCTACGACCTACAACTCGTAAGTCGCGGCCGTTACCACTGGGCCACCACGCTCGCGTATCATAATATATATGTAAATCACGTATCAACAAATGTATTAGAAAATTACCTAAATCCCAGCTTTACCCACATATACAACACAATGTAGAAGTACTTTAAAACTATATATCATTGCATTTATATACACAAGCTAGTCGTCGTATACAATTAAAAAGGCTAACTATATTTACAGTATTTTTCCTAAAATATGAGATTACATCATAATTAAATATGTAGTTTAGGTTATACTAAAATACTAATACAATTTAGGAAACGGACACGCCGTAATTTATGCGTTCCAAACTGTAAACAGTTTTTTTATTTATTTGGCAGATAATTTCAATACCTACCAATACTTTTCTACTAATGATTTATTGTGATACTGCCCTTGAAACTGATTAAAAAAATTTTGAAGACAGTTATCGTATTTTGAACTTTATTCCGACTGCGGTTTCCTATTACAAAAAAAATTGCTTTCAGAGCCGAGTCTAAATGGACAATTATGTATTAAGAACTTTGTTACAGTCGGAATAAAGGCTAAAATTCGATAACTGACTCAAATGTTTAACCTTGAACAAACACCTTTTGTTAACGGTTTGGTACTTTTTCTACACAGGACGAATTTCATCAAACTTTTGTATCTAGAATAAGTCTTACACTGAGAAAAAAAAATTGTTTTGACAGTTTTTCCATATTAGAACTGTCAGACGACAATTTTTATTTAAATTAGCGTTTTTTTTTTATTTCATTTCCTGTAGTAACACAACATAATATGGCTCACCCTCTATAAGGGTGGGGGAATGTGCTACAATCTAAACACTGGATTTTTATTAAATAATTAATATTAAAAATTGTGTTAAAAATATCACTTCAGGCATCTTGTCCTAATCCATTCAAATCTTTGAAAGATTTTTTTTCAGTTTTTTAATCCCAAGTGATTTGGAAATTATTGAATTATTACTGGAATAGTAACAAAAGGCACTCATGTGGCCTTATAAATGAATATACCATAATAATAAGGCTTTCAATACATTCAATGACTCAGGTACAGACACCAGCACATCGAGTTACTACAATCTGTCAAACTTCAATCGATTTTCAACTTTATCAGTAAAGCATTCAAGGTTCAAGGTCGATTGGGAAAATTTGACAGTTTCGGGTAGCTTGATGTGCTGGCGACTGTACAAAACACGTTCAGCCTTATTACGAAACAAGTTTTATCTTTAAAGCCAGGTTCAAACCATAGAGCCATTTTAAAATTTCGAACACAACAATAATCCGACAACGTTAAAGTTCTTATAACAAAAACTGACGTTAAACCCGAGTCTAAGCTGTCAATTTTGCATTAAGAACTTTTCCGTTTGTCGGAATAAAGTTCAAAATACAGTAACTGGGTGGATGGTTTAGGCTAGGTCTAAAGTAAGATCTCGTTTTGTAATAAGGCAGATCATGTCTGGGTTTAAACACACCCCATACTGGGGCTCATATGGACCCCCAGCACTAAGGTTTCTAACTCTAACACATCCCGTAATGGGTCCAAAAACGCCCCATGCTGGAGCTCAAATAGACCCCAGCACTGAGGGTTCTAACACACCCCATAATGGGTTAAAAAACACCCCGCGGTAGGGGATTTAACACACCCTACTTATAGGGTTTCGCACCAACTGGGCTCTAACAAATACATCACATAGATTTTAAATAAATTTCATAAAGGCACATTCTCAACAAACTGCCTTTAAAAGATTATCGTTCCTGGGTTTTTGAACGAGAGTATAACCACTTCAGTATTATCTGAAAAAGCATTATATCAAACCTTTATTTTAACAATAATGTTTAAAAAAATCTACAATCAAGAGATCACACAAGTCGCCATTTTGACGTTGTTTGGCGTCGAATTGACCATTGCCATAGTAATTATTCAGGCTCATTCTCCGGAAAATCATAATAAATTACACCTGCATGTAAAGTTCACGGATCCTCCACAGAAAAGGGAGGATCCTCCGACCAGACAGGTGTCATGGGCTACTGCCCAACGAGTGATGTCGGGACGTTGTATATTTTCTAGTTGCGCGGTAAACTCTGCTTGCGCGATGCAGGATTTTGCGTGATGTCAGTGTGATGCGTAGTTCGCATGTGGCGATGTAGATGTCGCCACAGCTTTTTAGAATTCAACTCGAACAAGATTACTAACACATCAAGACTTGGAAGACACAACACAGGCGTGGTGGTTTTAAACCATTTAGATTTAGATTTTCAATAAAATGATTTTGAATTACAGCAGACAGTCGAAATTGCTCAAAACTATTCAACATGGCGTGTTGACGATACATTTACGTCTACTCAACATAGCGTATACGTCAATGACGCAACATTTGCTCGACGTTAAATTTACGTCAGCTCTAACAGCACTTGCACGTCGTCTCGACGTAACACAACGTCATTTCGACGTGTCAAAATTACATGTTCCAAATGAAAATTCCTTCTCCAAACTACGCAACCAGCTCCTTCAGCTTACTCTTCAAAAACCTAATCTTTTTATTAACAGCGTTCTTATAATTAGTCTTACTGCTATCTAAGTTCTTACTGCCAGTCTTAGTTCTGCTCCTCACCCTTTCGTCGAAGAGCTCGTAGAAGTTTGGGAGTGGTGTGTCCACTAGCTCTGGTGGTGGGAGTTGTGTGTCTGGTGTTAAATGGTGGTGGTAACTGGCGGCCATGTTCTGTATGAAATGGGTGAACATAGACGTCTCCGTGAACCATTCGAGGAAGTACTGGTTCTGTTTTGATGTAGCCGCTTTTATGAAGGAGTCCTTCTGTAAAGAGATATTTGAATGTTAGTAATAAAAAAATTAAAAATGTTTATTTCAATTAACATGGTTTGCATTAGATGGTTAAGGAAATGCTTGTGTTAGGAGACCACGCTCTTCCATTTATCATTGTCCAAAAAATATATAGAATTGGAAAACATGTATTTAGAAAAGAGCATGCAAGTAAATTTAAACAATGAACTAAACGGAAAAATAAGCGCGATTGAGTGAAGTGTAGTGTAGTGTGTGTGTGTGTGTGAGTGTATGAGGGTGAGAGAAGGTGTGATGATGGTGTATGAAGGAGTGATGATTTGATTAATTTAGTAATATAATTAGTTGTACGAGCTAGAGCATAAGCATAACCAGCCTATAATGTTCCCACTGCTGGGACACAGGCCTTCTCTCTTCCAGAGAGAGTGGGCTGTAATCTACCACGCGGGCCCAGCGCGTGTTGTTAGATGTCACATGTGTTCGAATTTTTGGTTTTAGCTTCACCATTTTGAGAGCAGTGGTGATGAAATTATTTACACACAGTAAAATGTTTGTCTGGGTTCGAACCTATGACCTACAACTCGTAACTTGCGATCGTTACCACTGTGCCACCACTGCCTCCATTAGTTATACATCAGAGGGGTAATTCTCGTAATTTTAAGAACGTTCACAGTCTGATCTCAGTCTCAATCTGTCACAAAAACGTCTAATTTGCCTACAATTTGACAAGTTTTTGACATTTCTTAGTCTATGGTATACGTCTATCGCACACTAAACACTCGAGTAGGAGGGGGAAGCGTCTGTCCGAAATACGACTAGCGCTGTGGGTTAGAGTGAGAGAGGAAGAACCTGCGTACCGCTGCCGTATGCGTGAGAGAAAGGGAAGCCAGACAAACTGGTACCGTAACGCGTTACGTTACGAAGCGGTTTGCCCTCCCATAAGAAGTTATCACTTCAAAAAAGAAGCCATACTCACATCAAAAACAACGCCATCCCTCCCCAAACAGCCATCCTTAACTTCTCCCACAGAGAAGAACCTCCAAAAGTCACCCAGAATATCCACAAAGAACCTCAGAAAAGCTTCTGATATCATGACATTCCTTGTCTTGGTATCTTCCGAACGATCCTTGTTCTTGCTTGTCTCCATTTGAAGGGCGGTCTTGAGGGTTTTATAGCAGGGGGTCGGCAGGATTGTTGACTCGTCTCCTTGATAGAAGAGGACCTTTGATGGGTGTGTTAAGTCTACTAGCATGCCCTGTGGATGAGAGAAATAATATGGTTATTCTATAAGTATACCAAATTTTTTAACAGCGCGTAGTGTTTTATTTTTTAGTTTAATTTTTCCCCACGTCACTATTGCCAAACATGGCGTCTGAATGTATCTTTATAACGCTTTGCTTATTTAATTCATTTCATTTGTATTTTTATCTTGCTTGCTACTTAGTTTTTAGTGATCCTAAGATTTCTACTACCTTCTCTATTTCTACTCGTGAGAACCTGTAATTGGCTCTGTGTCGCTTTCACAATTGTTATTGATTTGGTTTAGCTGTTGGTTCTCCTACTTATAAATAAATAAATAAAATTACGACATTTTCGCCAAAAATGTGAACAAATATGAGTTTATGGACAAATAACTTTAATTCCTAACAATTAAGTTCAGTTTACGCTACAACTTCAAACATTTTTATAACTTTTGTCGCTCTGAAATCAACTTAATTATCATTAAAAATAAAGTTGATATTTGTTTAACTTGAATAAAACTTTAACTTCCATTTTCACATACCAAGACCCTTCCGTGCCTCGGAAAGCACGTTAAGCCGTTGGTCCCGGCTGTCATTTGTGGATCTTGACAGTGACAGTCGTTACGGGTCGTCAGTAGCCCGAAATTCTGACAAGCAGTCTTACCAAGGGGTATCGTATTACCCAGTAACTGGGTTGTGGAGGTCAGATAGGCAGTCGCTTCATGTAAAATACTGGTATTCTGCTGCATCCGGTTAGACTGGAAGCCGACCCCAACATAGTTGGGAAAAGGCTCGGCAAATGATGAATTTTGTTTAACTTGAAATAACGTTAATTTGAAACATAAATAAACTTTGATTATAGAATATACTATCACAGTCTCAAAAAATAAAACTGTCTAAAAAAATGATTGTCATCATCTGCCTAGCCATTCCCCAACTATTTTGGAGTCGGCTTCCAGTCTAACCGGATGAAGCTGACTACCAGTATTGTAGAGACGCCAGCACATCAAGCTACTACAATCTATCAAATTTCAACTTTATCGCTTAAGTATTAAGGTTCAAGGTTGATTGGGAAAATTTGACAGTTTCGGGTAGGTAGACCTGCTGGCGTCTGTACATGGGCCGATTGCATGTCTGACCTCCACAACACAGTTACATACAATAGGTTTATATTTCATGCTGAGCGACTTCTTGGCAATTTAAAAGTGCCTGTAAATGGTTTTATTAAAATAAATGGTTTGAGTTTGAGTCGAGTCACTAGATAACTCGATACCCATGTAAGACTGGTTGTCAGACTTTCAGGCTTTGTCTAACGACTGTCAATGATCTTCAAATGACAGCCATTCGAGGCATGGACCCTTCCATGCCTCGAATAGCTGTCATCTGGTGAGTAATGCAAGGTCTCCCATGCGCGTACCGACCTCGGTAAACGTAGCTTAACCTTTGATCAACTTATACTAATAATATGCTTACCTCTTCAAAAACAACGCCCGTTATATCAGCGTCGTGTGGTGTATGCAGCATGCCAGCTAGTATCGGCAGGGGAGCCTCCAACACATCGCGCTGTATCTCCGAAGGTATGGACGATATTAGGGGTTGTTGCCACACGAACGGGTATAGGGAACTTTGGAGGGCTTCTACGCAGGATGAGACCGATCTGTAAAAAAGTGAAATACGGTTATTTTTGGTTATAAGGGGTGATTAATTTTGCCAATGGCGCCGATTCCCTTGTTCACAAACGTAAACTAAATTTAAGTTCAGTGTATCGTTTTCTCTCTATTTCATTAAGAAAAGGACAGAAGATAAATATTATTTTAGTCCTGTCAAATTAGTCAGCGCCTGACGTAAATTGACGTATTTTTAGTAGCCATGTTTTTAATCACGTCTAATTTGTCTATGGACTATCTTAATTTGACAGAACTAAACTAATATTTATCTTCTGTCCTTTTCTTAATGAAATAGAAAGAAAAAGAAGCACTGAACTTAAATTTAGTTTAGTTTGTGAACAAGGGAATAGGCGCCAATATCGTGATTTTTTTTTCATTTTTTTTTTTTTTTTTTTTTCAATTAAATTGATAGCATTCACGAACGGGGTTTCAGGAAATTAATTTAGCTAGCGAAAGTCTGCAAACGTGATGGGCATCGACATCTTAACACGATAAAATATTTTCTAATTTTTTTGGGGTCAACGACCGCTGGTAGTAATGTTACTTGAAGTACAAGTTAAGAAAATCTGTTTCCTTTTGTTTTATCGTATTTAGATATCGATAGCAATCACGTCTCTAAAGTTTACACAGTTTACAGGTTTTTTTAACCTGATATTTGAAGTGACTACACAATGACCCCACAAAAATATCATCAAATTAATTTATTTTTTGTTTTATCATGATTAACAAGTAGGACACCACGTGGATGAAGTAGCGCCGGGCAGCTAGAAATAATTTAAATGGCAAAACAAAGTTTGCCGGGTCAGCTAAGTTAATTATAAAGTTAAACTTACTTCAGCTGATCACCGATGATGATGACTTTCCTCTCCAGGAGCAGGGAGCCGAACACCTTGATCACCAGTCCGGCGCCCAGTACGTCTAGTAGCACGGACAGATTGTCCTCGTCTACTCGAGGTTCGATGGGACGTTTTATAATTTTAAACCTGGAAAATAAAAATAGGTAATTTTAAAACGATTACCCTAGTAATGTTATAAACGTGATTTTGGATGGATGGATGGATGTTTGCTACTCTTTCACGCAAAAACCACTGAACGGATTTGTATGACATTTGGCACACAGATGGTTTATAACCAGGATTAACATAATATATGATACTTTTTATCCCGATATTCCTACGGGATCGAAACTTATGCGGGTGTAACCGCGGGGCGCAGCTAGAACAGGCATAGTGTGAACAGTATCTCACAGCCAGCCGGTTCATTCTGTAAAAATCTCACCGTGAAAACTTAGGTGAAGTGAGCTGTCTTAACGTAAATACTGGAGAAATTAAAACGAATAACGTGCAAAGAGTAAGCGAATTGAAGAAAAGAGAGAGCCTTGTGTCGGCGAGTGGATGAGTTCCCGAGCCGTAGCCGAAAGTATGGTCTTCCGGCTTCCGCGTCGCAGCATACTTTCGGCTACGGCTTGGTCGTTTAAAGATTGTAAAATCCGTTCCGATCCGATGCGATGCGATGCGAGCCGTTCCGTGGAAATCATCCTTGAGGCCTCAATTTCGAAATTACGAATTATTTTATGTTGTTATAATTTTTTTGATTACTGGCCACTAGCCCTACCTGTGAGTTAAATAAATGTCACTATTGTAGCGGCACGTTGTATACCGGGTGGCAGGGACATCGACGCGCAAACTGTACCATGGATTCAGCACATGAGTTTAGACCCCATAGCGTAGAAATTTTTCGTCGGTTATCAAAAAAAATATTGCTGTCCCATACATTTTGACCGCGTAGGTATCGCACTTTTCTATGAAACAGAAGATTTTTTTTTATAACCGACGAAAAATTTCGACGCTATGGGGTCTAAACTCATGTGCTGACAGTTTGCGCGTCGATGTCCCTGCCAACCTGTATAGCGGTAGTACTAAATATAGATGTTTACATAATTTTAGATATTTGCAGTAAAATTGTTATTAGATGAATTCAAATGCAAGGTAATAATGCATCATAAATCATGGTTCCGCTATTAAAGGGTAACCGCTTCTGAAATTATTCATGCGGAGTTGCGCACGAAGTCGCGGGCAGAAGTAAGTTTTTATTTTTATTTTGTTAGCCCTTAATGTCCCAATGCTGGGCAAAGGCCTCTCTACTCTCCTTCCACCACTCTCTGTCCAGAGCTGCCAAGGACCAATCTTTATTAAATGAGTCCAGCTCATCCCGCTAAAATAAGACGCTAGTGTAAAATAAAATGTTCAAACAACTCACCTAGGCATATCAAAATTAACAGTCACATTCTTGATTCCATTATTATTATTCTCCAAATCGTAGTAATCAGAATCAGTGCCTGACATATCCCTCCTCAGATCAGGCAACGTCTTACTCTTCGGCGAGATCTCATAACCAATGGCAGGTACACAGTTATCACTCGGTTTCTCGTAATCATTACTGGGTATATCGTAATGATTACTGGGTATATCGTAATGATTACTGGGTATATCGTAGTCGTGATGTTGGTTTTTCGAGTAGTGGATTGTGATTTCTTCGCCTGGGTTCGGAAAGTCCGTTTCGAAGAGTTGTTGGAGGAGGGAGTGTATTTCCACGTCGGAGCTCCCGTGGTGAGATTCGATTTCTTCTAAGACCTGGAATGATGTAGTTGTGATTTAGTTTTTTTTTTATTTTGTGAGGTGATTTTCGGAAAATGTCTCATTCGCCTGTAATGTCACTGGGAAACTATGCATTTACCCATATATTCCATTTTACCACATAAATGGTTATTTTTTTGCGAAATGTTTTTTGAGTCTGTGCTAAATAAAATGAATTTTCTTTCTGACTATTTTATATTACTTTTCTTCTTTTAGCTGGACTGATTTTCACAAAAACCATCAGGCCCCAGATTTTTTGATGTTTTGAGCTGAGCAGTGGTGGCCCAGGGGTAACGGGTTGTAGGTCGTGGGTTCACACCCAGGCAGGTTCTTTACTTTATGTAAATTATTTCATCACCACTGCTCTCAAAACGGTGAAGGAAAACATCAAGAGGAAACCAACCATCGTGTTCTATAAGCAAAAACGCGAACACATATGACATTCACCAACCCGCACTGGGCCTGCGTGGTCGATTACTGCCCACTCCATCTCGCAGAGAGGAGGCCTGTTTCCCATCAGTGGGAACATTATAAGCTGATTATGTAATCTATGCATGTCAAATGAATATTAACCCACATCTTACATAGTTGGGAAGAGGTTAGAATGTGAATGAATACCTAGTTTATTAGAATCAAAAGGAATAATACAATATTTGTATGATTTATAGCGGCAAAACAAACTAAATTCAAGTTGATAAGGCCAAGTATTGTTCCTGTTATGACAATTAGTGAATGAATAATTGTCAATTAAACTATTGATTGACTCCTGCTATCGGAAGGTGGGTTGTAAATGTCAATATCATATTATTTATTGGAACTCCTTTACGTCTGGAATTCCGCGTTTTCAGCTTTTCTTAAGTTATTAAAATTCAAACCTAAAGCATTTATTTCATTTGGGGCAGATTTTTCCAACGCCATATAATTTTATCAGAGGAATAAATTTGAATTTTTGACAGTTCTTCAATAGAAAATCTGTAAGACGTCAATTTTATTCAATGAATAAAAATTATCTGTCGATTGAAAAATCAAAACAAACATCAATTAAATTAATTACAGACACTTTAGAATTTTCAAAGGAGTCGGCCAGTCAGAAAGATGAAGCTAGTTGCCGATTACAAAGCGTAGTAGGTTCCTATGGAGAAGAACGGGCAAGAAAACCCATGGACACAGCAGAGTCAGCAGATTTATTGATCAAAGACTAGAGTGACTAGATCAGGGTTTAAAGAACTAAGCGACGCAACGTTACCAAATATTGTCGTTGCATTATCTCACATCAAAACGAGACATATTTATATCTTGCTTAGGGCGAATTTCACCATTTTTTATACTTGATTAAGTCTTATTCTGAAAATAAGTTTTGAATTTTTGACAGTTTTGTCCATACTAGAACTGTCAGACGTCAATTTTATTCCACGGATAAATCATATCTGACTTTAGTAAAATCAGCTCTTAGTCATCAAGAAAAGTGACCACAAAATTGTATTAACATACCTTATAATAAAATCCAGGAGCTCTGTACCTCCCTATGAGGCAGTAGCAGAGTGGAAGACATGTGGTGGCACCCTCTGGAAGCACTCGACGGCAATAACTGTAATGAAATAGATATTGTATGTTAACAGAGATCTGACGGAAAATATAGTGAGAAAACCTGTGGGGTATTTGCGTAACACACCATCAGTAGTAATGCCTTTCATTTTAACAGTGCAACAACATTTATTGCAATATTTACGGTGTTGAGCAGACAAATTTTTCGAATATATGAAGCAATCATTGCTTCAATTTGCAGTATCCTTCAAAATGATTCAGATTGTGATTGAAAGCGTGTTACGCAATCAGGGTGCTGTACTTTATAGTCTGAAAGAAGTAGTGCAGAAACGTGACCCATAGAAGGATTGGAGGAGGGTTATTGCCCAGCCGTGGGATAGTACAAGCTAGTAATAATAATGATGTAAAAAGTACGTAGCGGAACTTCTTTGTGCACGAAGAGGCATTTGTCAGGTAAACAATCATATTTCACGACCTGTTGAAAGCGTTTGACTTTGTTTAACATCACCATTTCATTGAAAACCAACACCACAAAGGATTAGGCGATCCAATTTTGAATTCTTCAGACGCATCTGACAATACAAACTAAATTACAGACCAGTTCGAAAGTACGATGTCAATAAAATCTGAGATCACAATGGGTGTTCCTTAAGGTGTTATACTAGGTTCCACTTTTAATACCCTACAAGATCTTACACTGCCATAAATGTCTGTTGGGTAACCTATTCCGGCTGCATAATTTGTCACTCAAAAGTCATTTGGAATGGCATTGTATTAATCTCTAATTCTGTAATCATGGTAACACAAAATAGGTTAACACTTCTATGGTTGTAACAGATTTCATCATCACACGTTAGTATTTCCGAAGATACCCGATGATTGCCGAAGCACCAACTTTCTAGGAGATCAGTATGTTACTCATCCTGATTGGAGCAGTGGATGTCTTTTTATGATGATGAAGATGTTGTTTGATAAAATTATCAATTCTGTACTCACCCGTAAGCCCTCTCTCCTCGTTCATCAGTAAGTACTAGCGAGTGACACTGTAGACTGCGCGCGTCCACTGACCATTCACTGCGCGGAGAAGAACTCATCGTCTCTGGGAAGACTAGGTCCTCAATGTGCATAGGGACTTTGACCTGCAATATGAAAAAAAAAATTGTTTTAGAAGGTTTTGAACAGAAATAGTCACTGGATTTTGGCAAGAAATGGGAACTACTAAAAATACTACCACGAGTATACACACATTAATAAAAAATAATGTTTTGGTGGAACGAAGTTTGTCATTTAAGAATAGTAACTTGCTAAATACTTGTACTGTTAGCCTGCATCATCCTACTATTGGGCATAGAGGTCTCCCCATGACTTCCAGCTCTTTCGATAAAGAAGTGGACCACTGATCGTTGGTTTTCTCCAGCTCGTCCCGCCATCTTACGGGGTCTGCCGCGACGCCTATACTAAACTAACTATCACTAACTTGCTAAATGGCTTCAGAAATACAATACTAGTAGGCATTATTTAAAAAAACACTATGTATTATTTAAAAATATAGATTCTGCGACCAAAAATTCCAAAATGTTCAATAATTAAATTAGAGTTATGACATCAATATTCTGTAATTTGAAATTGAGAAGTGACTTTTATGGCAGACATACACTAATCGATAATATCGTCATAAACAATTCGTGGTAACCGCGATTAACTTTGTTGACTCAACCGTCCTAAGGAATATACAATACAAGGAAATAATAGCATATTCCATGCTTTAAATTCCACAAAACTTTAACATTAGCAATTCATATACAATGGCGCCGATTCCCTTGTTCACAAACTAAACCAAATTTAAATTGAGTGCATCTTTATCTTTCTAATTCATAAAGAAAAGGACAGAAGATAAACATTAGTTTAGTCCTGTCAAATTAGTCAGCGCCTGACGTAATTTTAGTAGTCAATTTTTAATCACATCTAAACTTGTCTATGGAGTATCTTAATTTAGAGTAGCTTCATATTTCTGACTGACTCCTTGACAATTCAAAAGTGACAGTAAATGATTTAATTGAAATAAATGCTTTCAGTTTGACTTTGACAACATTACTTACTTGAAAACAGTTAAGGAAAACATCGTAAGGAAACCTACCTGTCCTAATACGAAAAATTCGAAGGCATGTGACATCTACCAGCCCGCACTGGGCCCGCGTGGTGGATATCAGCCCACTCCCTCTTGGAGAGAGACCTGTGTCTTAGCAGTAGACACATTACAGGCTGATGATGACGATGATTTATACTAGAAATAAGTATAAAATAAAACTCACCTGACTAGGAAACACACTCTTCACGTACGCCTGTCCCGTCATATGATTCAACCCCACCAAAAGACACAAATTAAACAACCCCCGCTCCCGCGGCTCAAAAGGCAGGTCAATACACCCAGCCTTCTCATCGATACTCATATTGTCGAAGCTATCGGAGCTAGCGTCGAGAACGTCTTTCATTGAAAGAACGTTGCCGTGAGAGTCGGTCAGGTTGAATTTGGAGTCTGTGTCCATCTTGGTAATGTTGCCTTGTGAAGTTCTGAAGCTTTTCCAGGACCTGGATTGAAGGAAAGCAAGTGTTGTAATTTTTTTTTTTTTTTAGCTTGAGTACGTATAGTTTTTATTATATTTGTTGGTATATTGGCGTGGCTAGCTGACATATTATGGCAAATAATTAAATTTTATGTTCTGGTTTTGTAATGTTAATTACCGAACATAAGTACCTAGTATTGTATACATTCAAGTATTTTTTTAAATTGAACAGACAGCTGTGCTGCTGGGGAGTTTGTTGCGCCACTTCTTCTTCCCAGCAATAGCACTAGGAAGTGGTGAAGGGCGGGCGTTTTTGGGGGACTGTCTTTTGTAATTTTGACGTTCAAAAAGTGCTGATTCTCAGCCTAATTTGAATAAATGACTTTTGATTTTGATTATATTATTGCCGTTTGGGATTGAACCCTCGGGCCGTTGGGTCTGAGTGCTTATGGCTTGTTCAATGAAATGTCCAAACGGCTAACCGTGAAGAATTCCACGGTTACTCTTTCCCGGTGAAAGAGTAACCATGGAGTTTCTTGCCGGCTCCTCTCCATAGGAAACGACCAATTGGAAACGTGCACCTAGCTTCTGACGTTTCATAAGTGCCCGGGTAGGTTTATGTGAAATAAAATATTTTGAATTTGGCTGGTTGACGCTTCCGGTGACCCAAGGGCTGGCTTTTACCTTGTCCGGAGGATAAGTATTGCCATACAACGTGGCGATGCCGCCAGTCTCTTGGGTACATTACCAGTCGACAGCGATGCGGAGGAATATTTCGACGCCATATTTTAGTTTGTTAATAGTTTTAGTTAGGTTAGGATATTACATATATTTTTATTTTAATATTTTTTTAAGATGTCAAAATAAAAAGGGCAGGAGATAATTCGAAGACACGTGACATTCACCAACCTGCACCGTACCCGCGTGGTGGATCACGAGTTTACGACCTACAGGCCACTCCCTCTCACAGAGAGGAGGCTGATTACTACGTCTACTACTACTCCGTCACTCCATGTACTTGCGCGCTATAATTACCTTCCGCCCGGCCGAGCGGTCTCGGGCCGTTTGCGGACCAAATTCAGTGCTGTGGGATCGCGCGGTGCGAAGCAATCACAACTGTACGTTTGAGCATTTAGGCACATTTTACCATGCAGCGGTTGCTGACGCGACGGGGTAGGCTATTATAGCAGTAGGTATTGGAAATTTTCTACTGAGTGAAGTATCTCTTACTATTTAGTAATCTGTGCTTATGCTAAGAACAGTGATAATGACTTACCTAAAGGTAGAATAAGGGTTCTCGATGATTTCAGACTTGTAAGAACACACGGAGGTCTGATGTCTGAACCGCTTGATGTTCTTGGGGTCTAAGTACGCGACTCTAGTAGATACTCTTCTGACGTAGTTCTTGCGTTTCTCTGTGAGACTTCTTGTTAGTTTTACTGATTCTGTGGAAAGAGAGAGAGGTTATTCAAAGTTTCTAGCTTTTTTATTGATCAAGTAAGGATGTCGCAGTCACTAGACATAGGCTTCTCCCGGAGTGCACCACGACACCAGCCAGCCGCCAGCCAGCTGACTTGTCGCCTTCTACATAAAATGAAATCTATACCCTGTCCACTAGGTAAACCATTTTTTGACAGCTGGAACTAGTGATTGCAGCAACACACAATACATTGATTGATACACGTACGGTATTATAATGTCTATAAGAAGCCATGAATAACATAATTCAATAAGATAAGGCAGTTTATATATTTATTTTATTACGCATTTTAAAGTTAACTTTTACGTAGTCTGGATTAGTTACGTTCTAAGACAACTGTCAAAAGACGGTTGACCTAATGGACAAGGTATAATGTCGTAGTCCTTTGCTCCCCATCAAACCAATTACTGTAATTTTGCCTACTTTTGGTTAGAAGGTGCTGGGTATGATTGAATAAAACTTACTTTAGAGTGAGAGCAATATTTATTTATTTTAAAACCCATAAACTATCATCACAGGCTTACCTAATACAATAGTGTAGTTATAATAGCTTACAATTAGACTTAAAATTATATATAAATAAAAATAAAATAAAAAAGCCTTTATTCTACCATAAATACATAGAACAATTTAAGCATAATAATTATTTCTCCTATCACATTGTACATACTTACTACACATTTCATTAGGTATCATTAATATTATTGTTTATTATTTGAGTTGAATTATATTTATTATTATTGTATAATTCATATGTAAGCAAAATATAATTTAAATTTAAATATATAATATAAAAGATCCATAAATTATTATTAATGTTAGCATGCACGTAAAATTATATATAACCAAGAGTAATTTTACAAAACGCGGCCTGTGTGAAGTCACTCAGAGTTCAGTTGAAACAGAAGCAGAATATGAGCATTGGGCAATTAACTGGGCATGTACGTTTAGAATTAATGTGACTATATATCTACTTTTTGCATTTGCCATATTACGAAGAGGACGTCGCAGCATTTTTTTTTTAAGTTGATTTTGATTTTCAACTTCTAAATCCCCCAATAAAAAAGTACGCTGGACTAAATATACTATGCGAAATGACAGTTGTTTTTGTGCCGATTCAAAGCGCCCCACTCGAGCGTCTCAGGAACTAAAACTGACACATTCTCTGATGACACGGACGCTCACGTTGTTATCAGCGCCAAAATGGCGAAAATCAAATATCTTCATTTTGTCATCGATAGTATGATGTCCTGCGTACTTATTCTAAATCCAAGAAGTTATGACATTAAAGAGGTGTTGACAAAGGTTTTCACAAAGTATATAACTTTCTCAAAAGCTAGTAGAAAGATAAAACTCCTTACCTTCACTTGTGCAGCCATCCGAATGTTCTGTAGGAAAACTGCTTGGCTTATTGTTTTCGTCCATATTGCATACAGCTGTGACCGTCTCGAAGAGCTCGTTCATCAGGTCGTTTAGCTGTAACAGATAGAAAGACAGACGTAAGAAACGGATATAGAGAAAATTACAAAAACATTTATACAAAAACTTTATATAAAGATTTTAGTCCACACAAATTCTTGATAGGCATTCATTATTTTACATAGCAAGTATAATAACATCATCAAAACAGATAAAGTCGATTAAATACGAACGGTTGAAGATCCTCCAAGGAGGTTTCATTAAAAAAAAAAACAGCGAAAACGGTAAACGTTGATACAAATTGAGAACCATCCCCTTTTTTTGAAGTCGGTTAATTAAGTTGAGGAGGAGGTAGGAGAATCAGCACTTTTGGAAGGTTAAAAGTTAAGACATCCCTCATCCCTATATGTCTCTGATGGAATGAGCAAGCCCAGAAGATTCCTATCCACTCCTGCTTTGAAGGCTAACGGGTTATACGTGGAAGGGACCACAGACGCTGGCTTTCAAACTCAAAAGCAAAGTATTTATTTCAACTAAACCAATTACAGGCTCTTTTGAATTGTCAAGGGTCGGTCAGTCAAAAAGATGAAGCTAGTTCCCATTCCAAAGCGTAGTAGGTATCTATGGAGAAGAACGGGCAAGAAACTCCATGGACACTCTTTTAAATCACAATAATATGGTTACAAAGTATTGGTTACATCATTCATGTTAAAAATTATGCGTGTGAGAACGATTGAGTTCCACACTTTGGCTGTGCGCATCATAAATGTGGAAATGACGTTAAGTACGCTACTCCTACACTACTCCTACCCTACCCCTACCCTACTCCTACTCCTACCCTACTCCTACACTACTCCTACCCTACTCCTACCCTACTCCTACCCTACTCCTACCCTACTCCAATTTTTCCTGCGTCAGGAAGGAAAACCCGACTTATTTTTATATAGTAGACTAGCTGACCCGGCAAACGTTGTTTTGCCATATAAATTATTTCTAGCTGCCCGGCGCTACTTCGTTCGCGTGGTGTGCTACCCCCTACCCTACTCCTACACTACTCCTACCCTACTTCTACCCTACTCCTACACTACTCCTACCCTACTTCTACCCTACTCCTACCCTACTCCTACACTACTCCTACCCTACTTCTACCCTACTTCTACATTACTCCTACCCTACTCCTACCTTATTGCCCTACTCCTACCCTACTCCTATTTTTCCTGAATTTTCCCCTGCCTGAGACCTTTCCAACGAATGCAAAACCGTGGAAATCGGTTCGTGCGTTCTGGAGTTATAGCGTCAGGAAGGAAAACCCGACTTATTTTTATATAGTAGATAACTAGTTGGTTTTTTAATTCTACATTGCCGGTTAGGACGAGACTGGGTCGCTGGGGTGCTTTGCGCTGTTCGACACAATCCTCAACATGCTCGTGCCCGAGTCCCTCCGTGAACAAATCTTTATATCTGTGAAGCAACAGTAATAACTGTTTCTTACACGAGACATTACAATTTGTTCTGTCTGTGTTCATCGTGAACATATTTTTAACGGTATATCAACGCCTAATTCTGTAAGCCATTGCCGACCTAATAATGAGGTGGTACCTCCCTCTATTACAAACAACTCCATTTGTTTCGACTTATTTTCATAGGTGACTAGTGGCATTATTACCCTATTTTTAAAAGTCTATGTCTAAACAGTTTATCATACATGTCCCTACTGATGCTGCTGACACTAAGACCTTGTATCAATTTCCATACATAATTTGGTTCCATCGACACATATAGTTGGGCTCACCGGATTAGACCTATTCAAACTGAGCTGATTCAAGTCTTCTATCGCCTCCCAGTCTCCATCGTCTGACGAAGGCGGTTCAACGTCCCCTGACTGGTCCCCAGGGTTTATCTGCCCGGCTGTTCCGCTTGCTACTCGCCCATGCGCCGCCGTGTTGTTGGTGTCGCATCGAGCTTGGGGCTGCCCACCACCTGTCCGCATCGGACATACCCGACGTAGATGTCCTTTCCGTTTACATCTACGGCAGATAAAACGATTGTATCCACATCCTTCACTTGGGTGGTTTGGAGCCCCACAAGCACTACAACTGTTGCTTGACACGTCGGTTTTGCTCTTCCGTGCGTCACCCGCCGACCACTCGCTCTGGACACCACGGCCTCTCCGGCCGCGGCCACCCCGCGCCGTCGTCGCCACTGCATGCAGCGCTCCAGCCGTAACCTCGCCGCCACTTGCCGGCTCGCTATTATTCCCGACTGTGTGTCCCACTGCCGCTGCATCTCTCTCCTCCGCTTCCATAGCACATGAAATCTTGACGGCATTTGCATACTGCAGATTTTCTTCGGTAAACAGTCGTTGCCTGATCGCCTCGCTTCGCAACCCACATACTAGCTGATCACGTAAATTCTCCCCCAAAACTGCTTTAAATTCACAAAATTTTGACATCTTCCTCAGTTTTGATATATAATGTAAAATCGATTCACCCGCATTTTGACTTCTCTGTCGGAAACGGTATCTCTCAGCCATGAACGACGGCTTCGGTTGCAAGTGATCCGTCATGAGTTTCACCACCATCGTATACGTTCTTGCACTGGGTTTGTCCGGACTTGTTAAATTACTCAACAGTTCGTAAGCTTCGTCACCCATCGACGCAATCAACGTCGGTAACCAAAGTTCCTCTTTAACACTGTTCACTTTGAAGAACATTTCCATACGTTCTACATACATTGTCCAATTTCCCGACCTTACATTAAACTCGGTTAAATTCCCGATAGACATGTTAAAATTTATCTGTTAGCACGCTTTTATTTTTATCCTCGTCACCAGTGAGGTATTCGAGTAAAACAATGTGTAGTGTAGCTAGTACCGCGGTTTATTGGGGACTGCTTGCTAGACATGGGTAGCTCGTGAGCATGTGATAGAAAAGAGCTAGCTCTTTTCAATGATGTAGCTCTCGCTCACTCACTCGCTCGCTGGATAGCTCACTAGAGACTCAATAGCTCAGTACTTCAGCGAGACACCGAAGTAACCGTCCAAACGACTCATTTGGCTCACTTCGGACGCATCGTTCGTTCCTCCGGAACAATACGTCATTATAAACTTAATCACTATTAATTTTTTTTCACTGAGCTATTTCGCCAATCTCTACTGCTTGCCCTTGACATTACTCGCCGCGCTCTGCGCATACGCACGAACACCAACATACATTACACTAACAATCCCAAATATTTTGTCATTTAAAATCACTTTCCACAAACTAGTAGAAAGTGATTTCCTGAATACAAACATGCTTTGTGACGCTTGAAATGTTAGGAATTCATAATGACTTTTCTTTTATATCCTAGACAAAGCCATTTCCCACGGTCGCTTTCATTTTTAAATCTCAAAATTGATAGTATTAACGTAGGATCATCATCTGCCTAACCTTTTCCTTTTCCTTTTTTTCATTGCCCGTGACATCACAGCGGGCCCCATCAGAATACCAGCGCTGCGACATTTATTTTTTAAATGTCATAGCATTATTCTGAGATAGGAGCCTCTTGGCCTCGTACAGGACTTTTTGTTTCATTTTTCTTTTTGTTACTTTTTTTTGTACATAATTTGTTTTTTTTTTTTTTGGTTGTGTTTAGTTTAGTTTTATGATCTTTCTGTACGAGTCGCAATAAATAGTTTTTCTTTCTTTCTTTTCCCAACTAAGTTGGGGTCGGTTTCCAGTTTAACCGGATGCAGCTGTATTCGGTACCCCTTGGTAAGACTAGTTGTCAGACTTTCGGGCTTCTGACGACCCGTAACGACTGTCAAAGATCCACGAATGATAGCCGGGACCAACAGCTTAACGTGTTTTCCGAGGCACGGAGGGGTTTTGATATGTACCTAATGATGGTCACCCATCCACGAACCAACCGCGGCAAGCGTAGCTTAACCTGATCGATCAACCCGTGCGGTTGGATATACATAATAATAATGTTTTTTTTCTGGTATCTGTACAGCACGGTAATACACTATCAATCTCAATCATTTTGAAGGACTTTGCTAATCCATAGCTGCATTTGTTCGAAAAATTTGTCTGCTCAACAACGTGAATAACGCAATGGATGTTGTTGAACTGTCAAAATTAAAGTCATTGCTACTTTTAGTGTGTTACGTGATTACCCCGCTGGGGTAATAATCAAGTTTTTGAACAACAAACCCAATGTCATACAATACAAAGTTCAAAACTTCAAATACCATTGGTACCAACAATTTACCCCGCGTGTTGCTGAATCGAAAATGACAAAGGGCATCATTCATTTCGTACCCAAAAAAAAATTTTTTTTGGCATTTTTAATCTCAAATAGCAGCCGAGGGTTTACCTGTAGACTATCCCTGTAACAGTAAAAAATGCTCAAGATGCCATTTCCCATAAGAAAATAGCATTTTTTTTATTCTGGCCAGCACTTTAATTTTTGGGTATAAAATGTTCGACACTCGAATGGTGTTCTAATTTGCGACCGCAAATAGCTGTCAGGAGAATGGCGGTCTTCTCTTTTATTGAAACTGACACAATTTTTTGGTTTTCAATTTGTGAACAGCATAGAGGACTCTTTTGATAACATTGAGTTTCGATTCGGCACAGAATCGTAGCAAACGATTGTGTAAATAGCTATGCAGGTCAGTTTCAATGACTCCGGATCAGTCCGCATAGCCACAATCTACCAGACATTCCAAAATATTAGGGGTTAAAGTATGAAATTGCCGATGTGTGGGCGGTCTTCCACGTGGTTCATTCTTCAAATCAAAGTTTCACTCTCGAAAGCGTTTAAACCAAAATCGCACGGTGCGTTCATTAGCAGTCCCCTCTCCAAACGCAACATTGATATTGCGAGCTGTTTCTGCCGCGTTAGTTCCGCGTCGGAACTCGTATTAAAAAATAACTCGAATTTAAACGGCAATTTCATACTTTATCCCTTTTTTTTACTTAACCGAAATATACTAGGTGGAAGGTGAAGCGTATCATAATCAGCCTATAACGTTCCCACAGCTGGGACACAGGCGTCCCCTCTGTGAGACAGAGTGGACGTAACCCAGCACACCGGCCCAGTGCGGGTAGATGGACGTCACGATTCGAATTTATTGCACAAAGTAAAGCACCTGTCTGGGTTGGAACCCACGACCAACAACACTTAGCCCTTTGTATACGGCACGGTTTCTTTACGGTACGGGGCATAAACCGCGCCGTAGAAAAAACGAGTTCCTCAACAAGTCTCCACAGTAATCCATACAACACTACACATACGTGCCTACACCTGGCGAATAAACCGTAGTTTTTCACGGCAAGAAAAACGCGTGTAGGCCTAATTCGGGGCCATTAACCAGCGGCGCCAGCCCCTAAACATAACATACATAATCCGCCGTTGCTGACTGCTGGGACACAGGCCTCCTCTCTTCGAGAGGGAGTGGACTGTAATACACCACGCGGGCCCAGTGCGGGTTTGTGGATGTCACATGTCTTCGAATTGTTGGTTCTAGGACATGCCGGTTTCCTCACAATGTTTTCCTTCACCGTTTCTTTCCCGTTCCTTCACCAGCCCCTTAATATCACAAAATTCGAAAATTCACAACCTTTTGGAACCTACACGAACGATAAACAAACACTTCCGCACTAGTCCATTGCCCGGTTATGACTAAGCCAATTTCTCTGCAATTGAGCACAAAAAAATGATTGTTGGAAAACATTTCAGCGCAAGATTTACCGTTACACCGTGACCTTGATATACATGATTGAATTTTGGCTTTGTCAGCCAAAATTCAATCAGAATTAGACAATTAACCATGTCAATCAATCCTTGACGATTGATTGACAGGACATTAACACCATAGCGCCACTTACCACCCAGTTTTACACAGTTTTCCTCCATTCATGCAGACATGGTTTTCCCTTGAGTGTACAGACAGACGCCAGCACACGATTACGATGTTGGTCCCATGGAGAAATTTGTTCCGTTTGATGGTCTGTACACTCTGTACAGATGCCAGCACATTAAGCTACCCGAAACTCAAATTTTCCCAATCAACCTTGAACTTAATGCTTTAGCGATAAAGTTGAAAGTCTATTAAAGAAATTTGACAGATTGTAGTATCTTGATGTGCTGGCGTCCGTAACACACACCCTCAAAGAACACACCTTTCTTATACATGATGTATACTATACAGGGTGGCAGAGACATCGACGCGCAAACTGTAACCATGGATTCAGCACATGAGTTTAGACCCCAAAGCGTAGAAATTTTTCGACGGTTATCAAAAAAAAAAAATCTTCTGTTTCATAGAAAAGTGCAATACCTACGCGATCAAAACGTATGGAACAGCATTATTTTTTTTTAATAACCGACGAAAAATTTCGGCGCTATTGGGGTCTAATCTCATGTGCTGAATCCATGGTTACAGTTTGTGCGTCGATGTCCCTGCCAACCTGTATGTATTTATTCGTTCCTTTTAATTGTAAGCCCTTATCAACAAGTGACAGATGCCCTAAGTAAATAAATAAAGGAAGTGCAGTCTTGCTGTCGGCGTGTGGCGTCCATTCGTCTCCGTAAACAACACGAGACAATAATGTCAACATAACCGAGGTCACGTGATTTTCCATTTAGATTGATATCTGTGTAGAAAATATCTTTAGGTGACGTAGCGATGACCTTAAAGGTTCATTTAAAAAATATGTCCGTGACGATATCGCACTGGGCTGTTGCCGCTAAGCAAAGATACCTGAGGGGCAGTTCTCGTAATTTTAAGAACGTTCACAGTCTGATCTCAGTCTCAATCTGTCATAAATACCTCTAATTTCCCGACATTTTGAAAAGTTTTTGACGTTTCTTTGTCGCCGAGATGAGACTGCGACTAGATTTTGAACGTTTTAAATTACGAGAATTGGCCTTCTGATTAAGGTGGGGTTACACTAAACGAACAAGAGCATTCATTTCTTGATATTCCTCATTATTTTTATCACCACTGCTCTCAAAACGGTGAAGGAAAACATCCTGGGGAGAACAGCATATCCTAGGACCAACAAATCTAAGACATCTACCAACCCGCACTGGGCCCGCGTGGTGGGTTACGGCCCACTCCCTCTCACAGAGAGGACGCCTGCGTCCCAGCAGTGGGAACATTATAGGCTCCTTATGCATACTGCTCTCAAAACGGTTAAGGAAAACGTCGTGAGGAAACCAACATGTCCTAGAACCAAATATTCGAAGACATGTGACATCTACCAACCCGCACTGGGCCCGCGTGCTGGATAACGTCCACTCCCTCTCGCAGAGAGAAGGCCTGTGTCCCGGCAGTGGGAACATTATAGGCTGATTATTGTAATGCTAGGGATAGAATAAAGGCGTGAAGGGCGGGGTTTTTGGGGGACTGTCTTTTGTAATTTTGACATTCAAAAAGTGCTGATTCTCAGCCTAATTTGAATAAATGACTTTTGATTTTGATTATGAATATGCATTCACTTATTTGGACTAAATCAACCTTTACACGTTTACTTTTGATTGGGGACAAACATACGTCTACATCAGTATTTACTTCCTAGGTCTTTATGATAGTAAACGTAACTACATATTCGTACTTATCGTTTTAAGTAATGAGACTTTATAATTAACACGTTGACTGCCAGACGACAGACACAATAGAAAATTTATTGTTGGCGGTCACCGGTGACCGCGGTGGCAGTCAATGCCTCAAGCAAAGGCCTTGGGGTCCGAGTGCTCATATTTCGCGACATCACCAAGCGGTTGGTTGACTCTACACGCGACCAGAGGGCTGGCATATTTTAAGCCCAAAGAATCAGCATTGCCATCGAACGTGGTTATGCTGCCAGCCTTTTTGGCACTTATAACATTGACAGCAATGCGGACGAACTTTTAATGCGCAATGACCTCCTCCCATTTTCTTTATTTTTTTTTATATGCTTGTATCATCATCATCTGCCTAGCCTTTTCCCAACTATGTTGGGGTCAGCTTCCAGTCTAACCGGATGCAGCTGAATACCAGTATTTTACATGGAGCGACTGCCTATCAGACCTCGACACAGCCCAATAGGGTAGATGCCTGGGTAAAAAAATAATAATTATATTTAGTCCGTCAGTTAGATTTATATTTATATATATAGATTATCGAAAAATAATGGACACGTATTTTTTCTATTGTCAATCAAACAAAAAAATACAAAGATAAAGCGCGTCTAAATTTGGGAGTGGGATATCGTGACGTCACGCCATGCTAAAAAGTGTAGCAAGGCGTGACGTCACGCGGAACTTTAACGGGCGATATCTTCATATTTTTTTTATACAATTGAAAAAAGAAAAAATACAGGTCCAATATTTTTTGATTATCTAACTGAAAGACTAATTAGATTTTTTTAGGCATCTAGCCTATTATATATTTTAGAGTTAGCTTGTAAATTGCAATTGTTATGTCTTTGTGAATAAATGTCATGATATCCATATTTATTAGTAGGAATGTTTGCAGTTAAATTGCCTTGTATTTTCTACCAAACAATAGGAAGCTAATAATAGTAACTATAGGTAGGGAAAACGGTCTGTTTATTGCCCTAAGAACTAAAAGTTATCCATGACAATGGTCACATATTAAGTTTGTTTCAGGTTAACTGTTCCATTGGTCTTGTGGTTGCAAGCACGACTGCTGAGCGTGGGGTCCTGGGTTCGATTTCCGGGTCGGACAAAGTGTTATTGGGTTTTCCATTAGGAATTTCTTAGTAACAGTCCGGAGTTTGGAAGTTGGGGGTTGCCTCGGAAAGCAGGTAGGTAAAGCTGTTGGTTCTGCGCCTGATCTCTCCCCGGTCGTGTCGGATTGCCGTCCCATCGGACTATGAGAGTAAAGGAACAGAGAGCGCTGTGTTTACGCACACACGTCTTGTGCACTATAATATCTCCTGTGTACCTGGCTAATCACCGTTGAGATTGGCCACCGTGACCAAAATCGGTCGGGAGGCTAAGGCGCGAAACACACGGCGGGGCGGGCCGGGTTCAGATTGTGGTTGATACTGCTTTACGCAATTAAGGGTGCTAATGCAGAGGAACACCAGTATTTTACCTGGAGCGACTGCTTATCTAACCACAACCCATACTTGAAAACATCTGATAGTAACACAGCTTCTTTCTAGCATGACATTGATCATTTACTTTGTACACACAGCTAAACATCAAGATATACATTTCCAGTTTGAGCTGACCTCGCATTGTATAGGTTTTTCGCCCAATCAGAAGTAAGCTTATACTGGTTATGTATAGCTTTATGTGTAGCCGTGCGTACCAGGCTAATTGAAAAACGGTGAAGGAAAACATCGTGAGGAAACCGGCATGTCCTAGAACCAAAACTTCGAAGACAGGTGACATCTACCAACCCGCAACCCGCGTGGGATTACAGCCCACTCCCTCTCACAAAGAGGCCTGTGTCCCAGCAGTGGGAACATTATCCGTCTTATTACAAAACGAAATCCAACTTTAGTTAGAGTTAGTTTAAAAAAAAAAAGTTTTAGCTTAAACCTTTGAGCCAGTGTTTGTATTTCGAACTTTATTTAGATTTCGACAAAGTTCTTAATACTAAAATGACAACGTAGGATCGAACTAAGCTGTCATTTTTGTATAAGGAACTGCATTTCTATAACAGTTAGGTTCTTAATTTAATAACCTGCGGTGGTTTAAATCTGATCTAAAGCAAAACCTGGTTTTGTAATGAGGGGGTTTAGGTTTATTATGCTTTTGCTGAACCTGTGTACTTTTTTATGGCAAATAAGTACATTATATTATAATACTGTAATCATTAACTCGCCATTACGTACAATAAGAGAAAGTCTGAACACTAGTAATGCACTCATGCAAAATAAAATAAATTACCTTCTTCCGCCATTTTGAGTAGGTCAATGTAACACTGAATACTTAGTTATTGTAACAAAAAAGTTTTTCCTTCTTTTTATCCTTTATTTTTACTACTACACTAACACTGTATCCGTCTACCACAATTTTTTGACACAAAATAATTCAAAACCTTTTTTTTTTTTTCGAAAATTATTCACGACTATTTTTATTTATTTTTATCCTTTATTTTGCCACTACACTAAAACTGCATCCATCCACCACAATATTTTCACACAAAAACACAAAAACTTTTTTTTTTACGAAACATATTAATTAATTAAAATATTTTTTTCTCCGTAATGTAAGCGTTCGGAGCACTAACTATGCAGAATGATCTAATTTGTAATAATCACGAAAACATGTTTCTCGTACTGATAACTCCTTGTATGTAACGCCGCGCGTGGTTTTATGTGGAATGGCACAATTTATGTAATATTTTTCCTTGTTGATTGAGCGAGGATGGGGATTGTTTTTTTGGTCTGAATATATTAATAGTTCTGCCGTTTAAGAGCGTTCAGATGTATGAATCATCACATTCTTTAGTTAAATAAAATATAGAAATCTAATTTAGTAAAAAAAAAGGTGAATCATTTTCTAATTTTGATTGCCTAAGTGACGTTTGAGAGTTCCGATGACGTATTTAGATTTGACGTTTCTAGTGATGTAGTAATGAAGCAATAGTTGAGTAGATAAAGATCCCTTAAATTTTGACCCGCATTTGAAAAAGGCAAACTATATAATTGATTTATTATAACCTTTATTGTTAGCATGTAACATCCCACAGGTGGGCAAAGACTTTCAGCTCTTTCGATCCAGGGCTAAAGTGGACCACCTTCAGCTTAGCGGCTTTCTGAGCAACGTCAGTTATTCTGTGTTTTAGAGCGCAGTGTGGTGTTGCGAACATGGTCTGTCAATTTTACGCCTTGAATACGCCTTCATTGCAAGTTGGCAAACCTTGAGTATGGACTTTTGAATGTTTGTCAAAGACCAAGTCTGGGATCCATAGTGACCTATGGATCCCAGACTTAGAATACTTAGATATTGACATATGGGAAGGATCTACATATCCATAATGTTTCGCTTGATAAAGAAAGGTTACCTTTCATAAGCTCTTTCATAAATAGATAAACTGTACGGATAAAAGCAAAATTGGCGCTTCAGCGATGACTCTGAAGCGCCAATTTTGCGCCAAAGCGCCTTTTAATTAGTTCCATAAAAACTAACAGTCATTACAAAACAGACTGAAATACAACTGCAGTGCGATTCTGTAACCATCTCACCGTGAAAACTTAGGTGAAGTAACGTGGAGCTGTCATTCCAACTAATGCTAGGGATCGACACTATTGACAGCTCACTCTAAGCTCACTTCACCTAACTTTTCACGGTGAGATTTTTACAGAATCGACTGGCTGCACAGTCTTGCGAAGACTTTTTTTTTTATTGACAATGGGCTCACTCTTGACCTCAATCCAGCCCAGAGGCAGGGATGAGATCTACGGTGGAACGAGCTTGCCCAGAAGAAGCCCTATTCACTCTCGCCCTGAAGAGATTAGGGTTGTATGAACTCGGGAATGCAGACGCAGGCAGACAATTCCACTCCTTTGCTGTGCGCATCAGAAAAGATGATGAGAAGCGCTTAGTGCGTATTTAGGGTATATTAACCAAATAGGGGTATCCCGCAGTGCGTCTGGACTCTCGATGGTAAAAAGGTGAAGGCGGGATGAGCTCATGTAGCTCTTGAGCACACTCCCCGGCTTCGTTTGCATACAAAGTTCAACTCTCCTAGTTCTGGGAAGCGGACTTTAGAAAAATTGTTTCATTTGCATCACTATTTGGAACCGTATCAAAATTTGCGAGGAAGCATTTATTTTTATTTGTTCCGACGAGAATTCACACGAAACTGCAAAAAATGGCAAACTATACTGGGGGGAAAACCATGAATCATGTTGTGAAATAATTAGGTCATTAGGTACTGTAAAAATGGAGTGATGAACTGTTTTTTTTTTTTTTTCAAAGGTTTATAAGTAAATGATGTTGACGACTAGTGTCGACAACTTTGAAGGAAACAACGCTGACGTCGGTCACGCGTACCAAGACGCTGACGATAAATGGACTTGTATTGTGTAGAATCGACGGATGAAAAATGAACGCTGGATGGATTGTGTGACTGTGTGTCTGAAAGTGAACTGGTGACTGAACAGTTGTGTGGAAATCGGTTGTCATGGTATGGGCATGTGATACGTAGGAATTAGGAAAATGTCGTGAGGAAAGTTTTGAATATGAATGTCGATGGCTATAAGAGTAGGGGAAGACCCAAGAAACGATGGATGGACTGTGTGAATGATGATATGGTTAGAAAGGGGGTAACTACCGAGATCAAACTGATAGAGAAGTATGGATGAAAAAGGCATGTTGCGCCGACCGTAAATTATTTGGGATATAAAGGGCAGGAGACTGATGACGAACTATCGCCTTATCAATAACAACATTATTAGTATCACATAACAAATATTTAATTTCATATCATTAGGGAATGTACCATTCGGGAGAGGAAATAAAAAAATACCCTATGCTCTGTCAATAATACAAGAGGTTACTCATTGTTTGTATTTTGATTGTGTAACAAAGGAATATTAATTTGCCTCGGCTTCGTTTGCATACAAAGTTCAACTCTCCTAGTTCTGGGAAGCGGACTTTAGAACAATTGTTTCATTTGCATCACTACGTTTTGATTCCTGCACCCTAATTGCGTAACACACTATCAATCTCAATCTGAATCATTTTGAAGGATATTGCTAATCCATTGCATCATAATTATGTTCGAAAAATGTGTCTGCTCAACAATGTAACGCAATGAATGTTGTTGAACTGTCAAAAACCTAGCCACTGACCAATTTTAGACGGTTCTCCAAGAATTCAAAAATAATACAATATACTCACACCTTCTTCCTATGGGGGTAGGTAGAATTACAGAAAGTCACCTGCTACGAACCTTACGTAGGTATGTAGGGCTTCGTTTACGGTCATACATGCTGTACGAGCATCGCCACATGAAATGTATTGTGTTAGTTTTTACCTTAACAAGCATTTGCTTATTCACCGATTACTTGCTTACATTCGCTAAATAAGCGTATATATAATTCGTATCCATCAACAGTCTACATACTACATCTCCCTGTACGGACAAACTGCCCGTACATTTTGGTCCTTCGAGCCGGATCGCCACTACTGGAACAAACAGTCCTGCATGCCACACAGGTACGAAGTGTTTCTGTTTACGATAGGGGATCGGATTGGCTGGTCTCAGTCAGTCAGGTTGAGAAGGCGTACAATATCGTACGTAGAGATTCGTTCGGACCCTGCGACCATTACAGGAAACATCAACATTTGGTGTTTCGGAAGCTATTACTACATCTCCCTGTACGGACAAACTGCCCGTACACATGCAACTAATCATACACGCAGGCCGGTTGTGAGTACTACGAAAAAGAAAAAGAAAGAAGATGGCAGATTGAAAGAGCATGGCAGTTGAGAATATGTCATGCTCACTTAAATGTCTCACTGATGGTGGCGCGTGTGTTGGACCATTCGGTTCCCTACAAAATGGTTGAGCTGGGTGGTGCTGATCCACGCGTCATGTTCGTGAACGGGCGCCGTTGGTTGAGACTGGTCATCTCTTAACTGCCAGGGCTTATTTTTAATGTTATATTTTAAATTGTTTCTTTTTTACACTGTTCTCACATATAGAAGCAATAAGAATAATGTACCCAGGATTTTGTAATAATATCTTGATTTAAAAGAGTGGAGTTTCTTGCCCGTTTTCTCCATAGAGATCTACGTTTTTGGAATGGGCGACTAGCTTCAACTTTCTGACTAACTGACCGACTATTTAATTTTGACAAATCAAAAGTGCCTGTAAATGGTTTAGTTGAAATAAATTATTTGAGTTTGAGTTTTGAGTTACGCACCAATTAGAATTTATTTTAATTTTTTTACTAGCCTTTCCACCTCTCTCTATCCAGAGCTGCCAAGGACATTTTTTTATTGAAGGAGTCCAGCTCATCCCGCCATCTCCGTCTGGGCCTGCCGCGATGTCGTTTGCCACTAACCGGGACCCACTGGGTCGTAAGTTTGGCCCATTGATCGTCTGACATGCGGCAGATGTGTCCGGCCCAATTTCATTAAGCGTGGCAGCTTTCCGATCAGTTATTTTAGTGATGGAACTGATTGTTGTGTTCTTAACCCGATCCAATAAGACATAGCATTGTTATTTATTAGCAACATAACATCGCGCCTGTTTTCCCCGAAGGGTTAGCCAGAAGTGTATATGCAGTACACCCCACACTCTTACACCACACTTTATTTTTTATTTCTTCAAGAACTGTGGAAACGACACTGCACCATATAATTATATCCATCACCATAAATATATATCGTGAACTCATTTCTTTGTACATCTTTCTAGTTTTAGGTTCAATTTAATTAGTGAATAAATTACGATAGTATGGCAAGATAAAGTTTGAACTCATTTCATCACGACCTTTCCACGAATAGGTCTTGACTATTTTCCATTATTTTTAAGATTACTAGCAACTCTCGCATAGTCACAGGCTATAAACCTAGTTTGGGAGTCAGGAGATAAATTAGTCTCACATGTCTGTACTTACCAAATTATTGTAATTTTTTTTTGTCACCAAGTTATAGATACTAATAAATTATTATTATTATTACTCTTCCCTCGTATAGAACCACGAACTTTATAAAAATACCTCGTACCGTGGTACAGACTGAGCACATCAATCTACTACAATTTGTCAAATTTCTTTAGTAGATTTTCAACTTTATCGCTAAAGCATAAAGTTCAAAGTGGTTTGGGAAAATTTTACAGTTTCGGGTAGCTTGATGTGCTGGCGTCTGTACATTCAAAATCAATATCACCAATCATCATCATCCGTCTAGTCTTTTCCCAACATGTTGGGGTTGGCTTCCAGTCTAACTGGACGCAGCTGAATTCCAGTATTTTACATGGAGCGACTGCTTATCTGACCTCCACAACCCAGTTACTGGGTAATACGATACCCCTTGCTAAAACTGGTAGTCAGACTTTCGGGCTTCTGACTACCCGTAACGACTGTCAAAGATCCAAAAAAAAAAAAAAAAAATTTCTTGGTACCCCTCTTTCATATTGGATGTGCTTACAAATGAGGCTAGGTCATTACTAGTATTATTATGACGTTAACGATAATGATTTATTATGCTAGTGTTGTGTTTTAATATTTATCGATATCGACATATTTAAGGCCACACTGCGTTCTAAGACACATATTACTGACGTTGCTCAAAAAGCCGCTAAGCTGAAGTGGGAATGGGCTGGCCACGTCTGCCGTATGCCTAGTGAGCTGTGGGCCAAAATAACAACCACATGCCCGGACACAGCTAAAAGGCATCGCGGCAGACCTCGTCGAAGATGGCGGGACGAGCTGGAAAAAACAAACGACCAGTGGTCGACTTTAGCCCTTGATCGAAAGAGCTGGAAGTCATAGGGCCTTTGCGAAGCAATGGGATAACGTAGGAGAACCGTAACCAGTAAGGCCAAAGTTTCAAAGTTGCGGAATTTTTGCCAAGGTCGGGATTTTTTCTCAGTAATTAGTAAGATATTTGTTAAAATTAAATTGATAGCGTCTAATAGCATCCATGACATAGTTTCAATTGACCTGGGGTCAGGATATCCGTCTTTTTTGTTTACATATATTATAAAAACCGTTATTAGCTGAGGGTCTTTTTAATTGTCTGAAGATAACTTTGTAACGGTTAATTAGACCTTGCTTTGGTTATCATTTATGTAAACAAAACAACACGTAGAATTCTAGTTCAGTGTCCAATAGTCAATTGCTAAAGATCACGGTTACGGTAAGTACTGGCGAGGAATATGCATGAATGTCGGTATGCTTTAAGAGAAATAAATGACCTAAGCATGCCAAAAGGTAACTATTTACGAAATACAATAGTATAATAACCTCGCAGACAAAAGTGTCGCACTGCAGGACAGAGACGGGTTGGCTGTTTGCGCAAATGTTTAACATTTTTTTTAAGACTCAGTACGAACACATAATCAAAATCAAAAGTCATTTATTCATATTAAGCCGAGAATCAGCACTTTTCGAACGTCAAAATTACAAAAGATAGTTCCCCAAAACCAATTCCTAGTGCTATCGCTGGGAAGAAGTGGCGCAACAAACTCCCCAGCAGCACAGCTGTCTATTCAGTTAGAAAATACATGATTGTATACAATAATAGGGGATGCTAGGTAATTAAAGTTACAAGACACAGAACATTAAATTAAATGATTTGTCATATGTCAGCTAGCCACGCCAATATACAAACAAATCTAATAAAAACTATAAGTACTCAAGCTAAAAAATAATTAATTTAAATTAAAACTTACTACCTACATAAAAGCCTCCAGGCATAAAGAGCGTGACAGCTTACATATTTATGCATTGCTGGGTTCTGTTCACACAGCTGTCACTTGAAGTCACAAATGATAAACTAGGACCATCGAAGTAAAATAAATAAATAAGTTAATACTGATAACAACAATAAAACTATGGTCAGCAAGACGACCAGTCACCACAAGCAGCACCCGTTCACGAGCATAACGCAAAGATCAGCCATTATAAAACATTACATAGAATGACAGATACACTACTCCCCGAATTCTCAAACGAAATTTACCTACATCTAAGATGTTTTAAAACGTTTCTCTCCCTCTACAAGACCTACACGTAAAATACAGAAGCAATATGTCACTAAAAATTGATTTCTGTTTACAATTCGGCTACATGATTAACAGTCGACGTCTTCAATTGAAAAATCGACGAAGAATTTTATCGATACCATCTTTTCCCCTCTCTAGAAACCCACTAATTAGTTTAGAACAATTTCGCGCCAACATCAGACGGCCCGACGCCACTCACATGTAACATTTTAGTACATTTTATAATTACTTTGAGGTAATTTCACTGAGACATTGAGACACAATTGCTGTCATAACGTGGGTCTTCGGGCGTACCTATTTAAAATTCTAGTGATCCAAATGTTTGAACTGCTATAACGTCTTTATTGACTAGCTAGCTGCGCCACGCGGTTTCACCCGTATAGGTGTCGATCCCGTGGGAATATCGGGATAAAAAGTATCCTATGTATTATTCTAATGTATAAGCTATATTACTGTAAATTTTCATCAAAATCCGTTCAGTAGTTTTTGCGTGAAATAGTAAAAAACAACCATCCATCCTCACAAACTTTCGCGTTTATAATATTAGTAGGATAAGATAATAGTAATAAATAGGATATTAGCATTCGGCTACCTTTGACCTATCATAAAAAATAATCAAATAATCCCCTTAGGAATACCTGATTATTTTTGATGTGAAATCTTCTTTAGCGGCGTTGTGCACTTTTTTTGTGATGGGTAAAAATTTTTAAACTCGCGTCAGGACACATGATCTGATCGAAAATTCGTAAGACGGAGCTCGCGTCAGGACACGCGACATGATCGAAAATTCGTAAAACGGAGGGAGATTAGACAGCATTCCAAAATATCAAAAATGCACAACGTTGATATTCAAGTTTTCACTTCTGCCGGCACTCCCGGAGTGCAACCCGTTTTTTTATTACAACCAACTAAAGGTAAGCGATGATGCAGTAAACAATGCTTGCCCAGAAGTAACCTATTCCCTCATAATCAGCCTTTAATGTTCCCACTGCTAGAACACAGGCCTCCTTTCATCTTGAGGGAGTGGGCTGATCCACCATGCGGGCCCAGTGCAGGTTGGTAGGTGTCACGTGTCTTCGAATTTTTGGTTCTAGGACATGCCGGTTTCCTCACGATGTTTTCCTTCACCGTTTTGAGAGCCATTGGGATGAAATTATTGACACGAAAGCGCCTACCTGGGTTCGAACTTCGAACCACTGACCTATGTTATACAAGTACGCTGGACTAAATATACTATACGAAATGACAGTTGTTTTTTGTGCCGATTCAAGGCGCCCCGATCGACCGTCTGAGGAACTAAAATCGACACATTGCCGCAAATGGACGTCGTTTGGTTTTGGTACGTCTCTGGTGATTTAGTTCTAAATCGTCGAATAAGACTTTTTTGTGTATTTTGTGTTTACTACGATATACATATTTAGAACATTTTTATCCTGAGAAACACAATCAGCGCATCTTGTAAACCTCGCTATCAAAAATATTAGTTTCACGGACGCTCACGTTGCTGTCAGCGCCAAAATGGCGAAAATCAAATGTCTTGATTTTGTCATCGATAGTATGAAGTCCAGTGTACTTGTTTATTATAGGTTAGTGGTTCGAACCCATGACCTATTCACCGGAGACTTGAATTTTAAGCTCTTAATAAATTACAGAGTGCATTCGTACTGTCAGTTAATAATTTCTATGAGCAATTAACCCACATGTGAGTTGACTCATAATTTGCCCGTCTGATAAGGACTTGATTCAATGTATTTATTTTGGTCAGTTGGAACGTGGAAAAATACTAAAGTTTGTGATGTTTTCTGTCAATATTTATTAGTGATAGGTAAGTTTGTATTTAATTTGATGAAAGAAAACAAGCTGGACAAAACAAACGACCAGTGGTCTACATTAGCCCTGGATCGAAAGAGCTGGAAGTCATGGGGAGAGGCCTTTGCCCAGCAGTGGGATAATGCAGGTTAACAGTCACAGAAAGAAGAAAAGGTATTTATTGTGACTCGTAATGGAAGATCACAAAGCTTTTGGTCTACTGACTTAACACGTAAAGACTGTCAAAGATCCACGAATGACAGCCGGGACCAACTTTACTTACTTTTTAACCTGATATTCCCACGGGATCGAAACTTATGCAGGTGCAGCTGCGGGGCGCAGTTTGTAATAGATAATTGCAATAAGCGTTACCTATGTATTTTGACTAAACAAAGAGAAATAAGATAACTACAGAGAAGTTTTATATGGAATGTAAGTGGACATTGCAAAATCGCATGGAAGCTTTTTGATAAACGCCGGGACTCCGAAGATTATTAACAACCGATCGATTCGGTAACCATCTCACCGTGAAAACTTGCGTGAAGTGAGCTTTCATTCCAACTAATGCTAGGGCTATGGCAACTAACACTATTGACAGTTCACTCTAAGCTCACTTCACCTAACTTTTCACGGTGAGTTTTTTACAGAATCAATCGGCAGATACAGAATACATGAAAATTGCTTGAGGGGATTTTTAATAATAATTGCACCAGGCGGACGACGCCCACAAAGCAAAGTTTGATAAAGGGAGTTACCAGATTGTCATGGAATCCCCCTTACACTAACAATTGACTTTTTGTAACTGAACAGACAGCTGTGCTGCTGGGGAGTTTGTTGCGCCACTTCTTCTTCCCAGCGATAGTACTAGGAAGTGGTGAAGGGCGAGCGTTTTTCGGGGAGTGTCTTTTGTAATTTTGACGTTCGAAAAGTTCTGATTCTCAGCCTAATTTGAATAAATGACTTTTGATTTGATGACCAACAAATGTAATAAAAACTATACGTACTCAAGCTAAAAAATAATTAATTAAAATGTAAATAAAAGATAGATAGTAAAAGGTACATAGAAGCTGTTGTTTTGCATCCTCGTCAAATTTCAGGAGGCTCTTATGAAAGACATAAATAATCAAATAAAATTACGATCCCTGGTAAATAATGAATACATACTTGTTTTTTTAGTTTTTTTTTTTAAGTTTGTCAGTATTTCAGAATAAGTACATCACTTTCAAAGAACAGAATCGCGTTATAGTATCGTATTTAGCAGCCGCGTTTTTAAATGCGTGTTCCACACATGCCGATTTCCGAAAATTAGAAAAAAAATACCTACTTATTTTATTATTGATTCGTGTCGAGAATCAGGAGCATAGTTACCTCCTTGGATTTGACGAGGATGCAAAACGACACCTTATATAATGGCGTACAAACCAGTAGGTAGTAAGGTACATATTTTTATAATACAGCATTGGTATGCAGGAACATCTATCAATGTTATCGAAAAAGTCCGCTCAACGCTGGTCACAATTCCTAAGCCCGAAAATGTTGACTGTCTGAACCAAATAAACGATCACTATTCTTCCGATGGCTATTTGCGTCGAGGACTATAGCCATCAGGAAATACAGGTAACCGAAAATGTTTCATTTTCGACTCGGAAGACAGGTTTCCGACAGCATAGGCTGTTCGTGACAATATGAGAGAGGAAGTCGAAAATACTTCAGACTTAGAAATCTTTACACTTTGATGAAATTGTGCAATTTTTAACTAAAAGAATAGCATTCATCAGTATTAAAAGGCAAGCCTTCGCAGCGTATGTCCTCGTTCCATTTTAATTTCGCATTCATTAAAACTTGCACGCTCTTCACATTAAAATCATTTAAAATGATCAGTTCATTTACAGCTGAAGCCTACTGTAATTCTTGTTTCCTCTGAAGTTATTTCCACTTAACCGAATATCAACTTTATGTTCTTAAATTTATGGTCTAAATGAAATTGATTTCAGAATGACTAGAACTAATGAAAAAATAACCAAAATGTTTGAAATTGTCCATTCATCCATTCATTTCAGCCGAAAGACGTCCACCGCTGAACATAGGCGCTACCCTAAGCACCGCCACTTCAACCGGTTCCGGGCTTCCTGGATCCAGAGGATTCCTGCGGCCTTCACAAGGTCATCTGTTCACCTTGTGGGAGGCCTTCCAACGATATGTCTTGCGGTACGCGGTCGCCACTCCAGAACCTTTCGGTCCCAACGGCCATCTGTTCTGCGAGCAATGTACCCTGCCCACTGCCACTTAACTTTGGCAATTCTTCGGAATGCAGTATAGCTTTAAATCTATATCTTGTTCCAACTCAGCCTGTTAAGAGCTGAAATTGAAGGAACGAGCATCGATCGCGACGCTTGCTTGTTGCGTGTTTGCGATTTCAGGATATTAAGTTCAGGTTTCTGTACGATGTTTTGCTTTACCCTAAGTACCTTTTAACACGCTCCTCCGCGGCTACCGGTTACCCGGTGAGACGGTACCCCAGAGAGTATTGGTAAGTCTAAGTATTCAAATCGTTCATATGTATCGGCTGACTCACACACGTACGTGGACTATATTACCAAGGGGCATCGTGTTACCCAGTCAGTGGGTTGTGACTTGTGAAGGTCAGATAGGCAGTCGCTCCATGTAAAATACTATTATTCAACATCAGCTACATCTGGTTAGACTGGAAGCCGACCCTAACATAGTTGGGAAAAGGCTAGGTAGATTGTACGGCAAATACACCGTATGAAAAGGAGTTGAATCTCTAGTCTCCGCAAATCTGGCAAACGATAACATAAACATCATGCCTTTTTTTTTGGATGGGAAATCATCAAATGACCTCTCCCGCTCTGGGCTGAGCGGAAGGGCGTGTCAGACTTTTACTGACTAAAACCAGTGCCAGGGGCCACGGTATCTCTTTCGAACAACCCGCGGCCCTGGCAGGCATCGGCCCTAGCGGACCCCGTTAGTTCGTGCTGACATCTCTTTTATCATGCCTGTCTTCTGGAAGAGAGCAGAGGTGTTTAGTGCATACACATTTAATTATAGAGGGAAGATTATTGCCATCCCACGGGCACAATTTCAGAGTCCGGTGTACTGAAACATTCTTCATGGAGAAATTGGACTACACTGTACCCACAGTCTTCATCTAACTCAGTACCCTACTCATGCTTAGTAGCAGCCGCAGCAGGAAGTAGAGCAGTGGTGGCACAGTGGTATCGAGTTGTAGGTCGTGAGTTCGAACCCCGACAGGCCCTTTATGTATTTAATTTCATCATCATTGCTCTCAAAACGGCGAAGGAAAACATCGTGAGGAAACCGGCATGTTCTAGAGAACCAAAAATTTCGAAGACTTGTTACTTCTACTAGCCCGGACGGTAGAATAAGGCCTATACTCCTCTTCACAGAGAAAAGGTCTGTGTCCCAGCAGTGGGAACATTATAGGCTGATTAAGCTAATTGGTTTGAATTTGAGCAGTGGACTTCTTTCGGCTGAAAGGATGATGATGATTTCAGTGGCAGTGTTTTAGCCAGGATCCACAGCACTCCGGGCAACGACATTTCATAAACTTATATCATTAACTCATAACATAAATCTCATCTCCCAGCTGTTTTATAATTACAATTATTACAATTCGGGCTGATAAGAGGTTAGGTACTACTTCCTTATCTCGACGTATGCCGAACAAAGAATCATTATGATGTCATCGTCATAGGCTAATTATAATTAGCGTTTGTTTCTTACATATGTATGCGTATGTAACATTGTATACCGGTCTTTGTAATACATCGCCTTTTCTCGAATCGGCACGAATTTCACGAGCCAGACGAGACAGCGGCACATGTGCTTCTAAACTGCCCGGTGGTCGCCACGTACAGGACAAAGTACTTCGGTAACCCAGGTACCCTACGCGAGACGGTCAGTAACACCAAAGCGATGCTGGCCTTCCTTGAGGAGCTGGGGTGGAGCGAGTAATCGATTTTCCCACCCGTACGCCAAATACGCGCATTTACGTGGAGTTGCTGACACCAGCCCGTATTACCTATTACCTGAGTTCCACGCCGGCTCCACACGATGGTCCCAACGCTAGTCATCCAACGTTTGGATCAAGAAAATAACATTGGCCACATCCAATTCACTGATCGATCGATTCGTACGCTCCGATGTCAACTTTATGGCGTATCGGAACATGAGGTCAGTCGCTGCGCAGTAACAAACTCATTTATATGTCAGATTGTCAGCGGGTGTGACGGGTGGGGTACTGCAAGTAGCGCACTTCAGAGCTGTCATAAAGATTTAATCGAGCTTGTACAGACGCCAACACATCAAACTACTACAATCTGTCAAATTTATTTAATAGATTTTCAACTTTATCGCTAAAATATTAGGTTCAAGGTTGATTGGGAAAATTTGTTAGTTTTGGGTAGTAGAAAGAGGCATTGGTGCAGAAGTCAGCACATCAGTGCTGACGTCTGCACCAATGCCTCTTTCATGGGTTGGTCCCAACTTTGGGACTATTATACCGTGGGATCTGTTATGATGAGTATGCACTTCAAAAACAGATCCATACGCCTTTGTTTGGCGTTGTGCAGAGTCTAGGGGGTTGACGATATCGTCAAAGTCGCGGGAAACACCGATAACATGGATGAGGGACGCACAGAACCGGGTAGTATGGCTGAATAAAGGGGACGCCTATGCCCAGCAGTGGGTGATTCCGGGCTGAAATGATGATGATAATGTGGGATCACAGCTGAAGTGGAAAATTTCAACTAACTTTTGGAGGCGACTTTTTCGTGTCGCTAGCACGACTGAATTTTATATCTTATTGGCCCAAAACTTTGCCATTTCCACGGCGGTTTGTCGCAAACTATGCTCCACCTCCCGTCCTGCCCTCTGTGTCCCAAAACATGGAGTCAAAATGACCTCTGCGCTGCCACTGACGACGCCCTGGAAGTGGCAATGTTTTTGGAGGACACTGTATATCTGACACTATGTCTCAATCATGATCCTATGTACAGGACCCGACATAATTATAGTATGTATACTTATTTGAATGAATAATGAATCTATAGTCGCACAAAGCAAAGTTGTGTGTGTAAAGTGTCACTTTCAGAGTTTCAGACTACCTCTGTACTAATTTCTTATTCTATCCATTCGTGTAACACCACACATCCCTCTCAGCATTCTCATCTCAGATCCATGTCAAAAAATATATGCTTGAAATGTGAAATATTTACACTCACACAGACAATCATTTTTGAGAATTCTATGAAGCAATAATTTACAAATGTATTTAATACTCTTTTCCCTAACTTACAGCAAAAAAAAATCAGCAAAAATCTGAAGGGTTTACAGTTGCTAAGCACTGATTAGACTCGGCATGAATCAAAATAAAACTGTGTAGGCGTAAAATAATCTGCTTGCAGCGGATGCAGCTTTGTAAATATATTTTTTACCAAGTACGAATCATACCTAACTTCACTTTGAATAGGGGATCAGTACAAGGTTTCTGCTTGGAATGTTTATTTAACTATAAACATATTGATAACCTTCAGAGTATCATTGCGCTGCGAGAAATCGTTCCCAGTGTCCGTGGATTTTCTCTATAAGTACGAATTACTCTTCTTAAGACTTCTTCATATGGCAGGCACGACTGTACCTATTTAAAATCTTGCTTTCCCACTTCCACGGTACGCCCGCGGCTAAGTTTTGGGAAAACAAATATTTCACACTAACTGCGCCCCGCGGTTTCACCCGCATAAGTTTCAATCCCGTGGGTATCGGGATAAAAAGTATCCTATATAGTATGTAGTAGTGTGTAGCAGTCAAAGTGACCTCTGCGCAGACACTGACTACGGTCGGCGGCAGCGCAGAGGTCACTGTGACCGCATGTTTTGGGACACAGAGGGCATGGTAGGAGGTGGAGCAAGGTTTTTGACAAAGCTCACACCCCACCCTACTGCCGTTCTTACTGCGTTAGTATCTACTTACTAACTACTTTACTTACTATTGAAAGTGAAGTAACATTTAGGTGAGCGTAGTGTATTAGTGACGAAAGCCAGCTTATAACGACTTCATCTAATTAGAAAAAGGTCATAAAGTATGATAAATCTACTATATAAAAATAAGTCGGGTTTTCCTTCCTGACGCTATAACTCCAGAACGCACGAACCGATTTCCACGGTTTTGCATTCGTTGGATAGGTCTCGGGCTCCGTGAGGTTTATAGCAAAGAAAATTCAGGAAAAATAGGAGTAGGGTAGGAGTAGGGTAGGAGTAGGGTAGGAGTAGTGTAGGAGTAGGGTAGGAGTAGGGTAGGAGTATGGTAGGAGTAGGGTAGGAGTAGGATAGAAGTAGGGTAGGAGTAGTGTAGGAGTAGGGTAGAAGTAGGGTACAAGTAGGGTAGGAGTAGTGTAGGAGTAGGGTAGGGGGTAGCACACCACGCGAACGAAGTAGCGCCGGGCAGCTAGAAATAATTTATATGGCAAAACAACGTTTGCCGGGTCAGCTAGTATCACTATAATTCTCCTGCCCTTATCGCAATTTATTTGTGGTCGATGTCTCTTTCTTCCATACCTACTTCTCTATCATTCTTCATCTCGACAGTCACCCTCTTTCTAACCATATCATCATTCACACAGTCCATCCATCGTTTCTTTGGTCTTCCCCTACTCTAATAGCCATCGACATTCGAACTCAAAACGTTCCTCAAGACATTTTCTTCATTCCTCCGTATTACATGCTCATACCATGACAACCAATTTTCACACAACTTTTCAGTTACCAGTGTCACTTTCAGACTTCCTCTGTACTCATTTCTTATTCTATCCATTCGTGTAACACTACACATCCCTCTCCGCATTCTCATCTCAGACAGATCCATGTCAAAAAATATATGCTTAAAATCCTACCTACTTATAAACGCGAAAGTTTGTATGGATGGATGGATGTTTGTTAGTCTTTCACGCCAAAACTACTGAACGGATTTGGATGAAATTTGGCACACAGATGGTTTATAACCAGGATACTATACACACTATACCTACACTATATAGGATACACTAGGATACTTTTTATCCCGATATTACCACGGGATTGAAACTTATGCGGGTGAAACCGCGGGGCGCAGTTAGTGTGAAATATTTACAGTCACATAGACACTCATTTTTTAGACTTCTATGAAGCAATAATTTACAAATGTATTTAATACTCTTTTCCCTAACTTACAGGAAAAAAGAATCTTGACTCACCCACCATAAGTCTAACCGCCATACTAAAACCATCGCTAAAAATACACCATAGAGACATAACATTCCATGAGTCATAGACTACGGCGCCCATGGGGAATGGCGATCAATCACGATAGCAGTCCACTCCTACCGGGCTTGGCTATGGTGTAGGGGGCCCATAAAGGTCACACCACGCCTTGTGAAAGTTACTGGCTATTTTTATACGGGCCATTTAATGTAGGGTGGATAATGGTTTGGGACATCTAATAGAGCTATATCTTTTGTACATACAGGCATAAACTCAAGCCTTCTTCCCACGGGGGTAGGCAGGAACTACAGAACGACTTTTTTATGTATGGCATCTTGAAAGAAAGAAAGAAAGAAAAAGTATTTATTGCGACTCGTACAGGATCATAAACTAAACTAAACTAAACACAGTTAAAAATAAAAATAAAACAAATTATATAATTTAAAAAAAAAAAAATAACAAAAGGAAAAATGAAAACAAAGTCCTATACGAGGCCAAAAGGCTCCTATCTCAGCATGATGCTTCGACATTTAAAAAATAAATGTCGCAGCGCTGGTATTCTGATAGGGCCCGCTGTGATGTCACGGGCAATTACAGTAATAAATAAATAATAAAATAGATATAATTATGTAAAATATAGCAATAAAATAAATATTGTTTCTTTTTATTTTTTTAATTCGCGCCAGACGTAACCTCATCACTTGTCTATGCCCTGAGTGTCAGAAGCACTCTGTGGCATTGTTGTGACAAGTGAACGGTCGCATGCGCCGAAAATAAAAACCCGGCGAAAATAAATAAATACACTATACATTACGGCTGTGTAGTCATGTAGTGGAACAGTATTACAATGAAAATACAATAAAAGTGGAATTTGGAAAATGGAGAAATAGAAATAAACTAATGATGAGAGTGCTATCGAGTTATAACTTTTAGAAACAAATGACAGACAACGAAACAAAACATTGTGTCGGCATTATTAATTCGTCTATAGATGCTGCCAGTAAAAGCGCGGAATAAAGAACGTTTTGAATTATCGAACATTAACCTATCGAACACAAAAACAAGATGCGAAACAAATGCTGCCTGTTCAGTGAACAATCGCCGCAAAACGCTCGGACCACCAATGCCACCTGCGTGCACATCAAGGGTAGGTTCAGAGTTTGTTATCTTTTTGTAGCTGCAGTAGATGCTGTTTAAATTTTAGTCTAAACGCACCAACTTCACGCATACGCAACGCAAACGCACAATCTTGCAGATCGTTGTCGTCTGCTTAACCGGGCTTTTTTTTTTTTTAAATGTTGCCCCACACTAGGAATTTCTCCTGTGTCGTGGGTGCGTTTACAGACACATAAACTCACATACACAAACAGCCAGACCCGGAACAACTAATTGTAGGTCATACAAATATTTGTTCCGTGCGGGAATCGAACCCGCGACACGCAGCGCAGCAGTCAATCGCTTAACCACTGCGCCAACCTGCCGTCATGCTTAACTGGGCTTGTCTGTGGATTCCTCTTAAAATAAGGCCTCCAGCCAAACTAAGCGACTACACGCTAAGGGCACCCCCTGTGGGGTACGGACCTCGGCTTAGGGCGTCGCTGGGAGAGGGCAGCAAGGGACGGGCTGGATCGGAATTATTTAGGGACGAATTTAAAAGTACAGGCTCAGCGGCCCGGGCTGGCTCGAGCAGGGGTCGGGGCGGCTACAGAACGCTACCTGCTGCGATCCTTACATATACTCCTTTTGTCTCGTTTTCGGTCATACATAAGGGGGTCTACTCCGAAGTAGTATCGGCCGAATGTACGGCCGTTTCCTGCTACGAAGTTACTATTTGGTTCGGTCGGTCCCGATCCTACACACCTACACTCTTTCGAATGTTGACTATGGTCCCGACCCGACTGAACCGATCTGAACTTTTTTCGCATTTTTCAATAATATTGGGTTCGGCCATCTGTCGGTCCGGTCCGAACATTCGCACTTTGCACTTCGGAGCAGGGCTCCTGGTCATACACGCACGCCGGTTGCGAGCACTATATGGTCACTAATTATATCTCTTTCTTTCAGATAAAACAAGAAAATGTAAGTGTAAGTCATTAACTGGGTTGTGGAGGTCAGATAGGCAGTCACCCCGTGCAAAATACTGGTAATCAGTTGTGTTCAGTTAGACTGGAAGCCGCGACCCCAACATAGTTGGGAGAAGGCAGGCAGATGGTGATAATGTTGGTGTAGTTCTGATCTTAAAGTCAGGTGATGATTGGTCAGGGTTTACTAATATTTGTGTATATACATAAATATTAGTAAACTTTCAACTAAAGCGTGTTCAAACTCTGTATGAAAAAAATCCATTACCAAAATTAAAACACATTTAGGCACTTTTCCAACATAACACATACGTTACGTCGGATTTTGTAATACGTTAATATAAGAGGCTACGCATTGCCATACAACGTGGCAATGCCGCCAGTGTCTTGGGTACATTACCAGTCGACAGGGATACGGAGAAACTTTTCGATGTCATATTTTTGTGTGGAAATCGGTTGTCATGGTGTGGGCATGTGATACGGAGGAATGAGAAAGAGTAGGGAAAGATTATTTGAACTGTATGGCCTTAAGCCGTATATTAACACGGATACTTTTAATAAGTATGTTGCTACTTATTCTAAAACTTTTAGAAATATCTGCAAAGCAGCTAAAGCTTCATTTATTAGTAACAAGGTTAAATCAGCAGACAATAAAATAAAGACAGTTTGGAGAATTATTAACAATGAAACGAACAGGAACAAAACACGTAATACTGATTACACTCTGAACACTTCCCGCGGTCTAATTAGCGATAGCATCGATGTTGCTCAGGAATTTACAACTTTCTTTACCAATATCCCAATTAAAACTACAGAAACTTTAAATTCCTCGCCCGCACTTGCTATTGAATTATTAAGAGCGAATGTTTCAGCCTGTACTGTGGAATTTAAATTTAAACATATTAACCCTATAGGCATTATAAAAGCATTTAAGCAACTTAAGATCAAAATTACCGAAGATCTGTGGGGCATGTCTACTAAAGTCTGTCAATCTATTATTGAGACAATTGCACCCTACTTAGCTTTAATATTTAATTTGTGTGTAGATCAAGGGGTATTCCCGGATTTAATGAAGTTCAGTAAGGTTATTCCACTTTTTAAATCTGGGGACAGCAAAGACACAAATAATTATAGACCCGTATCGGTTTTGCCGGTTTTCAGCAAGGTGTTTGAAAAAGTAATGTTGGATCAAATGCTCAATCATTTTAATCGTAACAACATCCTACACGATCAACAGTATGGTTTCACCAAAGGACGTTGTACAACAGACGCCGGTGTCACTTTATTAAAACACATCTTTGACGCATGGGAAGAGGCACAAGATGCAATAGGTATCTTTTGTGACCTATCCAAGGCATTTGACTGCGTTAATTACGAAACACTGCTTTTGAAACTTGAGCATTACGGACTGGGTAAACTAGCTCTTAACTTAATAAAATCATATTTAAATGATAGATTTCAGCGAGTCCAAATAAACGGTGTGAATTCATTGGGGTTAAAAGTCAAAATGGGTGTACCGCAGGGCTCAATATTGGGGCCGTTCCTATTTTTAGTATATATAAATGATTTACCTCATTTACTAAAAACCCGACCACAAATGGTGTTATTTGCTGATGACACATCACTGATTTTTAAAGTAGACAGACGTGCACAAGAGCTTGACGACGTAAATAACGTTATGCTTATGGTCCATAATTGGTTTACTGTAAATAATTTAGTATTAAATGAGAAAAAAACTAAATGCATTAGATTCGCTTTACCAAATGTTAGAAGTGGTTTATGTCACGTTGTATTGAATAAGGAGATACTTGAATTCGTCGAAAATACGGTTTTCTTGGGGATCACGCTTGACTCAAAGCTGCAGTGGGGTCCTCACCTAACATCACTTGCAGGGCGGCTAAGTTCAGCCGCTTACGCTGTTTGGAAAATCCGTCAATTAACAGACGTGGATACCGCGAGACTGGTCTATTTTAGTTACTTCCATAGCATCATGTCTTACGGTATTTTGCTGTGGGGACGAGCTGCAGATATTGATTCTATCTTCATTCTGCAAAAGAGGGCTGTCAGAGCCATCTACAATCTCAGCAGACGCGAATCTCTAAGAGAGCTGTTTAAAAAAATTAACATCATGACGGTTCCTTGTCAATATATATTCGAAAACATTATGTACGTTCGAAAAAATCTACATCTTTTTAGTAAGATAAGTGACAGGCATAATTTTAACACTAGGAATAGGAACAAACTAGATCAACCGCGCTTCAGATTGTCTAAAGTAAAAACTTCTTTTATGGGGTACTGTGTAAAATGTTATAATAAAATACCACTCGATATTCTTCAACTAAATGAGAAGAAATTTAAAACATGTATTAAACGCACACTATGTAGACAAGCATATTATAAGTTGGATGAGTATATACTAGATAAAAATGCTTGGCTTAATGCTGGTCCTGCTCCACAGGCAGTTGGGCTCACTAGTTGATCACAATTTCTATATTTTGGAGGAGATGCTTCCCCTTTTTATTTTTGTTTTTATTTTTGTGTTTCTGACATTATGAATTTAATGTTTATTTTATTCAATCAAGATTAATTTTGAATACTTCACTATTAAATACCTCTTCCAGATTGGTAGTAACTTTTTATATATTTTTTTTTCTTATCTTATATTTTTAGTCAGAAAGTTGCAAACTATAGTTTTGTATAATTTAGAAGCATTTTTAAAATTTTGTAAATGTAAGAACCATGGATCCGTTTTTTATGATATTTTGATTTTGACTTGAAAGAGCATGGCAGTTGAGAATATGTCATGCTCACTTAAATGTCTCACTGATGGTGGCGCGTGTGTTGGATCATTCGGTTCCCTACATAATGGTTGAGCTAGGTGGTGCTGATCCACGCGTCATGTTCGTGAACGGGCGCCGTTGGTTGAGACTGGTCATCTCTTAACTGCCAGGGCTTATTTTTAATGTTATAAATTGTTTCTTTTTTTTTTACATTGTTCTCACATATAGAAGCAATAAGAATAATGTACCCAGGATTTTGTAATAATATCATGATTTAAAAGAGTGTCCGTGGAGTTTCTTGCCCGTTCTTCTCCATAGAGATCTACGTTTTTGGAATGGGCGACTAGCTTCAACTTTCTGACTAACTGACCGACTATTTAATTTTGACAATTCAAAAGTGCCTGTAAATGGTTTAATTGAAATAAATGATTTGAGTTTGAGTTTGAGTTTGAGTTTGAGGAAAATGTCGTGAGGGGAGTTTTGGGTATGAATGTCGATGGCTATAAGAGTAGGGGAAGACCAAAGAAATGATGGATGGGCTGTGTGAATGATGATATGGTTAGAAAGGGGGTGACTACCGAGATGACGACTGGTAGAGAAGTGTGGACGAGAAAGACATGTTGCGGCGACCCCAAATATGTTGGGATAAGGGCAGGAGACTGATAAATATGTTTAGCCCAGGATCGAAAGAGCTGGAAGTCATGGGGAGAGGCCTTTTTCCAGCATAATGCAGGGTAACAGTAACAGAAATAGTGTACAGTAGCTTAATTATTTGTCTAATTAAACCTTGAGATAAGCATTATTTAATTTGACATTTATTAAAATCACAATACACATTTTTCTTCAAAGATATCTACGCAGCCGTTCCGGTTCGCTTCTAAAAGCGCAATTTATAACAATATACAAAGAGATACTGTACCATACTTTATAGATAACGGAGGTAAACATAGGTACGTCATTATGTGACGTAAGATATATCAGGTCTGTTTACCCTGAAGGGCAGACAGAGGTGTTTAGTTTACACACGTTTTGTATTTAATCAGTTATGCCTAATTGCCGTTAATTAGGCTGAAATCTAGACTCCAGGCTGCTCCGGAGAATTTATTTATTTATTTAAACTTTTCGCACAAAAAGGTACAAAGGCGGACTTAATGCCTTAGGCATTCTCCACCAGTCAACCAAGGGTGGTGAAGAGATTTCGTAATATTAAGCCTGTAATCAACCGCTTTACTTGGTGTAAATAATTTCATCACCACTGCTCTCAAAACAGTGAAGGAAAACATTGTGAGGAAACCGGCATGTCCTAGAACCAACATTTCGAAGACATGTGACATCTACCAACCCGCACTGAGGAGGCCTGTGTCCCAGCAGTGGAAACGTTATAGGCTGATTATGCTAAGCCTGTGGTCTCCGAAGGGTTAGGTTGAGGTGTTCCTATAGAACAACCACATTTCGCCAGTTATGTTCACTCACGAGCAAAAGTATGTATACACTCGGCTTTATTCAAAAGCGATTTACTCCTTTATTTTTTGATGGAATTTTATGTTGTTACGAACATAGCATTTTCGAACCCTTAGTTTTATCTAATGTGTCATATTTCAACGTTGCATTCGTTATTTCACGAAAAAATCGCAATTGAAAGTTGCCAAGTGTTGACATATTGGTGCTCGTGACTGTTTAAGTCCCATGTAATAGGGGTCAAGCCTATTGCAATCAATGTGGGACAAATCAAGACTCCCTACAGAGAACTTCCAAAGAAAGAAAAAGAAAGAAAAGAATATTCTGCACAAAAAAAAACCGCACAATTACAACAAAAAAATAATAATATTAAAAAAAAAATAAGAAAAAAGACTTAAGATACACTTAGTCAAAAGACTCGTACTCAAGCATAAAAATGTTGCAAAGGAAAAAAATCAATAGCACTGCTTGGAATTGAGGGTGGAAATCGAAACCAAACCGGACACTCAAAGACACTGTGTCGTGTAAGTTAGTCTCGGCGTTTTTCCTTACGGCCGATTACCTCTTATTACAAAACAAAATCTCACTTTAGTTCTAGCCTTAACCTCTGAGCCAGTGTTTGTATTTCGAACTCTGACAACTTAGCACCGAACTTAGCTGTCATTTTTGTATAAAGAACTGCATTTCTGCAACAGTTAAGTCCTTAATTCAATAACTGGCGCGGTGGTTTAAACCTGTGCTGTGTAACCATCTCACCGTGAAAACTTAGGTGAAGTGAGCTGTCATTCCAACTAATGCTAGGGATTGACACCATTGACAGCTCACTCTAAGCTCACTTCACCTAACTTTTCACGGTGAGATTTTTACAGAACCGATCGGCATCTAAAGAAAAACCTCGTTTTGTAATACGGCATAACCAATTGTTAAAAATAGTAACTAATGGTTAAATTTTTGCAAAATGTGTGACCATTAACAATGATATTATATCATTCGATAAACTAAAAATTGATCAAAAAACACATTTTGCAAAAATTTAACCATTAGTTACTATTTTTAACAATTGGTTGAGTTTAACTACGGATCAAAAAACCGGCTTTAGTCAGTCCCCTGACTCCCCCTACCCTTAGTCAGATAGGAACAGACAACCTCACCCAGTTTAAAAAAATGTCGTCAATAGCGCTTTTTTATAGCGAGCTTTTTTATAGCGCGCTTTTTATAGCGAGCTTTTTTTACAGCGCGCTTTTTCATAGCGCGCTTTGTCATAGCGCGCTTTTGAATTTTCAACGCTGACGCTTGTCAGCGTTGAAAATTCAAAAGCGCTCTTTAGTTTAGGCAATACATTTGGATATCGCTAAGTGCAAACGAGTATTCACTAGGAATAATACTGTAGTCTTTTTATTATTGTAGAGACATCCTTTTCTATCAATCCTGGTACCAAATGATGCTGATGGTAATTTGAAAATCATGGCATTCTCGAATAGTTCTTGAAGAGTCATAATTATCTTCAAGAACGATTTGAAAAGAAGATCGCAGTATGTGGTTAGCACACAGGAATTCACTCAAAACTATTCATCATTTGCCTATTATTTCACCAACTTAATTGGGCTCAGCTTAATGTCTAACCAGAACCAGAAGCAGCTAATTACCAATATATTACATGGAACGACTATTTATATTCTCTTGACAAAATTCCTTCGTCGAATTTTAGGAAAACTACAAAAGATGACGCGGTATCTTTTGTACTGGGAAACTGGGAAATAAGGTGAATCACCTCCGATGTATGTAAGCCTAGTACAATTTGTTGTCAAATCATGTCAATAATTATGACTGCATAACATAACATCACGCCTGAATTCCTCGAAGGGTTAGGCAGCGGTGCACCTAAATTTGAATCGCGACATATTCGCCAAAAATGTAAACAAATATGAGTTTATGGAAAAACAACTTTAATTCCCAGACGATAAAGTTCAGTTTACGCTACCACTTCAAACATTTTTATAACTTTTTCAATAGTGCTAGTTACTCGGAAATCAACTTAATTGCCATTAAAATAAAGTTGATATTTGTTTAACTTGAAATAACGTCAATTAGAAACGAATAAAATTTGAATTTACATATATATAATAAACCCACATTTCACCAGTTATGTTTAAGTCCCATGTAGCGAAAAGTGATCCTATAAGGGTTCCGTTTTTTCCTTTCGAGGTACAGAACCCTAAAAAAGAATGACCCCAAATAAATTGGGATAAGGGCGGAGAATCATGAAAAAGTAAAAGTTTAAAATGTTCGTAATAGTCTGAATAAAGTTCTTAGAGAAAACAAAATTGAAAAAGGGAACAGACGCCAGCACAACAAGCTACTACAATATGTCAAATTTCTTTAATAGATGTTCAACTTTATTGCTAAAGCATTAGGTTCAAAGTTGATTGGGAATATTTGACAGTTTCGGGTAGCTTGGTGTGCTGGCGTCTGTAACCGAAAATATTGGAAAGTTCTTTTTTCTTTGGACAGAACAACAGTCTGTAGGGTCAGCTTATTTAATAATATAAAGATGAATGACCTCATTACCTTTACTTGTATCCATTCGCCACAGGAGGTAACGCTCATAAAAACGTTGTTATATAAATAAAACTGATTGTATTCAAATAATCAGCTCATTAGTGCAAATATCCAAGTTAAGCAGCACTTTTTGATAACACCGAAATATTCCAAATCACTTTTATAGTTCCAAAAAGCGTTTGAAATATTTTTCTTTGGTATTGATTTTATTTCACAAATCACTTAAGCACGTTCTTTTGTTTATAAACTCACATTTTGTCCTGAATATGTTTTGTGTATTTCCTCGCATTATGGCACTTATCACTGTTGGGCCAAATTTGGCACTGGTAATCACTTCACTTTTAAAAATGACCCTTAAGTCAAAATGGACACCTAGTATGACGTCTTTAGATAGAAGAAATATAAACAGATGAAAACACTAATTTCCCATGGAGCTAGGCAGAAACTACAGCACGCCACCTGATGCTAACACACAAATTTTCTTCACAAAAAAAAAATAATTACCCTTCGTCTCAAACAAAACACTTTTTTTTTAAACACCACACTGTTCAACTTCCCTCTTTTTATGTATTTTTTTTTGTCAGATACATTTTTTACGGTATATGTTTCTTAACCGACTCAACATAAAAAGGGTAGTGGGTTTACGTGATTCGGACGCGCACTGGTGGCGGACTAGCGAAATGAAACGTGTTGAAGCATGCGGCCGTGTAAAGCAAGTTTACATGGCGCTGAGTTGTAAGAGAGACTGGAATAGTTTTTAAGGGGTATGGTTTATATTTTTGTTCGAGGATTAAGTGAGATAGTGGGTCAACGCGAGCCTAACAAAATAAAAAATAAAAAACAACAAACATTTCAATAACCTCGTTGTAAAACTATTAAAAGTACTGTCATTTACGAAATTTGTGAAGAAATGTTTTTTTTAAGTTTCATAAAATAATCAAAAGTTTCCTTAAAGGATTCTCTAGTTAGTTAGCACGTCTCTCTCTCTTGTATTAGGTAATATTCGTTATAAAAGTTTAATTTTGCCCTTGTTTATATTTCTTCAGGTTATGGGCCCAGCACGCTTCCACTGCGCAATATCCTTCAAAATGATTCAGATTGTGATTGATAGTGTTGACGCAATCAATGTGCTGATGCAGCTGAATACAAGTCTTTCACATTGGAGCGGTATGCTGCACTGTTTGACGTCATAACGTCAACGCCGGCTGCCGCTGAAAACCAGCGCTGGGGCTCTGTCTCGTATAGGGTCTTAGCATTATGCTGAGCGATGGCCATTTTGCGTGGATGTGACGCATGTTTTCCCCGAATTTTATTTGTGTTCTTTTTATTTTATGCGTCATGTTTGCTGCAAATAAATGTATTCTTTCTTTCTTTATTATATAGTCTTTGTAATAAAACTCGCCTCCATGTGAACAGATCTCCATTACATACCACGATTCGTTAACACGTGAGTCAGTGCAGATAATTATTGTTATACGTTATACAACAGATAACAATGTGTACACGAGTAGAGAAGATTGTCATTTAGTCAAGTCAACGGTCAAATTTTTGAATGCTATTCAGTTTAAGGGGTCGTCAGAAGCCCGAAAGTCTGACAATCAGTCTTAAGCCACCGGCACATTACTGTGTTGTGTTGTGTCGTGACGCGGAATACACCAATCAAACGAATCGGTTCAATACTACATAAAATCACAACGAGTTTTGATTGGCTAAAACTGCGTCAAAAGGCGACACGACACAACACAGTAATGTAAATCCAGCCTTACCCAGTAACTGGGTTGTGGAGGTCAGATCGGCAGTCAATCAACCAACGACCATAAAGCCGTTGCAATCAATTAATCAACTCAGTAGTTCCAGAGATTAGCGCGTTCAAAGAAACAAACACACTCTTCAGCTTTTCTATTAGTATAGATTTAAAAGTTCTTCTAGAAATCAAGTATTAATTACAGCTTACGGGCTGATTTTTCAATCGACAGATAATTTTTATTCGTGGAATAAAATTGACGTCTAACAGATTTTGTATGGAAAAACTGTCAAAAATTCAAAATTATTCCTCGGATAAAATTATCTGGCGCTGGAAAAATCAACCCTTAAGTACGTATTAACAAAGCTATTTTTTAATCCAAAAATTCACATTAACCTCCGAGTATTTTTACGTGTTTTCTTACTTTATCACTAGAAGGTTTTGGAAGGACTTGGGAGATTTCGGAAGGTCATCCCCGCCTTACCGATCGCCATGTAAACCGCTGCTACGTCACTCCGTGCTCCTCATCCACGTGAGTCAGAGATAATAACTATTACACAATAGATACGGCTGTCTGTGCATATGTGGGGGCAAAAGTGTTAGATATAATGAGATGAACTAATTAAAACTGTGTAAAATATAATTGATAAAAAAAATATGGAAAATTTTGTATGAGTAGCATAAGCAGTCTGTAATGTTCCCACTGCTGGGACACAGGCCTCCTCTCTGTGAGAGAGAGTGGGCCGTAATCCACCACGCGGGCCCAGTGCGGTGGTAGAGGTCACATGTCTTTGAATTTTTGGTTCTAGGGCATGCCGGATTCCTCACGATGTTTTCCTTCACCGTTTTGAGAGCAGTGGTGATGAAATGATTTACACAAAGTAAAGTGCCCGCTTGGGTTCGAACCCCTGACCTACAACTCGTATGTCGCGGCCGTTACCACTGGGCCACCATCGTATGAGAAAATAATAAGTTGTAAGTAACTACAATCCGACCGTCGACAGAAAGCGTTTTTGACACCTGCCAGTTTCGTAAAAACGAATACGTGTTTTGAGCATTTGATCTTTATTTGTTACCTACTAGAATTTCAGCAGCATCCTAATTGGGTAACACACTTTCTATCACAATTCAAATCATTCTGAAGGATATTGCTAATCCATTGCTTCATAAATTATGTTCGAAAAATCTGTTAAAAACGTATTATAACGCAATGAATGTTGTTGAACTGTCAAAATGAAAACCGTTGTTACTGATAGTGTGTTAAGCAATTACTCCGCTGGTCCAGTGAAGGCTTCAGCAGAGCCTTGAACGTTAATTATTTTTTGTCTGAAACAGTAATCTGAGCTAAAAAGGTTTTACTGACGAAACCCACAAAATGTTTGTTACATATTCATTTACTTATACCCTGTCCATTCGGTAAACCGTTTTTTGACAGATGGAACTAGTGATTGCAGCAACACACAATACATTGACTGATACACGTACGGTAATATATTATAATGCCATTTATTTATAAGATGATTCAATAAGATAAGGCAGTTTATATATATATTTTAATACGCATTTTAAAGCTAACTTTTACGTAATCTGGAATATGTACGTTCTTAGACAGCTGTCAAAAAACGGTTAATATAATGGACAGGCTATACATATATAGACTTCAGACATGATGAGATCGCGTAGGTAGAAACCTACGAAATAAACCTACAATTTCGGCCATCGCGACCAATCTCAGCGAAGACTACCCTTCGACGCTGAAGGTATTAAACTGCACAAGTGTGTGCGCAGACACAGGTGCACTCTCTCTTCCTTCACTCTCATAGTCCGATGGGACGGTAACCCGACACGACCGGGAAGATGGCGCAGGACCAACGGCTTTACGTGCTTTCCAAGGCACAGGGGTATCGCACCGCCAAATTCCACCAAACTCCGGGCTGCTTCTGAGTAATTCCAGATGGAAAACCCCATTTAACACTTTGCCCGACCTGGGAATCGAACCCAGGACCTCATGCACAGCAGTAGCGCTTACGACCATTACACCAACGAGGCGAGGTCCAGTTGAAAACCAGCGTCAGGCACTAGTTGTCTGGCATTTTTGCTGAACTGGGCCTTTTTGGTGCAGCCGTGAGGAACACTTTCCTGCTAATTTCTTACATCGGCCTTTATATTTTCTGTTTGATTATTATTTATTTGTTGCTATCTGGCGTGTCTTTAAGTCTGTGCTAAATAAATGTATTTTCTTTCTTTTCTATCAAATCAGGACAGAAACTGAACTTCTAATCTGAGCTAAAACGGTTACTGACGAAACCCATCAAGTGTTTGTATTTCGTTTACTAAACGTCAGATTTGATGACGTAGGACCAAACCTACGTAAAAAGAAGCAGTTTCGTCAACAAAGCGAACTATGGTTTATTTTTAACCGTTTGCGCATAGAATTGATGAGTTCCGCTTTGGCAATATTGTTGTTTGAAGTAGAACAGGTCATTTGTAATGTTTAACTGAAGTAGGTTGATTTAAATAAGAAGTTAAAACTAGGCAGCTAATCGCTTTGGCATAATCAGCCTATAATGTTCCCACTGCTGGGACACAGGCCTCTCAGCGAGAGGGAGTGGAGGTTATCCAGCACGCGGGCCCAGTGCGGGTTGGTAGATGTCACATGTCTTCGAATATTTGGTTCTAGGACATGTCGGTTTCCTCCGATGTTTTCGTTCACCGTTTTGAGAGCAGTGGTGGTGAAATAAATTACACAAAGTAAAGCGGCTGTCTTGGTTCTAAACTAGGAACTTCAAATGGCTTTGCTTGAATCTAAAAAATCATGTTTTGAAATAGTAAACGTATTTTACTGGAGTTTTTGTTGTGATATGAATGTAATGACGGCCTGTCCCATGTCTTAGAAACCCAAAGAGTATGTCACCCACCATCATCTGTCTGCCTTTTCCCAACTATGTTGGGGTCGGCGTCCAGTCTAACCGGATGCAGCTGAATACCAGTATTTTACACGAAGCGCCTGCCTATCTGACCTCTACAACCCAGTTACTGGGTAATACGATACCCTTGGTAAGACTGGTTGTCAGACTTTCGAGCTTCTGACGACCCGTAACGACTGTCAAAGATCTAAGAATGACAGCCGGGAGCAACGGCTTAGCGTGCTTTCTGAGGCACGGAGGGGTCTTGGTGTGTAAAGATGGTCACCCATCCACAGACCAACCGCGGCAAGCGTAGCTCAACCTGATCGATCGCGGTGTAGCTGTTATAAGGTCCAGGCTGTCGTTCATGGATCTTTGACAGTCGTTACGGGTCGTCAGAAGCACGAAAGTCTGACAACCAGTCTTACCAAGGGGTATCGTATTACCTAGTGACTGGGTTGTAGAGGTCAGATAGGCAGGCGCTTCGTGTAAAATACTAGTATTCAGCTGCATCCGGTTAGACCTGAAGCCGACCCCGCCATAGTTGGGAAAAGGCAGGCAAATTATGACCTATCTACTTATTCCGTTTCAAGAATAAGTCAAAGTTAATAACAGTATCTCAGGATCATTGTTTCATAATAGCCACTTTATAGTCATTACTGTCATCCTAATTAAAATCAATACAATTAACATCACGATACAAAAAAAAACCCATCAAATAAATCAATGCCAACACTTTTATCTTCGTCTGTACACAACCTTCCATCTCTTTCTACCACAAGCAAAAAATACAACTATCTCCGTCACACCGTGAATTGTGAACTACATTTTGACTAGACCAAACACTTTTGCACTTAATTTCTTTGATGTTACAGTTTATTTTGCTTTAACAGTCGTTGAACTACATTGTTGTGGTTCATCAAAGTAACTTGCACTTTAAATGTAATTGATTTAAAGTTTATTTTAGATTGAAAATAAAATGTTTATGATGAGTAATTGTTTTAAAACAGTATGATGATAATTGAATGGTGCAAAGCAGAGGTAGGTACTAGTATTGTTCTCAGTAAGTTCATAAATATTTGCCTGTTTACCCGACTCCGGCAAAGGAAGGAAGGGTTCTGTTTTTTTTTCTACCTTAGCCTGTGTTTGATATTCAGATGAAACCTCTGAATAAATAATATCAGTATTGAGCCCGTGCCTCGGAAAGCACATTAAGCCGTTGGTCTCGGCTGACATTCGTGGATCTTTGACAGTCGTTACGGGTCGTCAGAAGCCTGTCTGAAAATCAGTCTTACCAAGGGGTTTCGTATTACCCAGTAACTGGGTTGTGTTGTGGAGGTCAGAGGGGCAATTCTCATAATTTTAAGAACGTTCACAGTCTGGTCTCAGTCTCAATATGTCAAAAAATACTTATACTTTCCCTACTTTTTGACTAATTTTTGACATTTGTTTGTCGCCGAGATGAGACTGCTGACTGTGACTAGATTTTGAACGTTTTAAATTACGAAGAATTGGCCTTCAGCAGATAGGCAGTCGCTCCATGTAAAATACTGGTACTCAGCTGCATCCAGTTAGACCGGAAGCCGACCCCAACATAGTTGGGAAAAGGCTAGCTATTGATGAGTATTGAGTTGAAGCCAAAAAGTAGTTTTTTTTTATGTTACGTTCAATTCTGATAGCCTACCCAATCATGACTAAATTAACACTAGCAGAATTGGGAAAACCAATAAAAAAACCATTCGTTACTTATTTAGTTTGTTAACTTACGAAATAAAGTTATCTTACTAAAAATAACAGCTTACTTAAGATTTTACAGCAGATTTAACTAATTAAAGACTCAATCAGACATTAAAAACTACGGGAATCAATGTCCAAGTTGGACGAAAAAAGTTTTAAAGATTACCACACCGCCAACGCCATCTCTGAGTTTATCCTTGAACTACCAACTATGAAAGGTTACTTAAAGCTTCCGATACTCGCCGCTAGGTACCACTGGTATTATGTTCCACAGATTGAAATATGTAATTGTTCCTTGTTGGGTACCTATTATTATTTATGGTTAGCACGGTTATTATCCTGCCTAGGTAGGTAAATTATTACCTTTTTTATGGTGTCATAAAAAGTATAGCACAACTTGTGAATATAGATGGTTTTAAATAACGAAATAGCCCGCAAGAAAGGAAACACATTCTTTTGTTTTTTGACTTACGCGATTTAGTTTAGTTATACCAACGACACGGCCCATGCTTCACGCGGTTTTTACGACTTGCCAAAACTTATTAACTGCGGTGAACTGATATATTTTATGTGTGAGAAACTAGGTATAATAAACTGTGGTAAAAATATTAGCCAGCCAGTAAGGTGGTAACGACGCAGACGCTTCAGGGTATACCGTACACCGGACGTACATTTTAGCAACGCAACTCCGTGGAAGCAAACTAAATCCTAAATCAAAAGTGGTGCAATATATTTTTGACTGATGGAAAGTTATCCGCCTACTAGAGTTTATAGACCTTTGCAACATCATTATCATGGGAATTCGGCTTTGGAATTGGGTTCCGCATTGTAGTTGTCGATAGAGATGTTTTGAAGTCTAATGTGCATGTCAGCGACACCTATGGTTATCATCCGTTCGGATTTGTACGGCATTTTACCCCCCCGTCCGGCCTTTACGTTTCGTTTCTACGGACTTTTCGACCTAAGGAGATTCTTTTTAGAAAATAAAAAAGTTAAGTAAACAGTTGAATTAATACTGAAAAAAGAAAGATTTCAACGTACAATGCTCGACTTTTTTTTTTCAAATGTCCCGGCTTTTGTTCTGACTGTTGATACTGGCACCCATATACCCTTCAAACTAGAAATCAGGAACGAACTGTTTTACAAGAAACTCCCCTAATAAATTCATTTTTAAACCATACCATGTTCCCCGAGGGAAGGTGGTAGGGGTACAAACCAACATCTACATATCCTCAGTTAAAAATCCAATGTGACAAGTGACGAGCTTTTTGACATTAACCGGACACAAATCCCCAGTCTGTGGCCATCTACATCTCATCACAAAAAAAAAAAATTACGTAGGTGCCGTTCGGGGAATGAAAACAATTATGATAAACTGTTCCACCGAACCGCCGCTCTGAGTGGACACTCCATAAACAGTGCATCCTCCATAACATCATCACAGCCGCTACATTTCGTATCCATTTAAAACTTCGAATAGTAAACTATACAATTTCTTAATTTAGTGACACACACGATCCGTACAACGACCGTACGCTCGCACGCTCGCGCGCGAACGTTTTCTAGTACAATTGTGTTCACAATTTGGGGAACGAATGGATCCCATACTTATAAATTTTGCCTATAACAACGAGGTAGACTACGACACACACACAATATCTAGTTTGTGTTCTCGAAAGGGGTAGGGAATGTCTTAATTATTTTTTTCAGTGATTAGTGCGGCTGATTTACGTGATTTTTTATTTGTTAGAAGACGCCTGCGCCGTGATCCCATATAGATGTTTGACTTAGCATGAAGAGTTTTTGAGTTAGTCTCAAAAACAGGTTTTCTCTTTACTATAGAGTTGTGAGGAACAGGGTGTAAAGTTCACTCATCCTCCATATAAAAGGGAGGATCTTGCGACCAGAGGGCTGTTGTGTCTGGCGGGCAAGTGCCCAATGAATCATGTCGGGCTGTTGTACATGAGAATTGCGTGTAAACTCTGCTTGCGCGATGCAGGATTTGGCGTGACGTCAGTATGACGCGTAGTTCACTACAGTACAATTCCTGCTGGGTGACCCTAAAGAGGTAGGCAATTGAAAAGATAAATAAAAAAATCAAGTACTCACATTTTCTCTATCCAAATCCAGCTGAGTGTCCCTTTTAGGAAGAGTAAAGCTGATCCCACTTTCGCATTTATTCCTATACCTTCTATGGTCAGTAGTGTTGAATTTCCCCTGCGACTTCACATACTCCCCGTCCAATTTCTCTATAGACTTCGCATGCTTCCTCGACACCAAAATCGGCTTCGGTTTCAACGGCGCTGGCTTTTTGGCTTCAGCGTTCGGGAAGCCATTTTCGAAATTCTGCCTCAGCTTTGCGAATTCGCTTTTCGGGACCATTTCCACGGTTTCCGGAATTGAATTGGGGATTTCTGGGGTTGAAAGTGGGATCTCTGGTGTTGGTGGTCTTGGTTCGTATGGTATGTCGTAAATGTTCGGGTCCTGAAACAAGATAAAAGTTTGTGTTAGTAAAATCATCATCTGCCTAGCTTCGTCCTAGCTTTGTCGGGGGTCGGCTTCCAGTTTAATCGAACACTCAACGTCTAATTGATCTACAAATCTTATTGAGCTAATGTGTAGTGAAGAATGTAATTAAGAATGGTCTAATGGCGGTGGCGGTGGTGGTGTTATGGTGGATGGGTGGTTTATTTGGTTTTTTATATTTGACTGTTTGTCTGAAACTGTTGTTTTTTAGTTTGTTTGTGTATGTTGTTTTGTTTTGTTTCTGTGTGTTTTTTGTTTGTTTGTGACCTTCCTGTACGAGTCGCAATAAATATATAGAGGCATGAGGAACAGGATGTAAAGTTCACTCATCCTCCATTGAAAAGGGAGGATCCTCCGACCAGACGGGTGTTATGTCTGGCGGGCAATTGCCCAATGATTGATATTGGGAAATTGTATCTATGCTAATTGCAAGGTAAACTCTGCTTGCGAGATGCAGGATTTGCGTGACGTCAGTATGACGCGATGTTCGCATGTGGCGTTGTAGATACCGCTACAAATACTATTTCTTTCTTTCTTTTCTTTCATAACGTCTTGCGCAATAAGCATTCAATTGGAAGTCCCAAGTGATGATTTTTTCTAGAAGTCTTTCTTGGATACTAAATTAACCTTTAAGAAATAAGATTTAGTTCTGCTGCACCATTATACCTTAAAATGACAGAAACAGCACGAGAAAAATTGCGTCCGAGCAATATAATCAGCCTATAATGTTCCCACTGCTGGGACACAGGCCGTCTCCCTTCGAGAGAGAGGAGAGAGAGGAGTGGGTTGTAAGCTACCACGGCGGCACAGTGCAGGTTGGTAGATGTTACATGCCTTCAAATCTTTGGTTCTAGGACATGCCGGTTTCCTCACGATGTTTTCCTTCACCGTTATTAAGAGCAATAAAGTAAAGCGCCTGCCTGGCTTCGAACTCACGACCTACAATTCTTAAGTCGAGTCGGGGCCGATGCCGCTAAGCCACCACTGCTCCAGTGCCCGTCCTTAGCACCTAGTAAGACGAGAAGGAACACCAGAATTGCCTCCACTCCTTCGAGTCTTGAGAGCAATGGTGATGAAATAAATTACACAAAGTAAAGCGCCTGTCTGGGTTCGAACCCACGACTGAGTATTTGGCAATAATTGCCCCGATCATCTGCCAAAGATCACATAACACTCAGATCTGCAGCATCATGTTCATGGATTCAAATCCAGTCACTTTCGCAGTAGCACAGACAATCGGACACAAAGCCAATTCACAAAGTCATCAGAACTAATTGGTGATATTAGTTTGTACTGGTACCTGGTACGCTCTCTCGGGTCAGTTGTGTCATTTTGACGGTAGTTAGAAAGTTAAGAAAGGTGTTTTTTTTTTGTGCTAAAGTTATTATTGGAAATATTTTTTTTTTTGTGTTAAAATCCAACCTTCTTTTGATTGCATTCGGCAACGTCTTTGCAGTCCGCAAAGACGTTAAAATAAAAAGTAGGTATTAAATTAAACCATTTCCATCGTCTTGGCGCACACCACATACCTTACCATGTTATACTTCAGGAACAGTTCCACACGTATTTATTGAATTGTTATTAAGTCTATTAATTTGTGGTCTGCTTTTTTCAAGTTTCCTTTTTTTTTTATTTCTTCATCAGACCATAATTCATTGCACTAAATAGAGGGGTGAATAATATCTGCCTAGGATTTTCCCCAACTATGTTAGATTCGGCTTCCAGTCTCATCGGATAATGCTGAATGGTAATGATACTTCTGATACTTCTTCTTCCCAGCGACAGCACTAGGAAGTGGTGAATAGCGGGCGTTTTTGGGGGACTGTCTTTTGTAATTTTGACGTTCAAAAAGTGCTGATTCTCAGCCTAATTTGAATAAATGACTTTTGAATTTGATAAAATATATAAATACGAGCGACTAACTCCACGTAATACCACGACACACGTATTATCACGGTTTATGCATCATCTCTTCCTACCAATTTGTACGCCACGATACGAGTATGCGGCTGAACATGTTAGAACTTTTCTGTATCCTACTATTATCCTGCATACGCACCAAGTACACCATGTTTAAACAAATAAAATTTACTTTACTTTTCCACAAAAATCAGTGTGCCAATTCTCGTAATTTGAAACGTTCAAAATCTAGTCGCAGTCTCATCTCGGCCGGCGACAAACAAATGTCAATAATGTAGGGAAATTAGTGGTATCTTTGACAGATTGAGACTGAGATCAGACTGTGAACGTTCTTACAATTACGAGAATTACCCCTCTGGTATTATGAAAATTGTCAAACATTATCGGAAACACAACAAAAAGAATTGCAAACCTCCCAATTTGGATTCTAGATCGTCCATTAACGATATGCTGAACATGAATAAATGTCCTAACATCCAACAATCAATGTTATTAGTACATGATGAAACAAAGCATGTATGCAGGACTGTTGAACGCAGTCTACGAGTACTAGCTCACACCGCCATAGTCAAAAGAGGACGGAACGAGAGAGGTAAAATAATAGAAATAATCAGTTGACATTTTCCCAGAATACGCAGTGTTGCAGTGTCCATATACCAATATTCTTGTGATTTAAAAGAGTGTCCATGCAGTTTCTTGCCCGTTCTTCTCCATGGGTACCTACTACGCTTTCGAATGGGCAACTAGCTTCATCTTTTTGCCTGACCGACCCTTGACAATTCAAAAGTGCCTGTAACTTTGAGTCTTCTATCATGAAAAGTTGAAAAGCTTACAACAGTTACTTAGTTAGTTGACTTGCAATAGTTTTGATTGTACGGAACCTCGCTACTGCGACAACATAATCTTGATCGTCCATTACCGATATGGGGAACATGAATGTAACCTAACAACCAGCAGTTAATGTAATCAGTACATCATGGCTTGATAAGTACACAAAGCATGCATGCTGCACCGTTGTCACGCATTCTAGCTCACACCGTCGCGTCATACATAGGCAATTGAGGATTGACAGATTCAGAAAGAGACAGGAAGGGGTAAGTGAGTGAGTGAGAGAGGAAAGCGTAGTGAGTGAGAGAGAGCAAGGCGTAGTGAGTGAGAGAGAGGAAGGAGTGGGTGAGTGTGTGAGAGACAGGAAGGAGTAAGTGAGTAAGAGAGAAGAAAGAGTGAATGAGAGAGAGGAATCACAGAATACGTGTTATTGTGTGCCTCTACAATGTTGAATTAAAACGATGAATATAAATAATACTGTTAAATAGTTCTGGTGGTAGGTACAGGACCTAGTCAATGGGACGATATTGGCGCCAATTCCCATGTTCACAAACGAAACTAAATTTAAGTTCAGTGCATCATTTTCTTTCTATATCCTTAAGAAAAAAAAAAGGACAGAAGATAAATATTAGTTTAGTCCTTTTAGTAGCCATGTTTTTGATCACGTCTAAACTGTCTATGGAATATCTTAATTTGACAGGACTAAACTAATATTTATCTTCTGTCCTTTTCTTAATGAAATAGAAAGAAAAAGATGCACTGAACTTAAATTTAGTTTCGTTTGTGAACAAGGGAATCGGCGCCATTAGAAGGAATTATAACCTAACCGCTAGCTAATGTAATCAGTAGCTACATGATGGTTTGTTAAGTAAACTAAGCATGCATGCTGCACTGTTGACACACATTCCAGTTCACACCGTCATAGGCATGTGCGTTTAGGACCGCGATCGTTTAAGGGCTAGGCTAGGCTGTGTCAGGAGCACACAGTTGGCTAAAGATGGTCACTGATATTTTATTAAAGTAAAGAAGTTCGATCATAAATTCATATTCGCACTCCATGGCTACCTTGACAATGCACAGCAAGTATTTTATTTCACATAAACAAATGTTAAAAGCAAAAGTACAGTTTAAAATTAAAAGGTAGGTGCACGGTTCCATTTGGTCGTTTCGTATCGGTTCCGGATGAAGGTTCCGTGACGTGGAAAAAGAGTAGGTAATCTGGAGAATCACAGTTACACTTTTTCCACGGACGGAGCTCAATTCTTGAGGAAGGCTATAGGTTATTTGAAATCACGCTAGGATCCTTAGAAGCCGAGCAAAAGGTCGGAAAGAACGGTAAGCGAAAATGAAGTAATAGCGCAGGCAGGCGATGCGACAGAGTGGGTCGGAGGAAGAAGAAATTTCATGAGGGCGAAGTCACGGGTATACCTTGAAAATAATAAGTCTGTATGGCAAGAAATCACTGCGGTTAAAAATTAAAATCAATCAATGTTAAGGCGATTAACACACTGCCACGCACCACGCAGCGTAGCGCGTGAATGAGTGTTTTAACGTCGCTTGTAAGTATCTCTATAGAAAATACGCACAGTCCAACACACAGAAAATCCATCCACACGCGTTCATTCAGATCACGGGCCTACAAGCGGAGAAATATGCGGGCACGCGCGTGGTTGCGGGGCGAGACGCAAGGTATGGCACACCGAGTCTCGCAGTGCCGTGCGAGATTTTGGATGGGCTTTGAATGAAATGAGGCGATTAACACACTGCCACGCACCACGCAGCGTAGCGCGTGAATGAGTGTTTTAACGTTGCTTGTAAGTATCTCCGTTTGTATAGAAAACACGCGCAGTCCAACACAGAAAATGCATCCACGCGCGTTCATTCATATCACGCGCCTACGAGCGGAGAAACATGCGCACACGCGCGTGGTTGCGGGGCGAGACGCAAGGTATGGCACACCGAGTCTCGCAGTGCCGTGCGTGATTTCGGGTGGGCTTTGAATGAAATGAGTCAGAGCCGCCGTGAATCCACAAAACGCAACTACGCGCGTGAGTGCGTAAAAAACCCGCACGATGATGCAGATCTGCACTCCCGCAAGTACGCGCGTGATGCGTGGCAGTGTGATAATCGCATAAGTGCGAAACTGACTCGGATGAAGCCAATATCATGTACTTATTGATTCCCATTCCCTCTCACCGAGAGGAGGCCTGTGTCCCAGCAGTGGGAACACTGTAGGCTGCTATCGAAGCTTAAAAACTCCGTAAACAGTCCAACAACGTTCAAATTCTTACAAAAAAATGTTTAGACTTTCTTCCCTACCAAGGCCAACAATTAGACACATAAAATTAAAACAAAATAGTCATAAAACATAGATTTCAATGCAGCACGGCATGTGAAAGTAATTAATTAACCGTTATCACAAGGACTTGTGAGGCAACGCTGGTGCACTTAGTTTTATTTATGTTTTCTTTAAGGTGTATAGAGGGCTCGCTGACCTTGTGCATGTGGGCGGAGCTAAACGCTCTACTCCCGAAAACGTAAAATGCGCGCGGTGGCGCGCTGAACTAAAACGACGATCAAAGAGTATGCAGAGGCGCAGATATGCCGCCCGCAGGTCGCTATTTTTGCCTACGATTCCAGAGGGGATTTGCGGATGCAAAGCTGATTATTATATTTTGTATAGATTGATACTTATGTTACGTATATTTTAAGTTTTTACTGGACATATTTTAGCATTTATTCATATAGAAATTTCGATTTTGTTTAAAATCATACGTGAGAAGGAACTTAATTCCTGACGGGGGTAAAACTTTAAAAATGATATCGAGTATTTTCTTAGGAATAGAATAACATTTTATTTGCATAGACTGCAGGTCTTCTTAGGAGGACTTACATAAATATGAGATTTTATAAAAATGTGATCCTGTTTCATCAATTTGAATTATTATAAATCAGTAATAAACCTAGCGATTTTCGACCTTATTGACATTTATGCAAACACCGGATTTTAATGAAGGAGCAATGTTAGCCAACGAGAATGTGAGAAAAAACAAACTATATTTTAAATGTCAATAAGGTCGAAAATCGCTTGAACCTGTTTTTTTGACTTGCTTAACTTACTTAACTTTAATTTTAACTTGCTATCGTTAAGCAAGTCAAAAAAAACAGGTTCAAGCGATTTTCGACCTTATTGACATTTAAAATTTAGTTTGTTTTTTCTCACATTCTCGTTGGCTAACATTGCTCCTTCATTAAAATCCGGTGTTTGCATAAATGTCAATAAGGTCGAAAATCGCTAGGTTTATTACTGATTTATAATAATTCAAATTGATGAAACAGGATCACATTTTTATAAAATCTCATATTTATGTAAGTCCTCCTAAGAAGACCTGCAGTCTATGCAAATAAAATGTTATTCTATTCCTAAGAAAATACTCGATATCATTTTTAAAGTTTTACCGCCGTCAGGAATTAAGTTCCTTCTCAAGTATGATTTTAAACAAAATTTCGACCTTATTGACATTTAAAATTTAGTTTGTTTTTCTCACATTCTCGTTGGCTAACATTGCTCCTTCATTAAAATCCGGTGTTTGCATAAATGTCAATAAGGTCGAAAATCGCTTGAACCTTTTTTTTAACTTGCTATCGTTAAGCAAGTAAAAAAAAACAGGTTCAAGCGATTTTCGACCTTATTGACATTTAAAATTTAGTTTGTTTTATCTCACATTCTCGTTGGCTAACATTGCTCCTTCATTAAAATCCTGTGTTTGCATAAAAGTCAATAAGGTCGAAAATAGCTTGAACCTGTTTTTTTAACTTGCTTAACGATAGCAAGTTAAGAAAAAGTCAGTCGCTACAGCGTCATTCGAAACTAAGTACCGGAACCTAAGAACTTCGTTCCATCCGGGTGTCCCTTGACACCTCTCAAGTTTTTTTTTTTCATAATTTTGCTCTACTAAAACTTGTACATTTTGATTTCCACAAATGAAAAGAAAGAAAGAAAAACATTTATTTGCGGCAAACATGACCCATAAAAAATAACATAAACACAAAAAAAAAATAACAAAGTTTGGGGGTATGCGACATATCCACGCAAAACGGCCACCGCTCAGCATTATGCTAAGACTCTATACGAGACAGAGACACTCACTCATGCGGTCTGGTGATAAGAAAACATTGTTTATTTGGCAACTCATCACACTATTATTATTGTCAAATTAGTATCGTGTACCTAAAATGAAGTAATCATTAGTTACTTATTAATTTTAGTTTGATCAGAATAACTCAGGTTATTCGAAGTTCCTTATCACGTATGATTTAAAACAAAAACAAATTTTTGCAGCCGCCGTCTTGGATTTACATTGTGAGCTCATTATCGGCTCTAAAACCCTCGAAAAGTATGAAAATGATACCCATGATGAAATATTTGAAAATTTAAGCAGCCGCCATTTTGGATTTTCATTTTGACCTCACTATCGGCTTTATCACCCTCGAAAAGTATGAAAATGATACCCATGATGAAATATTTGAAAATTTAAGCAGCCGCCGTTTTGGATTTTCATTTTGACCTCACTATCGGCTTTATCACCCTCGAAAAGTATGAAAATGATACCCATGATGAAATATTTGCAAATTTTTGCAGCCGCCATTTTGGATTTGTATTTTGACCTCACTATCGGCTTTATCACCCTCGAAAAGTATGAAAATGATACCCATGATGAAATATTTGAAAATTTAAGCAGCCGCCATTTTGGATTTGTATTTTGACCTCACTATCGGCTTTAAAACCCTCGAAAAGTATGAAAACGACACCCACGATGAAAAATTTTAAAATTTTCGCAGCCGCCATTTTTGAATTTTTATTTTGATCAAATCCAATCTTTTCTCATTTTAATATTAGTTAGATAATATGCCTACTACGTACTACTTGTATTTACTATCGTTAGCATCCACGCGCACAATAGAAAGAAATGGGCCATCTGCAGCGAGCTAGTCAATAAACGCACACTGATACAATTCGTTCGTAAATATTTGCACTAACACAGACAAACGCGCGTAGTCGGTCGATAGCCGGAGCGGAGCAGCGAGCGACACAGCCATCCCGTCTCAATGCTAACGCACGACTGCCGCCCGCGCCCGCGCAGAGCCCCTCTGAAGCTTGATCTTAAAGTGGGGACATTTTCTTTGCAAATGTTGATTGATTTACATGAGATGTTACAAATCTGTAGTACCTCTAACCATCAATTTTTCAGTGTAAAAACATTTCGAAAAATCAAAGCCGTTTAAAAGTAATATCGAATATTAGAAAAAAATAGCGTGTTGGTAAATATTTTTTTAAGGCAAAAGTTTTAGCCATACGAAAAAAATTCTTTTCGAGAAATGTTGTCCATGAATCTATAGCAAAAATATATTTTTTTCAGATCTTTTAATCAAGCCGTTAATGAGGAATATTCTTCATAAAGTGACCGTGTTACGGTAATAAACGAGAGTAAGGCCCTTAAAACAAAAACATTTTTAGGTGCGGCCGATCGATTCTGTAAAAAACTCACCGTGAAAAGTTAGGTGAAGTGAGCTTAGAGTGAGCTGTCAATAGTGTCAATCCTTAGCATTAGTTGGAACGATAGCTCACTCCACGCTCACTCTCACAAAAAATCTCACTGAAGTAATAGCAGATTTTACTTTGTGTGAACAGCTTCATAAGATCTGATCATCCATACAAACTTTCGCGTTTATAATATTATAGTAGGATTCCACAAATGAAGTGTGAAAGTGTTGCAATCTATCCGTTTTTCAATAACGAAATCGAAAAGACAGACATCATTGCATGATGACAATCAAATGAATTCTTGTCTTACGATCTGACATTTTAAGTGTTTTATCCACTAGGTCTATGAATATATGAATTTTGTAACTCATTTTGTAACACATTTCATTAGCAACGTCTATGAAAATCTTATCTACTTGTAACTCAACAGCTAAGAAAATAAACTACAAATTAATGTAGTAGTAGTTTATTTTGTAATAAAAATATAATATCCTATACTAACTAAAACTATTAAAAAGCTAAAATATAGCGTCGAAATATTCCTCCGCATCGCTGTCGACTGGTAATGTACCCAAGACACTGGCGGCATTGCCACGTTGTATGGCAATGCTTAGCCTCTGGCCAAGGTAAAAGCCAGCCCTTGGGTCACGGGAAGTGTCAACTAGTTAACATAGTTAATGTTACGAGTTTCTAGCTAGCCATATTCATCGCCATTCTCCTGCTCTCGAGAGCAGTGGTTACCTAGTGGAAACGACCTTTGGTACTTTACTTTGTGTTCAATGGCGTGCATTGCATAAAGGCATATAAGCAGTGCCTACCTCGAAAAATCACCATAATCCTGTCAATTACATTTTAGTGTGTGTGCCGCACAATTAGGAAACTCACTAAATTATCATACCTAACAAAAAACAAAATCTTCATACAAGCTCGCGCGGCAGTAGGCAGTCGCCAGACGGCCTACTCGGCTCCCGTACTATTCGCACATTGTCATTGGTCTTTACTCGTTCAAGTTAATACGACGAAATTAAATTCCTGCCTACCTATTCTGAAAACCAAAGCACGCCACTGTTTGTGTTATTTATTTCATCACCACTGCTCTCAAAAACGTTTAAGTAAAACATCGAGAGGAAACTGACATGTCCTAGAACCAAAAATTCGAAGATATGTGACATCTACCAACCCGCACTGGGCTCGCGTCGTGGATTAGGGCCCACTCTCTCGAAGAGAGGAGGCCTGCGTCCCAGCAGTGGGAACATTATAGGCTGATTATGCTTATGCTAGCAACCCGCCCTCGGATGCAGCTGAATAGCGGTATTTTAAATGGAGCGACTGCCTATCTGACCTCCACAACCCAGTTACTGAATAATACCCCTTGGCAAGACTGCCAAGCCGTAACCCACGCCAAGAAACCCACTCACCGGTCACGCAGTTTTAGATCAACAAACAAAGAGAAAACAATTTCCACATTGCTCGAATATGTGTAGACTTACTCGCAACTCATAAGTAATGTTTATAATCATACACTTTCAATCATATGCTACAAAACAAACACGAGTAAACATTATACACTCATACTATTGATGCCGCAATCAACGTAGACACTTTCTGGGACAAAAGAGGTATGAGGTAAAAAAAGGTGGGTGTAAAGTTCACTCATCCTGGGCGGCGGGATCGTCCGAAAGGGTTACCGCTGCCTTGGAACAGAAAGGGCTAAGGAAGGAACACGGGTGGGTATTAGTCAGTAAGAGTCTGACACTCCCTTCCGCTCCACCCAGAGCGGGAGGGGTCATATGATGATTTCCCATCCAAAAAAAAAAAGTTCACTCATCCTCCATAGAAAAGGGAGGATCCTCCGACCAGCCGGGTGTTGTGTCTGGTGGAATACTGCCCGACGATTGATGTAGGGACGTTGTATATATGTAAAGTTGCGCGGTAAACTCTGCTTGCGAGATGCAGGATTTTGCGCAAGGTCAGTATGATGCTTAGTTTGCATGTGGCGATGTAGATGATGCCACAGGACTACAGTGTAAAAACCAGACGAAGAGTACTACTCCTACCTCCTCAAGGGCATACGTTTAATCGGAGCCCGAACTAAGAATGAATGACACCTCAATTTGTCAGTTGCCCCGGTGTGTTTTTGCCTGTTTTGACATATTAGCTACTTTCGAACGGGCCCGTATCTTCGTTGACGGACGTTACAGAGACACCCACAGCACGGAACCGCAGCACCAGCAAGGGATAGAGACGGCAGTACTAGATCTATAGTATACATAAATATTATGTATAAATAAAAATGAATCACCGAAATGTATATACGCGCATAACTTCCGATCGACTGCACCAAATTGGATAATTCATTTTTTTGTGTATGTTATTGTCAAGACAAGGTTTGTATTCGGTAGGTGGCGCTGCTTTTTCGGGCAGGATGACGTCTGCCGGGTGTGTACCCGGCAGACGGCGGCGGCGGTAGTTACTAATTAAATTCGTGGCGCCGAAAGTGCGTTGAGCGTACAACTCCTGTCACGTCATTTGTGTCGTAGACCGTAGTGTGTAAACGATGACACGCTCGATTGTACCGTACGGAAAGTGCTGGCAATACCGCCTCTAGTACTCATGCTTGTGTACTAAACAAACGCTAGTAAATATAATAAACTAAGCCGTTATGTCATGCAGTCAATGATCTTTAGTCGAGTGCGTTTGTGCGTGGGTTTACTTGCAACACAAGGATTTGCAAGTATATTCAAGTTGTGATTACAGACAGCAGAGTAAGCATAATCAGCCTAAAATGTTCCCACTGCTGGGACACAAGCCTCCTCTCTGTGAAGCTTGCGGGCTCAGTGCGGGTTGTTAATGTCACATGTCTACGATTTCTTTTGTTCTAGGACATGCCAGTTTCCTCACAATGTTTTCCTTCACCGTTTTGAGAGCAGTGGTGATGAAATATTTACACAAAGTAAAGCGCCTGTCAGGGTTGTAACCTGCGATCTACAACTCGTAATTCGCGGGCGTTACCACTGGGTCACCTAGGATGTTTTCATTCATCTGATTTCCCCAAGAATGTGGGGTTGGCTTCCAGTCTAAACGGATGCAGCTTAGATAGTTTGGTCATAATTTGAGAGGATGAATGAAAGGTATTTAAAAATCATATGTGAGTGGAAACGCCAGGAGGTGACGCCTTAGAAGTACGTACGAGTACCTATAGTGGCTGTATACCTTAGATAGTTTGGTCATATTGAGAGGATGAATGAAAGGTATTTAAAAAGCATATGTGAGTGGAAACGCCAGGAGGGGACGCCTTAGAAGTACGTACCTATAGTGATTTTATTGGTGATGTTCTTCAGAAAGATCAGGTGCGTAGTACTCGCAACAGACGTGCGTTTAACACTAGATATAAGAACGTAAACGAAGCAAAGAGAGCAGTGGTGAAGAAATAAAACTTTGAATAAATTATTTCATCACCAATGCTCTCAAAACGGTGAAGGCAAACATCGCGAAGAAACCGGCATGGCTTAGAACCAAAAACTCGAAGACATGTGACATATACAAACCCGCACTAGGCCCGCGTGGTGGATTACGGCCTACTCACTCTCACAGAGAGGAGGCCTGTGTCCCAGCAGTGGGGACATTATAGGCTGATCGTAGCAGGTGGCGTTCTGTAGGTTCTGCCAACCCACATGGGAAATAAGGCGTGAGTATATGTATGTATGGACAATATTCAGAAAGCTTGATCGTCTGATACGTTATAAGTACTTTCATTCTCACAGGTTTATGCGGGTTACGCTAACCGCAGTCGCCGCAAGATACTATACTTCATCCGTAGTTATTATAGTCCATCTGGATAGTGTCTGAAAACTATTTTATTGAGCATTTATATGACCACCATCTACATACTGAAATCAGCTGCGTCCGGCTAGACTGAAAGTCGACTCCAACATACATAGTTGAGAAAAGGCTAACCCGCTAGCATAGAACTTTTCGTCGGTTATTTAACAAAAAAAACTATAAGGGTTCCTTGTCAGAACCACGGAACCCTAAAAGGCTGCAGTTTCATAGAAAAGTAAAGAAATGCCTACGCGATCAAAATGTATGGAACAGTATTTTTTTTTTTAATAGTCTATAAAAAAAACATGGTCTGTGACAATTCAGCAGAGGTTTGCCAGACGGCTATGGTACGGAGTATTCTGGGTTAAACTTGTGGACCGGGTTAAGAATACAACAATCCGTTCCATTACTGAAATAACTGGAAAGCTGCCACGCTTATATGGAATTGGGCTGGACACATTGCCGCATGTCAGACGATCAGTGGGCCAAACTTACGACCCAGTGGGTCCCGCTTAATGGCAAAAGACATCGCGGCAGGCCAAGACGGATGGTGGGATGAGCTGGACTCCTTTGAGAAAGATTGGTCCTTGGCAGCTCTGGACAGAGACAGGTGGGAGGCCTTTGCCCAGCAGTGGGATATTAACGGCAATAAAAACTACCAAAAATTTCAAAGCATTTTCAAAAAAACTACCAAAAATTTCAACGCAATTTCAAAAAAAACTACCGAATATTTCAACGCAGTTTAAAAAAAAACAACCAAAAATTTCAACGCAGTTTAAAAAATAACTACCAAAAATTTCAACGCAGTTTAAAAAAAAACTACCAAAAATTTCAACGCAGTTTCAAAAAAACTACCAAAAATTTCAACGCAGTTTCAAAATCATGTAATGAATCCATGGTCACAGGTTGCACGTCGACATCCCTGCCACCTTGTATGTCTTCCAAATGTTGATTCCTTTGTTAGTGCTTAAGAGATTTCTGTTAATTTACTACGGAACTGTTTCATATGATATATCCAAGAAAAATTGCCACGCTAATTACTCGGAGCTCCATCTAATGTTTTCCTCTATTGCGCATCATTATTTACTATCGACCAATGAGGTGTGTTTACAAACGGCTTCCGTAAATAAACGCTCCGATAGTGAACCTGCCTCACGTGAAAGTTATGTGGGTATTTACTCGATGTGACCGGTTCTATGAAATATGGCGTCTATTTCTTTAGCTGGTCTGACTGGGAGAAAAGAAAATGCTAGGAAACAGGAAGGATTCGTGGAGCATTTCCGACGTTTGGCTCCCAGACTGGAGCGGGCCGGGGCTGCCTAGAATCGGCTCCTGCCCAATGTAAGGTTTTCCCACCCAAAAAAAAGAAAGGTAAGTAGAAAGATATTTTATAAACAGATTTTTATTCATTTGCATGTGCATTCAACGTCTAAAAAACTTTCACAGTTAATAAACGCCGACTGCCCCAGAAAATGTTTTATTATTATATTTTCATGTTTACAATAAGAGTGGATCGCTACAGGCTGATGGTGGTGACGATACTGTGACCTCCACAAAAGCAATTACTGGGTTTCCATAGAAAAGGAATAACAATACGATTGCCTTTGTTCGACATGCGGGCTTCCTACTACACATCGCTACGATTATGACTTATGTCTTCAGTGACACTAGCCTGTCACATGTAAATGAAACCGCACTGTTGGATTTTCAACGTATGGCTCAGCAGGTTTATTCCCTCAGCACGTAATCCGTGGTGTCGGCCGAAATTACAGTCGTTTCCTACTCCATATCCTTCCATCAGTGGCGTGCATTGCATAAAGGCATATCAGCAGTGCCTAGCTCGATAAATCACCATAAGCCTGTCAGTTACATTTTAGTGTGTGTGCCCCACAATTAAGAAACTCATTAAATTATCATACCTAGCAAAAAACAAAATCTTCATACAAACACGCGCGGCAGTAGGCAGTCGCCAGACGGCCTACTCGGCTCCCGTACTATTCGCACATTGCTGTGTGATTGCTGCACCCTAATTGCGTAACTAACAATCAATCACAATCTGAATCATTTTGTAGGATATTGCTAATCCATTGCTACATATGTTCAAAAAATGTGTCATGGTGTCTGTTCAACAACGTAAATAACGCAATGAATGTTGTTGAACTGTCAAAATGAAACAGATTCCGATTGATCGTGTGTTACGCAATTAGGGTGCTGGTCACGGACTGGACGTATCAAACACACGATTTTTAATGAGCCCATAATGACCCATCATCGTCATCATCAGCCTATAACAGTCCACTATTGGATATAAGCATCTCCTATTGCACGCCATTCAACTCGATTCTCGGCAACTCATAATGACCCATTGCATGGCAAACGCTTATCCATTCGACCACTGTCCTCCTTTTTCGGGTAATCTTTTACATAACTCTGCATAACTATAAAGTTATTTATTATTACAAAACAAAAAAAAATGTAGCTCTGAGCTCTAATAGTCTCTAATCTACATGAACGACCTTCAACCACAAACCTGCTGTGAAATCTGAGAATAATATATAGTTTTTAGCACGCCATATCGCTAAAACGAATCGGTGGACACGGCGATTTGTGGAGCTGGGAGATAAATGGCCACTGAGTATTGTTTTAGACATGATTTTGTAAAGACTCGTGACTGCCTCGCTGGTCTAAGGCTGGCACTACTGCTGAGCATGAGGACCAGCACAAACCACCAGACGCTAATTGCGTAAAACACTATCAATCACCAGGTCCCTATTATCCATTGGGCACTCTGGGCAAGTGCCCAGCCCCGCATTCGAATGGGGGCCTCGGCCTGTCCTAAAAAAAAAACATTCTTTGCAACCGCGTTCCATTCTACGTATTAAATGGCATTGCAACCGGCGTTCCATTCTACAAAATATTGATTTTCAGTGTGATTTACAGAGTCCCAAACGTATGAAGTACATAGTATTATGTTTCTTTTATTGGTCTTGTAGCAGAATATTTGAAAACGATTCATAATGAAAATGAATTATTACTTATCTACTCTTATCTACATAGGGGCCCCGTGACGTGTTCCTTATGTGCCCAGGGCCTCCAATAGGTTAAAGACGGCCCTGTCAATCACAATCTGAATCATTTCGAAGGATGCTAATTCATTGCTTCATAAATTATGTTCGAAAATACAACACACACATACATACATATAGTCAGAACATTTTATTTGATTTTGTATGAGCTTTTCTATAATTTCTAGCATTTCATTAATTCTCTCAATTTATTATAACGGACACACTAATCTGTGTTTGTTATTCCAGCGTATGGCACTCGCGGGTTGCAGCTGAAAATCAGCGTCAGGTGGTACACCTTGTGTTGTCATCTGACATTATGTTGAGCTGAAGCCCTTTTGGCATTATAATCTTTGCTTTCTGTTTGTATAGTTTTAATGTGTATTTATTTTGTTGTAATGCCAACAAACGCATTCTTTCTTTCAATTTGTTTGCTCAACAACGTAAATAACGCAATGACTGTTGTTGAACTGTCAAAATGAAATGAAAGACATTGACTGCTACTGTTTGTGTACAGACGCCAGCAGGTCAAGCTACGAAACTGTAAAATTTTCCCAATCAACCTTGAACCTAATGATAAAGATAAAAAAAAAACGCAACCCGGGTTGCGCGAGACGTTGGAGAAGCGCCAACGCTCGTAAAACGCCAGTGGGATAGCGGCCTAAAGAATATTGTTCGTTGAAGAATCAAATATACTTACATGTATTGTGAGAAATGGGAGATGGCTTGAAGATAAAAGTGAGATGACGGCTGATAAAGATGTGTGTGGCAGAAGACCACGAACACTTTAGTTGAGACAAGGGCAGGAAGATTACAGCCAAATATCATGTTTGTATTTGTATGTATGTATATCGTAGGACACTCGGCGGTACATTAGTGAAGCTTCACATTAGTGAAAGAATTTTCGAAATCAGGGGGTCTACTCCGAAGTGCAAAGTGCGAATGTTCGGATCGGACAGACACATGGCCGAACCGAATATTATTGAAAAATGCGAAAAAAGTTCGGATCGGCTCAGTTGGGTCGGGACCATAGTCAATATTCGAAAGAGTGTAGGAGTGTAGGATCGGGACCGACCGAACCAAATAGTAACTTCGTAGCAGGAAACCGAACATTCAGCTACTACTTCGGAGTAGACCCCCAGATCAGTAGTTCAAAAGTGCCTGTAATTCATTTAATTGAAATACTTGTCTTGTGAATCGTCAATCATTGAGCATATTCATATTATCTTTATATGCGTTCCATAATACAGTGTGAGTCTTCATAATGTGCACATATCGAAATGATTAAATCTATGCTTAATTTTATCGACGGGAAAAATATAAAAAAAGATCTAAGTATTTTTTTAATTTTTTCATGAAATTTTTAAAAATTTTGTTCGCTACTGTGATCCCAGTGTGAACAAAACGGTATAACATCTAAACTGAACGATCTATCGCGATGAAACAAACTTCATAATGATCGGAAGTAATTAGGCGTTCTCATAAAATGAAAATTGTGGAAAAAAATCTACCCTCAATTGAAAATAAACATGTTTTTTTTTTAATCTGTTGTTTTTTCATAAATAATCGTAAAATTTCATAAATACATCATCATGTCATCGTGTGTGTGTGTTTCATGTTTTATTTTCGGTTTGATCAAAATTTTTAAAAATTTTAAAAAAAAATAAAAAAAAAAATTTTTTTTTTTTTATTTTTCCCGTCGATAAAATTAAGCATAGATTTCATCATTTCGATATGTGCACATTATGAAGACTCACACTGTATTTAAACATTGGCTTAAAGCTAAGGCTTTTTACGGACCCTGTAAAAAGTAAGAGTTTGAGTCGAAACTGTTCATTGCCAAAAACCTACCATACATAATTCTATACATCAAAAACTAAATTAACAAGAGTTAATCAGACCCCATTGAAACCATTTCTGCTCACCCACTTATTACGTGCTATCATTACTCTGATGCAATCTCCGCCAAGCGTATCGGGGCTGCAGCTTCCGGTGCTTTGTTTATAAGATACTTCACTACTTAGTTACTGTTCAACTTGAGTGTATAACAGGTTATATTGATCACTTCTTTTTGGGAATTACCAAATATGGGAAATTATTTCTGTACACTACGAGTTTACTTTTTGTGTTAAACCACTTCGAAAGTCATAATAAATCATTGCTCTTGAATTTTCTCGAGTCAATTCCATTTTCTCAACGAGTAAACAAGTTTGACAAAACCTTGTGACAAGACCGAGAATCTTTTTTTAAATAATTATATGGTAAGTATTCGATTTTTAAAACCAAGGAGTTTTCAATTAAAAAGATCTTAATATGACAGGAACAGTGGAAATATTCCATTCCCGATACTTTTAGTGCAACCCCCGTATAAGTAATAAAGTCCTCTTAACGGGGACTAGCCTTCGGAGCGGGAGATATTATACGAGTAGTGCACAAGTGTGTGTGCAGACACAGGTGTACTCCCTCTTCCCTCACTCTCATAGTCTAATGGGACGGCAATCCGACACTACTTAGTAATAACTAAGGCGGATCACACACTGCAACGCGCCCCCGCGCGTGATTTTTTACATACAATTTCAATGAAAACGCGCTTTCGCGCGGGGAATTGGCCTCCGTTTCCCGCGTCCCGTTGTGTGATGCGTTGTAGTGTGTGATCCGCCTCAGTTATTACTAAGTAGTGTCGGATCGCCTGAAATCGCGAAAAAAAAATCAGCCGTTCCCTAAACGGCTGATTTTTTTTTCGCGATTTCAGGTTTGGTCCCATAGTAAAAGTTGTTCATAATGACGACTACAATGACCTCTTAAGAGGTTGTTGGTGTTTTACCAATAACACTGTATAAATTTCAGTTTACACTTTTTCATCTATAAGTACATTACACTAACATGCATTCCTTAGATTTAAGAACAAACAAACAAGCTTTTATGCTTTCTACAGTGAGGCTTTCAAATGCATCTATCAATCTATTTATTTTTGCAAACATGGGTTATTCATAGATGTTTTCTTAACATATCATATCTTATCATATCATATTCGCTTTGTCTATATTAAAGAGGTACTTATGTATTTTATTTTTAAAAGATGTTTTTGTAATAAAACTGTTTATATCGACTGGAAGGTTATTAAAAATAGTTGGAACTAAAAAACTTCTGCACCTTCGATCGTAATAGTTATTACAAGTGGGCACTACAAATCTTCTTATATTATTGCTCCTTTGGGATCTCCCACCCGTGTTCCTTCCGTAGCCCTTTCTGTTCCAGGGCAGCGGTAACCCTTTCGGACGATCCCACCGATATAAATAGCCTTAGAACAGTATGGTAGTCATGAACATCACTACCATACTGTTCTAAGGCTACTGAAAACACTGCCCTATCATGAGCCGGAAGCATTTTAGATTCCAAAAAAATAGCAGTAGTGCTATTCTGTAACCATCTCACCGTGAAAACTTAGGTGAAGTGAGCGTGGAGTGAGCTGTCATTCCAACTAATGCTAGGGATTCATACTATTGACAGCTCACTCTAAGCTCACTTCACCTAAGTTTTCACGGCGAGATTTTTACAGAATCGATCGACAGATGTCGTGATTAGCTAAGGAAATGACGTGGTTTCGAAGTAAGGACATTAAAAGTGGTCATCGCATCGCGAATCGGTAAACGTAAGGTGGGACGATCTTCGCAGGATGGCTGGTAGCAGCTGGATGAGAGTTGCCGAAAATCGAGTTGAATGGCGTGCAGTAGGAGAGATTCATGTCCAGCAATGGATGATGATGATGACGAAGTGGTTATAGTGAATTAGAGCCCATGTCCTACCCGCGATGGTAATAATGTGACAGGTATCAATGTGTGTCGTGTGAAGTCGAGCTATGGATGGCAGTAGTTTTGAAACCGAGATTGATTTAAGTACCCTACTTAACAGGAATAGTGACAAAAGGGATGCTGATTACAACATCCAAGTCTGTCGTTTCGTATGTACATGTACTGGATGGTTACCCATCTACGAACCGACCGCGGCAAACGTTGCTTAACCTTGAGCGCCAGACTAAATCGGAGCAATATTGTTATTATTAACATTGGACGTATCTATGTGGTAAGTCTGATAAAACTAAAAATCGTGACTTGTATTATTATTTAATGTTCAAAATACAAAGAATCAGGTTATAATAAAAAGAACCTGTCTAAAAATAACTTGTTCGGTTTTATATTGTAATTCTAATCATAATATATCTATAAAAATAAATAAAATAGAAGTGTCTGTTTGTAATGTCTTTTTTTTTTGTTTTTTTTTTTTTAAACTGCGTTTTCAGACATATAAACTCACATACACAGACAGCCAGACCCGGAACAACTAATTGTAGGTCATACAAATATTTGTTCCGTGCGGGAATCGAACCCGCGACACGCAGCGCAGTAGTCAATCGCTTAACCACTGCGCCAACCGTGCCGTCAATTAGTGCCGTTTGTAATGTCAAAATAATAACTTTTTACTAAATGCATATGAAAAGATGGAAGGAAAGATGTAAGGAGCTGAGGGACCCAGAAGTGGGACAGCGTTGTTTAGTAATAAAAAAAAAGTATATATGGTACTTATAACAAAAAAAAACAATTTTTAAATTTTTTGTCCGTCTGTTTGTTCTGGCTAATTTCCGAAACGGCTGGACCGATTTTGACGGGACTTTCACTGGCAGATAGCTGATATTATAAGGAGTAAATAAGCTACATTCATTTTAGAAAAATAATTATTGTTCCATCCACGAAAGAAAATTAAAAGCCATGAAATCCAATTTGTTTTCAGATATGCAGGCGAACGAAGTCTCGGGCACAGCTAGTATATTATAAATTCGAAAGTACCTATCTGTATGTTACCTTTTCACGCCTAAACCACTGAACGAATTTCGATAAAATTTCAAATTTGGCAAGGAGATAGGTAGCATTCTGGGGAAGGACGAAGCCTTTTTGTCGCGGGTAGATGCTTTTTTAGGAATAAGCTAGAACGGGTAGAGCAGATGAATGCCTAGTTTTAATATTTTTGCAAATTAAATGGAAAGTGAGATAGAGAAAGAGAGAGACAGAGAGTACGGAGGCATTTGCCCAGCAGAGGTTAATGACGGCTAAAAAAGAAACTTCTTATTCATTTGGTGGAATTGACTATTCACAGATTTCGCCAGACATATCTTTAGCTGTCGTCATCTAAAGAATTCTGCACAAACAAAACGCACAATTATTACAACTAAAAAATAATAATATTAAAAAAGGAAAACAGACATAAGGTACACATAGTCAAAAGACTCATCAAGTACTCAATCAAGACTCGTATTCAAGCATAAAAATGTTGACCACTCTTGTCTATTGCTTGATGTCAAGGCCAGGGACCAATCACCAATGACATCTCACATTACTTGAAATTGACAAGACGATATTGGCAGATATTGGTATCTCAGTGTTCTAACCCTTCGTAGTCATATAATCTTCGTAGTCATATAATCTTCCACACATTTCAGCAATCGTAGTCTTTTTTTTTTTTGAGGATGGGAAATCATCAAATGACCCCTCCCGCTCTGGGTGGAGCGGAAGGGAGTGTCAGACTCTTACTGACTAAAACCCACCCGTGTTCCTTCCTTAGCCCTTTCTGTTCCAGGGCAGCGTTAACCCTTTCGGACGATCCCGCCGCACTGGCAGGCTTCGGCCCTATCGGGCCCCGGTGTGGCGTAGCCTGGGACACGTCTATGTCCAACAGTGGACTGCGGTAGGCTGGGTTGATTGCTTTCAGCTGCCGTCATTTCAGTGTTCACACCCTTTGTAGTGATATCATATTCCACACAATTCATCAATCGTTTCTTTTCGCGTAGGACAAGTGTTGTGGCGTAGCCTGGGAGAAGCTTATGTCCAACAGAGAACTGCGATAGGCTGGGTTGATTGATTGACATGGGACACAGGAGGATCCTGCTGGACACCATATTAACTCTCTTTACGACACCCACATTAAGGGAACAGCTGACCGTATCTATTGACATGGGACACAGGAGGATCCTGCTGGACACCATATTAACTCTCTTTACGACACCCACATTAAGGGAACAGCTGACCGTATCTATTGACATGGGACACAGGAGGATCCTGCTGGACACCATATTAACTCTCTTTACGACACTCACATTAAGGAAACAGCTGACCGTATCTATTGACATGGGACACAGGAGGATCCTGCTGGACACCATATTAACTCTCTTTACGACACCCACATTAAGGGAACAGCTGACCGTATCTATTGACATGGGACACAGGAGGATCCTGCTGGACACCATATTAACTCTCTTTACGACACCCACATTATGGGAACAGCTGACCGTATCTATTGACATGGGACACAGGAGGATCCTGCTGGACACCATATTAACTCTCTTTAAGACATCCACATTAAGGGAACAGCTGACCGTATCTATTGACATGGGACACAGGAGGATCCTGCTGGACACCATATTAACTCTCTTTACGACACCCACATTAAGGGAACAGCTGACCGTATCTATTGACATGGGACACAGGAGGATCCTGCTGGACACCATATTAACTCTCTTTACGACACCCACATTAAGGGAACAGCTGACCGTATCTATTGACATGGGACACAGGAGGATCCTGCTGGACACCATATTAACTCTCTTTACGACACTCACATTAAGGAAACAGCTGACCGTATCTATTGACATGGGACACAGGAGGATCCTGCTGGACACCATATTAACTCTCTTTACGAAACCCACATTAAGGAAATAGCTGACCGTATCTATTGACATGGGACACAGGAGGATCCTGCTGGACACCATATTAACTCTCTTTACGACACCCACATTAAGGGAACAGCTGACCGTATCTATTGACATGGGACACAGGAGGATCCTGCTGGACACCATATTAACTCTCTTTAAGACACCCACATTAAGGGAACAGCTGACCGTATCTATTGTCCGGAACAACTTGACAACCGTAATGATAACGGTACATATTAAATTATTCATAACACGTAATAACAGGCCACGTATTAAGAACACCCACATTTGGCCAACATTTAAATGAAGTGTCTATTTTGATAGACAGCCGTGCTGCTCGGGAGTAAGTTGCGCGACTTCTTCTCAGCTAAAGCACTAGGAAGTGGGGAGATCTATTTCTAGCAGTAGACAGCTTTACAGGAAATCCCACGAGAAAAAAAACAATGTCAAAGAGGAAATAAACAACAAATCCTACTATCCTACTAATATTTATAAATGCGAAAGTTTGTATGGATGGATAGATGTTTGTTACTCTTTCACGCAAAAACGACTGAAAGGATTTGGATGAAATTTGGCACACAAATAGTTTATAACTAGGATTAACACACGATACTTTTTATTGTGATATTCCCACGAGATCGAAACTTATGCGAGTGAAACCGCGGGGCACTGCTAGTTCAATACACAAGACAAGTTACAATATTTAGAAATTTTGTTTGATGTTTTTTTTTAGAAATGATATATGATGTCCATTACGGGGATATACCATGAGGTCGAAGCACCAAACCATTAATTTATTCAAAATCAATATTCTAGTCCATTATGCTAAAAAATACCAGTTAATTTATTAAACTAGTTTATATCTTGAACAAGATACTTAGAATTAATTAAAAGTGTTGAACTTGATTTCCGAGAGATCATCCATCATTGTTTAATTGTAGACGAGAGTTCTGATAGTATAATGTTTTTTTATGAAGCAAAGCAATGGAAGCCAGCTGGTACAGTGTCGTCATCACTCTCCTGCCCATCCCAATTTATTTGTGGTCGGCGCCACGTCTTTTACTTCCATACTTCTCTATTAGTCGTCATTGCGGTAGTCAGAGCCTTTCTAACCATATCATCACAGAGTCCATCCATCGTTTCTTTGGTCTTCCCCTACTCTTATAGCCATCGACATTCATACTCAAAACTTTCCTCACGGCATTTTCCTCATTCTTCCGTATCACATGCCCATACCATGACAACCGATTTCCACACAACTTTTCAGTTACCGGTGCCACTTTCAGACTTCCTCTTATGTATTCATTTCTTGTTCTATCCATTCGTGTAACACCACACATCCCTCTTAGCATTCTCATCTCAGCTGTATGCAACTGCCTTAGCAAGTGATATGTGAAATGTGTATATTAGAGGAAGTTTAAACGTGGCGCCAGAGACACAAAAGTTGAAAGGAAATTGGTATGGGCCACTGCCTCGTTCGACTAGCGGTCGCGAGCGCTACTGGTGCTGGGCATGAGGTCCTTGGGGGTCTCCTCTGAAGTAGTATCGGCCGAATGTTCGGCCGTTTTCTGCTACGAAGTTACTATTTGGTTCGGTCGGTCCCGATCCCACTCCTACACTCTTTCGAATATTGACTATGGTCCCGACCCAACTGAGCCGATCCGAATTTTTTTCACATTTTTCAATAATATTCGGTTCGGTCATGTCGGTCCGATCCGAACACTCGCACTTTGCACTTCGGAGAAGACCCCCTGGATTCATTTCCCAGCACGGGCAAACGGTTATTGTGTTTTTCCATCAGGAATTTCTCAGTAGCAACCTGAAATCTGGATATGCGCCCAGAATCAGCCTATAATGTTCCCACTGCTGGAGACAGGCCTCCTCTCTTCCAGGCGGAGTGGGCTGCTGTAATCTACTACGCGGGCCCAGTGCTGGTTGGTAGATGTCACATATCTTCGAATTTCGATTCTAGTTTTCCTTCACCGTTTTGAGAGCAGTGAAGATGTAATAATTTACACTAAGTGCCTGCGTAGGTTCGAACAGATGACCTACAACTCGTAAGTACCAGCCGGTTCTCCAGCTGTCGTATCGAGAATCGAGCTGAATGGCGGGCAGATGGAGAGGCCTAACTCGAGCAGTAGACTTTTGTAGGCTGATGATGATGATAATACACATCTGTCGTCCTCTTTGGCGAAGACAGATGTACGTTAACTCCCAAAGATTTACAACTTCTCGTGCCCCAAATTGCTTGTTCTGAGAACAATTTGTTACAACTCAAACATTCTTTCGTACACGTCATCTGACAACAGAGGAAGACAAAGACAGTGTGAACTAGGTTTGATTTTCATACAATGGTAAAATATTGCGGTTAACTGCGTGGATAGGGCTGGTAGAAAGGTGTTTTAATTTTTAATTTATTTATTTATTGACACACCAACGACTTATTCACTTAATCATTAGATTAAATATATTCTATATCAACAGCTTTGCGGTGAATTTGTCACTTATAAGTGTGCACAGCACTTAATTAGCCTTTAAAAAACAGAGATCGGAACTAACGACGCCATCTTGCTTTTTAAATACAATTTCACCAATGTTTACTAACAACGCCCCCTGTCAATTTCATTAAGGGAGCCCACGAACAACTTTTGTCTCCGAAACTAAGTCTCTCACATCAAGTCTTTGAGTTTGTATGAAAGTGTGCGCAAGACATTATTGTCCGCTGGTTTGTTTGGACGCAACTGTCGCCCGTCTATTGGTTGCAATGCAAGTGCGCGCACGGCGACCAAAAAGTTGCCGGCTAACCAGTTGCCGCTTAAACGAAATTTAACAAAAAAGTAGCGTTGATGTCGCTCCCGCGTGCGCATCGTCCAAATCTCTGCGAGGTGACAGCGACAGAGACAAAAAAATTGCTGGGTAACTTAGTTGCTCGTGAGCGCCCACCATTAACCTGTTGAATGCCATGATTACAGACACAATTAACAGCCATTGTGTCTCGCGAGGATCTACGTTCCGGTATACGAAGGGTTAAGGGACAAAAGATCCTTGCTAAAAGGATCTTTTGTCCCTTAACCCGGTTAATTCGACCATGTTCAGAGAATTATTGACAGGCTATTACCAAAAGCAAGGGCGTCGGATGTCAGTAGAAAGACAGCGGGTACTTAAGGTAATACAGTACAGTTCGTCCACAATTATTTTACCACTGACAGCAGCAATGTAACATAAACCTTATTCTAACGAGAATAAAGAGCACAATGATTTTGACAGACGTTTCAGTAGCAGAAACCCAACAGCAACCTTATTAGAATGAAAATAAAGGTCACTGTGAACAGACTGTTAGTATTTCAGTCTTTTTAAAACATCTGTTCAAACAAACTCGTGTAAAAACCTATTTTATTACCGACATATCTAACACTTGCTTCAACATAAGGTAATCTGAGTCACTTTAAGAATGAATAAGTTAAAAAAATGAGTCAGCCCTGCGTTCTTGTTTATCATTGTGGGATTATCGTAGTAGATTAAACTGTTAACGAGTGGTAAATCGGAAGGTTTTGAGAAGGTAATCTACATGTTTAAAGCAAAATTCTTGCACATCCGAAAATTTTCGATCAACTCTTACCAAAGGGTGTGGTGTTACTGCGATGTGGAGGCCAGACAGGTAGTCGCTTTAAGTAAAATAATGGCGTCCAGCTGCATCCAGTTAGTCTGGAAGACGACCCCAATATAGTTGGGAAAAAGCTAGGCAGATTGTTTGATTATAGTCCAGTCCGTATTTCGGCAATGGCGGCCAATCTGAACGGAGTCTAGCCTTCGGTGCGGGAGATATTACAGTGAACAAGTATGTTTGCAGACACAGGTGCACTTCCTCTCTCCTCAATCTCATTTCTCCTGATCTCTCCGGCCGTGTCGGATTGCCAGTCCCTTCAGAACTAACAGTCGAGAATGCGCAGGACATACATTTACGTAACGGCACTCGTGAAGACTATTTTTAGCCAATCCATAATATTTATTACTGACCCTTTTTCGTATCAAAATAAACAAATCAATTAGTACAAGATTCAATGTCAAAGATAATAGAGTTCAAGGGCTACCCTGGTCTCAGATAAAACCTAGACCTTTTCGACATATCTAGATTTTATGACCGATCATCCAATAGTCGGATTTTCGATCTGATTAGGGGAGATAAGACTATCTGTTTATTATTGTGTGGAAAAATCTGGGTCAAATCTATTGTTGTTGAATGGTTTTGCCCGTTTTCGGAGTTCAATTTTTTTCATTCAGTTTCCTAGATAAATTATAGTTCCGCAGGTCGCGTAGCGTAGTGCTTTGGAGCGGGTTGTGCTTAACGTTTCTTCGAAGAATGTGCCGCGGGTTGTTCGAAAGAGATACCGTGGGCCCTGGCACCACAAGCAACTGAAGGAACACGGGTGGGTTTTAGTCAGTAAAAGTCTGACACGCCCTTCCGCTCAGCCCAGAGCGGGAGAGGTCATTTGATGACTTCCCATCCAAAAAAAAAAGCCAATTTATTTGGGGTCGGTGGTTAAACGTCATCTCCGAACAGTCACCTCCTTTCTATTCATATCATCTTACACACAGTTCATCCATCGTTTCCTTGGTCCTTATAGCCATCCACATTAATACTCAAAACTTTCCTCAAGCATAAGATCTAGAATGAATTTATCCGGGAAAGAAAGAAAGAAAAAAAGTAAATATATTTATCTAGCACAGACTAAAAGACACACAATACACCAGATACCAGATATTAAAAGTTACGCTGTATTGCTGATCCAAAAATAGTTAAACAAGTTTACTTTGCTCTATGTCAATCGATTTTAACTTACTGTATTACCACATGGGGTGGAGTGGGTAAAACATTGTTACTAACCATCGAGAGAGCTCAGAGGGCGATTCTCAAAGTGTCTACTTCCCGCCCTTTCCTTTTTCCTACTAACCTCCTATACAAATCTTGTGAAGTATTAACAGTTAGACAGCTATTTATTAGGGGCATTGTATTAAAACAACACAAAGCTCTACCCTACAGCACTAGTTATACTAATAAAAGGCGTAAAGATATAGTTTGTCCACAAAATTCTAAAAAACATGCTTTTATAGCCAAATTTTATCAGTACCTCGAACCTCTCCTATATAATAGACTAAACTCAAAAGCAAACATTTATTCTCTGAACTATACAAATTGTAAGAGAATCCTCAAGGAGGCTCTCCAAAGTATGTCTTACGAAGAAACAGAGAATTTACTAACTGTGTTAAAGTAATTATAGGTATACAAATATTGTAATTATCAAATTTAGAAACTAGGAGTTATGCTACTCAACATAATTATAATTATTTTTCTATTGTCAACTTTTGATTATTTATTATTTTTTTAAAGACTATTTTAGCTCTTCACGCCTGAAACACAGGATTACCTAGTTCAGGCACGTAAGTCTTAGGAATATAATTTACATTTAAGCAAAACTGTACTAATTTTCATGCCTTACAATTTTTTGAATAAATATATTATTATTATTTATTAACAAATAAAAAACAAATTGAAAGTATAAAGACTGATGTAAGAAAATAGCAGGAAAGTGTGCCTCACGCCTGCATCAAAAAGGCCCAGTTCAGCAAAAACTGCCAGACAACTAGTGCCGGACGCTGGTTTTCAACTGGGCCTGATGTTAAAAGATGTGAAAAGAAATGGTGTTACTGACATCTAAGGTCGTGGCCGAATGCGGAAGGCGAAAAGCCGGGTGTTGTGGAACAACTTGAGAGAGGAATATTTACAGCAATGTATGTGCAATAAATTGAACAATCATCAAATTAAATTAGAAGACAGCAGGAAAATCTATGAAATAGATACTCAGCGCTTACAGTCTGATATACAGGTACTTGAGGGCACACTTAGTTCCCTGTACATTAAATATGTGGGTTCTCAGAACCAAATTAGAGAACATATTCTTGCTGCTAGTGAGCTAGTTATGTGTCAGTGTACTTGTCAAGTTTCAAACCCTATTGCTGTCCAGCCTGAGGCAACGGAGGACCCGTCCCAGACTGAGAGTTTATCTCAAGACTGTATCCTTAACCAGGACGTGCCTGATATAGTACAAGATCTATCTCAAGTGGCACAACTTGAGATTGGTAGTTGTCCATCTTTAAGTAGTCATTATTGTTATGATTCAGTTATGTTCTCAGATAGTATAGGAAGAGGTTTAGGTAAATTAATTAGTAACAACCTGAGTTATTGTACTCAAAATTATTGTATGCCAGGGTCAACCTACAAACAAATAATGGCATCAGTATCAGGAAATGTATGTACCCCAAAAACCAACATTACTGTTTTTGTAGGTAATAGTTCTAACATCAAAAAATACGAAATCACTGACTGCGTAACTGAGTTGTTAAAGTTAAATTGTAGTAAAATAATATTGTGTGCTTTCCCATATTTTGAAAAATTGACAGATAGACAAAACAATTATATTCATATGCTTAATAAACATATGCATTTTTTAGTTAGTCATCACAGTGACAAGCTCGTATATTTTGACACCAACAGTTTTGTGGAAACTTTAAAGTCGACTAGGGATACTGTGTATCTGCCTGTTAGTTTAAGACACATAATAGCAAGGCTATTAGCTTCCTATATAAACTCAGACATAAATAGTATGTCGAAGTCATGTATTATTAACACCACAATGGTTAGTAATAATACTAATAATAAGGTGGTGAGTCTGAATAAATGTAGCTCAAATGCTATAAATACTTATACAAATTGTACGAAGGAGGTTTCATGTCCCTCACTCAATGTGAGCTCACTGCCCGGTGATGACATTGAAGTCTTGGGGTTAACTCCGGATAATCTTTTAAACTAGTTTGTAAGACAACAGAAGGTACCAGTAAGAATATTCTTATACCTAACAACAACAAGGTATCTTCTTGCTCTAAATTAAGAAAAGGAGATCAGCAGAATGCCTTGAAATTATTTCATCAAAATATTCAAGGCATTTCTTCCAAATTATTAGAAATAGAAATCTTTTTAGAAAAAACAAAGTTTGACATTGTTTGTTTAACTGAACATTGGTTAAAGGATTACCAAATGCTGATTAATTATGAGAACTATAGTGTTTGCAGTTGTTTTAACCGTAAATCTATGTTACGTGGAGGTTCTCTAATCTTGATAAAAAATAGTTTAAAATCCAAGCAACGAAACGACATAGTGGATTTATCAGTTGAACATTGTATCGAACTGTCCTGTGTTGAGCTGGATAAGCATGTTGTAGTGTGCGTTTACAGACCCCCTAATTATCAGAACTTTTCTGTATTTGAGTCAATAATGGAAGATGTCCTAGCGAAACTTGCATCCAGTAACAAAACCGCAATTATTTCTGGTGATTTTAATATTAATATTTTGGAAAATAATTCCAATAGCAGTAGATTATTAAGCCTTTTTAAATCGTTCAATTTATTTAATGTTTTTACAGAACCAACTAGAGTAACTCCAACTTCTTCTACTTGTATCGATAATGTCTTCTGCGATTGTGATTATTTAGATAAAGCCATCGTAAATTATCTGCCGTCTGATCATAGTGGACAAACGGTAACTTTTAAGTTTAAAACACCTTTGCAAAAAGTGCAAATACAATTTAGGCCAATAACGACTGGCAAATTAAATAGATTTGATATTACCCTAAATAATAAGTTAAATGTTCTGGATTATAATAAGGACGATGCAAATAAATTGTATGAGGATTTCTTTTCAATAGTGCACACTGAATTCAATAAAACTTTTGAAAAGAAAACAAAAAATATTTGCCCTAATTTTATATTTAGTGACTGGGCAACTAGAGGTATTAGGATTAGTAGGGAAAGACTGTTCGAGCTGTATGGCCTTAAGCCTTATATCAACACTGAAACTTTCAACAAGTATGTTGCTATGTATTCCAAAACTTTTAGAAATACATGCAAGATAGCTAAAGCCCAGTTCATTAGTAACAAGATCAAAACAGCAGATAACAAAATAAAAACAGTTTGGAAAGTTATACATAATGAAACTAGTGGGAATAAAATACGAAACAATGATTACACATTGGAGACTTCACGTGGTGCCATAAGCTCTAACTTAGAAGTAGCTCAGGAATTTGTAAATTTCTTTACAAATATACCATGTAAAACGACGGAAGCTTTAAATTCCTCACCTGTTGTCTCAATTGATCTATTAAGAGCTAACGTTCCAGGATGCTCGATTGAATTTCAATTTAAACACATAAACCCTATGACAGTTATAAAAGCTTTTCGGCAAATCAAAATCAAATTGACCGAAGATTTATGGGGAATGTCTATCAAAGTTTGTACATCCATAATCGAGACTATAGCACCATACTTAGCTTTGATATTTAATTTGTGTGTAGATCAAGGAGTCTTCCCGGATTTAATGAAATACAGTAAGGTTATACCGCTTTTTAAATCTGGGGACAGCAAAGACACCAACAATTATAGACCCGTATCCGTGTTGCCCGTATTCAGCAAGGTGTACGAAAAGGTAATGCTCAATCAAATGCTTAATCATTTTAACACCAACAAAATCTTACATGATCAGCAATATGGTTTCACCAAAGGACGTTGTACGACTGACGCCGGTGTCACCTTATTAAAGCACATATTTACAGCGTGGGAGGAGGCCCAAGATGCCATAGGAATCTTTTGTGACCTCTCCAAGGCATTTGACTGCGTCAATCACGAAACCTTACTTTTTAAACTGGAGCACTACGGACTAGGTCAACTTGCGCTCAGTTTAGTCAAATCTTATTTAAATGATAGACAGCAAAAAGTTCAAATAAATGGTGTCAATTCTCTTGCTTTAAAAGTAAGAATGGGTGTTCCTCAAGGCTCGATTTTAGGTCCTTTCCTCTTTTTAGTATATATTAATGATCTACCCCATTTAATAAAGAACCAACCACAAATGGTGTTATTTGCTGACGATACTTCCTTAATTTTTAAGATAAATAGACGTGCACCAAATATTGACGACGTAAATAACGCCCTACAGCAGGTACTAAATTGGTTCACTGCTAATAATTTGGTTTTAAATGGGAAAAAAACGAAATGCATAAGATTTGCTTTACCAAATGTTAAAAGTAGTGATTGTGACATAGTATTGAACAAAGAGAAATTAGAATTCGTCGATAAAACTGTTTTCCTGGGGATCACGCTCGACTCAAGGCTGCAATGGGGTCCTCATTTAACATCTCTTGCAGGAAGGCTAAGTTCAGCAGCTTACGCTGTAAGAAAAATCCGTCAAGTTACTGATGTAGATACCGCGAGGCTGGTCTATTTTAGTTACTTTCATAGTATCATGTCTTACGGTATTTTACTATGGGGACGGGCTGCAGATATCGAGTCCATTTTTATTCTGCAGAAAAGAGCCATCAGAGCAATATATGGCCTCCGCAGGCGCGATTCTTTAAGGGAACTGTTTAAAGTTATTAACATCATGACGGTACCTTGTCAATACATCTATGAAAACATCATGTACGTAAGAAAAAATTTAAATCTGTTCAACAAAAGAGGTGAAAAACACAACTATAGGACTAGAAATAGGGACCAATTAGTTCAAACAGGTTTCAGACTGGCTAAAGTAGACTCAACCTTCATGGGGTACTGTTTAAAATGTTACAATAAAATTCCTCCCCACATACTCCAACTGAATGAAACGAAATTTAAATCTTGTATTAAACGCACACTATGTAGCCAAGCATATTATAAGTTAGGGGATTACATCGCTGACAAAAATGCTTGGCTCAATGCTGGTCCAGCTCCACAGGGGCGCTTAAACTAATTAGCATTCGGAAACATTGCTGGAGCTGCGGGACATTGGAAGAAAACTATATTTGCATTGTATAAACTCAATTGTTTAGTATTGTATAATTGCATAGCACACGTGTGAGCACTATGTACTTTCTATAAAGCTACCATTTACTGGGTACGTCTTTCATTGACTTAAATGTGCCCTGGCGGCTGAGAGTATGTCATGCTCACTCTAATGTCTCGCTGGTGGTGGCGTGTGTGTTGGATCATTAAGTTCCCTTCAAAATGGTTGAGCTGAATGGTGCTGATCCATACGTCATGTTCGTGAACGGGCGCCGTCAGTAGGGACTGGTCATCTCTTAGCTGCCACGTCTTATTGTAATTTTTAATTTCTGAATTGTTTTTATGTTGTCTATAACGGACGCTTTTAACGTGCACGTCTTTTCTACATCGTTCTCACATGGTTAATTTCAACACGAATGATGTAATCAAATATTTTGTAAGAATTTTATGATTTAAAAGAGTGTCCATGGAGTTTCTTGCCCGTTCTTCTCCATAGGTACCTACGCTTTGGAATGGGCAACTAGCTTCATCTTTCTGACTGACCGACCCTTTGACAATTCAAAAGTGCCTGTAATTGGTTTAGTTGAATTAAATGATTTGAGTTTGAGTTTGAGTTTGAATGGAGTGTAATAAGCTAATAGTCCACCTCTCCAGCACGTGGTCATGGGATCGAGATTTGACACATACCAATGTGTTATGATGCTCATATTATGTGAGTTGTCTCTACTTCCTGGTTTGATCTTGGAACTTTTCGTTGACGAAAAACTTGGATTCAAGAAATCAAGATTTTCGAATTTAATTTAATTTTATTTTGAAATTCAAGACCAATCAATGCTCGTTCCTTTTCTATATCAGAAGAGGACCTCAAATGACACAAATGACATTTGAGGTCAAATTGCAGCCGGAACAGATGCATTTGTCCAACCAAAACCAACTGTGTACGCGCAGGCATCCCAAAACACGTGTATTATTGATCTCCAACGGTCAGAGATCAGCTCATATGAAGATACACGTACGATAATTAATAAGACTAGCTCTTTACGTATATTATTACAAGTGCTGAGTAGATATCGACAACAAGAAATGTTATGTAGATAAAGCTTATGCTAATGTAAGGAGAAACGAAAACAAAGGACTACAGTATTAGATAAAAATCTACCGAACCAATAAATCAACAAATCAATCATGAATCAATGTTATCATAGGAGTCTTCTATACGCTGTTCGCAAGTCCAAAACCCGAATTTTTTCTCAGTTTAAGAGCGTTGACAACGTACGGCATTTCATACAAACTTTCAAGTCCTTGTTTTTCGAAATGCATGAACCGATTTTAATGAAACTTCATACGCATAAGCAGAATACATAGGTCTAAAAAGTTAGTTAAGAACATTTTCGAAATGTCTTATTTAAAAAAAGATAATTGGAAATCTGATTCTATGGAAAATTTAAAATCGGTATAATTTAGCTGTAACACTATTTTTCAAAAATGCTCTCAATTAACTCTTGCTTATGCGTAGGAAGTTTAATTAAAATCGGTTCGCGTATACGTATAACTTTTTACAGAGTAGTCCGATTTTGATAATAATTTTTTTATTAGAAAGGGTATACCCCAAAGTTGGTCCCATACAAATTTGAAAAAAAAAATCCAACCCTAAGGGTGGGAAAACAGGGGTGATTTATTGTTCACTCAAAATGCTGCTCTGTATTATTACTCTACTCAGTGCCACATATGCCCATTGGCAAACAATTAGTAGATTATAGCCACAAAAAATTATAAAATAAAAACTTTTACAAATCTAAACCGCCGAAAATACTGAAAAGAAAAAAATAATAAACCATTTTAGTTCTTAAACTAATTTAAGTAAGTAGGTATACCTAAATAATTTTGAGTCGGCGCCGTTTAAATTTAAGGCAATTTAGTGATCTTTGTTTATTGATTGTTTGGCGCCGACTCAAAATTACTTAGGTATACTTAAATTAGTTTAAGAACTAAAAAGGTTTATAATTTTTTTCTTTTCAGTTTTTTCGGCGGTTTAATTTTTTTGTTAATGACATTTGTTTGTCGCCGAGATGAGACTGCGACTAGGTTTTGAACGTTTTAAATTACGGGAATACTAATAATTAATAGGTTATCGAATTGCGTCATTTTCGATACGTTCCTGTCAATACACGCACGCCCCGTATTCTTTTCAATTCTCACGCTCTGTCTGTCAAGTCCATTATTGTGACATCCAAACATATTATAGAATACAGAATGATCTAATCAACACAGGATGGGAAAATAAAATATGTAAGTAGGTTCCTGATAAGTAAATAAATGGAAAGTTCTCAAAGCATAGCAAACAATGAGAGTAATAGAGCATTGGGTTTAATTTTACTTATCATTGTTTTCATAATAATATTATTACAAGACATTCCTGATAAGCAGAGATACGGGAGCTGTGGTGGTCGGGGTATCGGCCCCGTTTTACATCATGAGTCGGATCCCAGGCAGGCACTTTGTCTATTAATTTCATCACCACTGCTCTCAAAACGGTAATTCCGATCCAGCGTGTCGTGTCCCTTGCTGCCCTCTCCCAGCGACGCCCTTTTTTTTTTTAGGATGGGAAATCATCAAATGACCCCTCCCGCTCTGGGTGGAGCGGAAGGGAGTGTCAGACTCTTACTGACTAAAACCCACCTGTGTTCCTTCCTAAGCCCTTTCTGTTCCAGGGCAGCGGTAACCCTTTCGGACGACTAAGCCGAGGTTCGTACCCATCATCATCATCGTAGCGTGTAGTCGCTTAGTTTTTAAGTATTTTCTGTTCTTAATTTATTGAGGCATCCGCAGGCAAGCCCGATTAAGCAGACGACCACCTCATAGGTTGAACTGCTAGATGCCATACATAAAAAAAAACTCAGAACGCTAAAGGAAAACATTGCGGGGAAACCGCATGTCCTAGAACCAAAAAAAAAACGAAGTGACATATACCAACTGGGCTCGCGTGGTGGATTATAACCCACTCCCTGGCCTGTGTCCCAGCAGTGGGAACGTTATAGGCTGATTATACTATTTCTGATAAGTGGAATTTTATGAGATAGTTTTATTAAAAGTATTTAGACGCTTTGAAGCACCGCTTGAGAAAAAAAATGTGGTACAACTAAAAAGTGACAAATAAAAACATTTTTACCAAAAAAAAACAACCAACCGAAATCCGAAATTAAAAAGTTTTTTGACCACTATTTCAAGGATAATATCTCTAAAATGCATACCCAGCAATGTTGCCAGCAGCTTTGTCAAACAAAACACTGTTTTATAGGAAGATTCTGATTCGGCAAGGTCGGCGATATGCGTCGTCAGCCCAGAGGTTCCGCAATGCGCTTCCTCGACGTTTCCAAAACATTATGGAACAGATTTTCTTTATAATAACAGCTCTTTGCACAGGTCGATCGAAGTTTAAGCTACGCTTGCCGCGGTAGGTTCGTGGATGGGCGAACATGCATTACATATCGAGACCCCTCGTTGCTTCGGAAAGGACGGTAAGACGTTGGTTCCGGCTGTCATTCGTAGATCTCTGACAGTCGGTACGGGTAGTCGGAAGCCCGAAAGTCTGAAAACCAGTCTTGCCAAGAGGTATCGATCGTGTTACCCAGTAACTGGATTGTAGAGGTTAAGGCAGTCGCTCTACGTAAAACACCCCCTTTTTTTGTTCCGGGTTGGAAATGCCTCATTGATGTACACCGCCCTGCGGGGGCGAAGGGGTCTGTCAGACTCTTACGGACTAAAAACCACCCCAACATAGTTGGCTACCCCAACCCCAACATAGTTGGCAATAAGCTAGGCAGATTGATTTGAGTTCAATTAAAATTAAAAGTCATTTATTCAAATTAGGCTGAGAATCAGCACTTTTGGAACGTCAAAATTACAAAAGATAGTCCCCCAAAAAAGCCCGCCCGTCACCACTTCCTAGTGCTATCGCTGGGAAGAAGAAGTGGCGCAACAAACTCCCCAGCAGAGTTCCTTTAGTTACTAGCTAGAGTAGCTCCAAGTTCACCAAAGTTTGTTATAATTCAAAAGATTAGTTTTAAAATTTTAATGTACGTACCTACTATGGTAATTGCAATACTTTACCATTCCGTAGCCTTTCAAATTATGTAACAACAAAGAGTTTAATGGTTCAGTTTCATTTCAACATCAATAATACATAATCAAGAGTGTACACGCACTTTCACTTGCGTTTGTTTACATAAAAACTACAATTAATTCGGTACAGTCGTTTCTGAGACAGGCGACAGTAAAGATACTGACATAAAGCTGATTAATAGAAATAAAATGTGCCAAATCGCTGGTATTTTGCTCAAATTGCGAGATATTTTGGCACTAAAAATTGTTGATATTCAGGGTACTTAGCTTTCTATGCGAAAGTTTTATAAATGTCAACGTATGATTGTGAATACTGCTAGTTTATGATCTATCTCGCGAGATAAACGTATAGTAAAAAGCGTAAAAGTATAGCATCATAACCAGCCTATAATGTTCCCACTGCTGGGACACAGGCCTCCTCTCGGTGAGAGGGAATGGGCTGTAACCCGCCACGCGGGCCCAGTGCGGGTTGGTGAATGTCACATGTCTTCGAATTTTTGGTTCTAAGACATGCCGGTTTCCTCACGATGTTTTCCTTCACCGATTCCGTCAGCAGTTTTATTAGTATAGGAGTAGATATAACTATCGATATACAGGCCAGTGTGTTTTACCGGGTTTCATTCCTGTCTATACCATTTTTGTCGAAAATGTAAACAAAATATTTTCATGACTCCATTTCCCAGTTTTCGCTCAACAACATCCATTTACAACAAAAAACTTATAATAAACAGACACATTTTTTCACCCTCAAGTTATAATACATCTTCCTTCCTAAATACACTTGAACACAGCATCCCTCTTAGAACATCTTACTCTAATCTAAAAATAAATAACAAAAGATCTGAGCCATATGTTTTTGACGTTCCTGCCCTCTTGAGTTATTTTTAGAACGTGTCTGGTTATTTTTAACTGAGAGGGACTACGGGTATAACTGTATTGTTTATTTTGAAACACCATTACGAATGGTAAAAATAGTGACTTTGAAAGAATGTTACTTCATTGTCAGGCAGACCCAAAAAGTCGCATGCATCAAGATCAAAATATTATAGTAATTATTTTCATATACAGTGTGAGTCTTCATAATGTGCACATATCGAAATGATGAAATCTATGCTTAATTTTATCGACGGGAAAAATATAAAAAAAATCTAAGTATTTTTTTTATTTTTTCATGAAATTTTTAAAAATTGTGTTCGCTACTGTGATCCCAGTGTGAACAAAACGGTGTAACTTTTAAACTAAACGATCTATCGCGATGAAACAAACTTCATAATGATCGGAAGTAATTAGGCGTTCTCATAAAATGAAAATTGTGGAAAAAAATCTACCCTCAATTGATAATAAACATGTTTTTTTTTAATTTTTTGTTTTTTCATAAATTATACAATAATCGTAAAATTTCATAAATACATCATCATGTCATCGTGTGTGTGTGTGTTTCATGTTTTATTTTCGTTTTGATTAAAATTTTTAAAAATTTCATAAAAAAAAAAAAAAAAAATACTTACTTAGATTTTTTTTTATATTTTTCCCGTCGATAAAATTAAGCATAGATTTCATCATTTCGATATGTGCACATTATGAAGACTCACACTGTATAAAATATGTATTTTTACGACATTAGATACGCGTCGGGGATTTGTACAGGGAATTTAATATAAAAGTAAAAAAGTGTTGATATTGTTATATTCCCATTACATGACGTTCCGTTTCAAATGATATGATTAATATAACCTTGAATTTTTAAAGTGTCATGAGCACGTCTTTCAAAAAACATGTAAAAAAATTATACTTTGCCGATTATAACTAGAATATAATAGAATAGAATTTTTATTTTAACGATTATCATTTTTTTTAGAGCAATAATGGTCGTTCGTATATGTCATGTCAAACAAAATTAAGTACCTAACTACCTAGATTTTAGGCTATTTCGATTTTTTTTTAAATCTCTGAAACCCGGGTTTTGTTTACAAAAAGAACTTTTGTACGAGTTAAAATGATGAGTGTAGTGTATAAAAAACAAAGCTTGACTTTGAGGCAGCATGGTACGGGATTCCATACATCCATGGGCATTGTCCTTTATGTATCGTTTTTTGGGCTTGAAATGGTTTCTATTTAATTAATAACTATGGTTAAATAGATCATCAATGCTATGCCATGGCACTGAAACGTGGTTGCTCACAATGGGCCTTATTAGAAGGCTAAAACTCACCCAAAGGGCAATGGAGAGGGCTATGCTTGGAGTTCCCCAGCGTGATCAAATCAGAAATGAAGAGATCCGCAGGAAAACCAAGGCAACCGACATAGCCCGAAGAATTGCCAATTTTAAATGACAGTGGGCAGGGCAAATTGCTCGCAGAACAGATGGCCGATGGGGCCGAAAGGTTCTGGAGTGGCGACCGCGTACCGGAAGACGTAGCGTTGGAAGGCCTCCCACAAGGTGGACCGACGACCTTGTGAAGGCCGCAGGAACCCGTTGGATGCGAGAAGCACAAGATTTTATAGTTTTTTGAACATCCCATTTTTTTTATTGAAATGGTCTCACTCCTGACCTCAATCCAGCCCAGAGGCAGGGATGAGATCTACGGTGGAACGAGCTTGCCCAGAAGAAGCCTATTCACTCTCGCCCTGAAGAGATTAGGTTTGTATGAACTCGGGAATGCATATGTTATAGTAGCTGTAAAAATATTGCAAAACAACGAAAAGTAACAGTTCTTACTTGACATTAGCGATATGCTAAGCCATTGTTCTTCAGAAAGGTCACGTGCGTAGTATGTACTTGCAACCGCGTATCTACTTACGACCAGCTGGGTAGTTGCGTAACAAATTGTCAATAGCAATGACTTTCATTTTGACAGTACAACAACATCCATTGCGTTATTTACGTTGTTGAGCAGACAAATTTTTCGAACATATGAAGCAAAGGATTAGCAATGTAGCGACGGCACGGTTGGCGCAGTGGTTAAGCGATTGACTGTTCATTACATACAGCGACCTGCGTGTCCAATATAATAATGCACTCAGGGTACTGTTGGGGCTGCCATGGCGTTGCAGTGCGTCAGGGATGTTTGCTGAGGCGCGGGTGGATGGCTTTGCCGCTATCGTTAGAAAAAGGTGCGCCTCCCTACTCGCTCGCGTTCGTGGCAGTACCAACACTATACTGGGTGTTTTTACCGATCGGTGGGAGTCCCCCATGCTGCAAAGGTGGGTGCGGCTCCATGCCATAATTTAATTTTGTTGTCAATACTAACATTAGTTTTTTAAGTACATTGTTACTAACAAATTATGGACCTGGTCTGAATTAAATGTTTATTATTATTATTACGGACGCTTTTAACGTTCTGCATCGTTCTCACATGTATAATTTCTAACATGAATGATGTAACCAATACTTTGTAACCATATTATTCTGATTTAAAAGAGTGTCCATGGAGTTTCTTGCCCGTTCTTCTCCATAGGTACCTACTACGCTTTGGAATGGGCAACTAGCTTCATTTTTCTGACTGACCGACCCCTTGACAACTCAAAAGTACCTGTAATTGGTTTAATTGAAATAAATAGTTTGAGTTTGACTGCTGCGCTGCGTGTCGCGGGTTCGATTCCCGCACGAAACCAATATTTGTATGACCTACCATTACTTGTTCCGGGTCTGGCTGTTTGTGTATGTGAGTTTATATTCTGTAAACGCACCCACGACACAGGAGAAATTCCTAGTGTGGGGGGCAACGTTATTATAAAAAAAAACAAAAAAAAAAAACATTCAGATTGATGGTGTGTTACGCCATTTAGTCGTAGATTCGCGTTGTTGACGCTCCTGCTGCGCGTCCTCCGTCCCGCGACGCGCAAGTTTGGCCGAAGCTTAAGATCGTAGCAGGTGAAGAAGGCGTGAATTTATGTACAACGTATGTGAATAAGCCATAAATAGTATATCACATACAATTGTGAAATACCGCTCTTAGCAAAGGAATTAGTCAATGACAAAAGGGGCTTTGAAATTTGGTCATTTATGACTAATTTATTCATTGATATACACTAAATAACTGTAAGAACAATTAAACACCGCTAATGTACAGACAGCACATCAAGCTACCCGAAAATGTCAAATTTTCCCAATCAACCTTGAACCTTAATGATTTCGCGATAAAGTTGAAAATCTATTAAAGAAATTTGACGGATTGTGGTAGCTTGATGTGCTGGCGTCGGTACATAATATATATACTTCACACCTCTTGAGTAATCAGACCATGAAGATACTGCTAATAACAGTAGTAATAAAGTTGTATAACGGCTATATAACAGTATTTTTAATTACTCTGATCTAGCATCTATCTTTAGAATTCTGTCAGAGATAATCTTCAATGAATTCTTAACCTTTTATTTTAAAATATCACCATACATATAAACAAACAAAACAAATTTTACCTCTTTACAATATTAGTACAGACTAGCTGCACCCGCATAAGTCTCGAAACCAAAGGAATATCGGATTAATAAAACGTCCTATGTCCTAATCCAGGTAATTGTCTAACCATGTGCAAAATTTCATCCAAATTCGTTCAGCCGTTTAAGCGTAAAAGCGTAACATAAACATACAAAAAATCTAACATTTTATTTTTATAATATTAGTTTACATTAAACTAACACCCGGTTTCATAATGGCTAATCAACAGAAATAAACTACTCAACTGTCAGCTGTCAAATCTCATGTCAACTGCTGTGATTGGTCAACCGAAGTAACAACCTATCAAATCAGCTGACAACAGATTTATTTACATAACACCATAACATCAAGATGTCACGTGTCACGTCACTACATATTCCTGCAGGGTGTAAGATTCCATGGTCCACTTGTAAGTCCCTGAACCATCTCTGAACCCAACTGGGAAGATGGAAATCGAACCTCGTAAAGTGGGACTACCTCGACGGAACGGCAGCGGAGTATGGATGTGGAGCTGTGTGCTCCACCTTCTATCCTGCCCTCTGTGCCCCAAAACATGCAGCGAAAGTTACCTCTGCGCTGCCACCGATAACGCCGTAGAAGTGGCGAAGTTTTGGGTAAACAAGATTTAAAACACAGTCGTACCTAAAATTAACGCCCAAATTAAAGGGTATTTATATATAATACACAAAGATATTAGATAACAGTACACCATATTGTATACAAGAGTGTATTACATAAGTCCCATAAAGCTACACCCGTTAGCCCACACACACACGCACAACCATATAGCTCACTTTTACCTGGCATTCATAATAAATGAGGTTTTGATTGCATTTCACTTTTACTGTCGTGTTTGTAACTAAATTGAGAGCAAGCATACACTGCTATTTAAGTCCCATGTAATAGGGACAGATGCAGGAGGCAGGTGTGAGTGGAAATGCCGGGAGGAGACCGCTAGAAGGACAAATTTAATACTAGTGACCTTATTAGTGATATTCTCCAGAAAGGTCATAGTATTCGCAACCGGCGTGCGTGTACGACCAGAGGGGCAACTCTCGTAATTTTAAGAACGTTCACAGTCTGATCTCAGTCTCAATCTGTCAAAAATACCTCTGATTTCTCTACATTTTTGACAAGTTTTGGTGCCTCGGAAAGCACGTTAATCCGTTGGTCCCGGCTGTCATTCGTAGATCTTTGACAGTCGTTACGGGTAGTCAGAAGCCCGAAAGGCTGGCCACCAGTCTTACCAAGGGATATCGTATTACTCAGTAACTGTGTATGGAGGTCAGATAGACAGTCGCTCTATGTAAATTCCTGGTATTCAGCTGCATCCGGTTAGACTGGAAGCCGACCCCAACATAGTTGGGAAAAGGCTAGACAGATGATGACTCAATACACATTACTTAATAAAAATTAAATCGACTTAGTTCGAATTCGAACCCACGATACGTAAGTCGAAGCCATACCACTGGGCCACCACACAACGATGATGATGAGTTAATAAACCATAAAGCCGACGCGGACAAAGTCACGGATATAAGCTTGTATTAACTACATAAGTTATGCAATACTGTAGCGTGCATTATGTTGTTTATATTTACTTTTACTTGACATTCAAAACTAATGAGATTTTGATTACCTTTTCACTTTTAGCTGTGTTAGGTGTGCCATTTGATTAGTAGCTGCAGGCAAGGTGTAATTAGACAAAAATATTCAATAGGCTATCGACCCGTCCCTGCTTCGTTCGAATACAGTGACATGACATGTCAAAATATTGGGATTTCCGTGCTATACCTACTTACAAATAATATATCTAAGTTAAATATGTTAATATTTGAATAATGGGGCCGATTCCCTTGTTCACAAACTAAACTAAATTTAAGTTCAGTGCATCTTTTTCTTTCTATTCAGAATTCAGAAGATAAATATTAGTTTGGTCCTGTCAAATTAGTTAGCGCCTGGCGTAAATTGACTTATTATTGACCATGTTTTTAATCACGTCTAATTTGTCTATGGAGTATCTTAATTTGACAGGACTACTTAAATTAAAAAGCAAATCTTTCCTCATAATTAGGTCAGTTATATAGATAGGTATTTACTACAATAATTAACGATTATGAATATAATATCATGTAATATATTATGTTATAAGTATACAAATTTAGTTATCAAACCATATGGAAGAAAGCCTGACAAACATGTGAAATACTGGTGTTCAGCTGCAGTCGGTTAGACTGGAAGCCGACCCCAATATAGTTGAGAAAAGCGTAGGCACTTGTACAAAATACAATCCCAGAAATCGTTTTTACTGTGTTTAGTTTAGTTTTATGATCTTTCTGTACGAGTCGCAATAAATACTTTTTCTTTTCTTTCTTTCTTTCTTTCAATAAGTGGCAGTCTGTAAGAATGCTACAGTCACAAAAATATTATTGAAACAATACACTTGTTAGAGAGTATCACCGTTAGTTTAAAACTCGAGTGCATTGTAATCCACTTACTATTATTATTATACGTCTTATTTGATTCCTCAATAATCATATATTATTATTACTTATAACCTAGCTGCGCCCCGCGGTTTCACGTGCATAAGTTTCGATCCCGTGGCAATATCGAGATAAAAGGGGAGCGGAGGGAAGGGGCTCGCGAAATATTTTCCGTACTAAGGGGTCCACGCCATGAAAAAGGTTGAAAAACACTGCACTACGCTATATTTAAGTTTTACGCGTTAGAAGGCGATGGTGGTGCAAGTGTCAGCCCTGTTTATTATTTAACTGTCTACATTTAACAACGAGACAAACTATTGTAACTACCATTACATGACTAACCTTCCTTCCTAACTAGGAGATCAAGATGGATGAATAACAATACTAATATTAATGAGTAGTCCTCATTTGTTTCGACATACAGCTTGGAGCTGGTCCAAATAGGACATGTACGCGGAAATCCCCAATGCAGATCATTGTACTAAATCAGTCTCTAATGTCCCCACTGCTGGGAGTCAGGCCTCCTCTTTGTGATAGGGAGTGTGCCGTAATCCAACACGCGAGCACATTGTGACCTGGTTGGACATAAAAACTGTGAAGTGAATATATGCCATGTATCTATATATAATATCTATCTCATGTATCTATGGAGTAGGTCTTCAAAAATGATATTGAGGTTTCTAATATCATTTTTTTCTAAACTGAATAGTTTGCGCGAGAGACATCCAAAATGGTAAAATGTGTCCCCCCCCCCCCCTGTAACTTCAAAATAAGAGAATGATAAAACTAAAAAAAATATATGATGTACATTACCATTTAAACTTCCACCGAAAATTGGTTTCAACGAGATCCAGTACCTAAGTAGTTTTTTTTTAATACGTCATAAATCGTAAATTGTAATTGTACGGAACCCTCGGTGCGCGAGTCCGACTCGCACTTGGCCGGTTTTTATTTAACCATTTCTCGACATATAAACAGACAAGAAGAAAGGAACACATAGTACAAAGGTGATGCTTATTTCTAAAGAAATCTCTTGAAGCATACCTGCGACAGGAGAGTTGATAAAAAGAGATGTGAACAAGGTGTGTAAGAGTAGATTATGGAAAGTGAATACTGAGATTACAGTTGCACCTATGGAGAGAGTCATCATCATCATCAGCCTATAGTACTTCACTGCTGGGCATAGAGGCATCTCCTATGAAAAGTAGCCGACCTCAGATAATGTAGATGGCCCTCGGAAAAGATGGATGGGTTGCAGTGGCGTGCATTGCATAAAGGCATATAAGCAGGGCCTACCTCGATAAATCACTATAAGCCTGTCAATTACATTTTAGTGTGTGTGCCCCACAATTAAGAAACTCACTAAATTATCATACATAACAAAATCTTCATACAAACTCGCGCGGCAGTAGACAGTCGCCAGACGGCCTACTCTACTCCCGTACTATTCGCACATTGTCATTGGTCTTTACTCGTTCAAGTTAATACGACGAAATTAAATTCCTGCCTACCTATTCTGTAAACCAATGCACGCCACTGATGGGTTGTATAAAATATGATATGCTAGAAACGGGGTAAATACTGAGAAGACGCCTGATAGAAGAAGACATGCTGCCGTGGCCACTGTAACTTTAGTTTGAATGGCTACAGGAAAAGAGGTAGAACAACGAAACGTTGAAAGGATTATGAAAAATATGAGATGACTAGAATGGGGGTGACGACTGAGATGAAGATGATGTATGAAAGAATAAGATTATGCTGCTCCAACCACAACTAACTTGCAAGATGACATTCATCATTCATCATCACCTGCTGCATCACTAGCCTTTTCCAACTATGTTGGGGTCGCCTTCAAGTCTTACTGAATACTAGACTACATGAAGCGACTATCTGAAGAGGACGATGATGATGAATATTTGAAACTAGCTTCTGCCCGCGACTGCGTCCGCGTGAGGCAACTTTTTTTTAATTTTTTTTTCCGTAATATCCTGCAAAAAGTATTAGAAAACTTAAAAAAAAAAGATGGATGAAATCGGTAAAGTAAAGTCGTTCTCAAGTTATGGCGTGACCAAGGGAAATAGGGATTCATTTATAATATATTAATGAATAGCATTCATTTTTGTTTCAACTTGGAGCTTGGAATCGATCCAAATAGGACAAATACACGGAAATCCCTAAACTGTGGCACGCGTAGAATTTAGATCGGGTATGGCCGAGTTCAATATTATATCTGCTGAGAAAGTTGTAAAAATAGACGAACTCAGGATTGAAATGTCGGCGCCAAACAATCAATAAACAAAGATCACTAAATTGTCTTTTTAAACGGCGCCGACTCAAAATTATTTAGGTATACACACACACATACATACATTACAGTACGGTACACGGTACGGTACGGTTACGGTACATTAGTTTAAGAACTTAGTTATTAGGTTTAAATAAAAAAGGTTTATTATTTTTGATTTTCAGTTTTTTCGGCGGTTTAATTTTTTTGTTAAAAAGTTTTTATTTTATAATTTTTTGTGGCTATAATCTACTAATTGTTTGCCAAAGGGCAGGCATATGTTGCACTGAGTAGAGTAATAATACACAACTCAGCATTCAAATCTGTGAGTGAACAATAAATCACCCCTATTTTCCCACCCTTAGGGTTGGAAATGAGGCGTTTTTTCAAATTTATATGGTAAGTACCAACTTTGGGGTAACCTTATGGTACCCTTTCCAATGAAAAAAGAATGATCAAAATCGGACTACTGTATAAAAAGTTATGCGGGGTCATACTCACAGACCTCATGAAAAAACTACAAAATTTCGAAACACTTGAGGAAAGAAATAAGCGGGAAGCTACAAGGCGCAAGGACCTACATTATACGATTCAACCGCATTTGAAAGTAGTTAGTCATGCTGCAAGCTATCAGTCAATTAAATTATTTAATAAACTACCTTTAGAATTAAAGTCCATTTATAATTTAAATCAGTTTAAGACCCAGCTAAAGTCCTTCCTGATAGAAAAATTCTATTATACACTTGACGAGTTTCTCAGTGATGTGTATCACTAGACTGTTATAACTATTATTAACCTTTCTGACATAATATTTTTATTCATTTTTTTTTTTTTCTCTCTTGACATTTGTATCGGTATATTGAATTTTATTTTATTTTATTTTTATACAACTACTTATCAGTGGCTTATGGATTTTAAATTGTTTAACTACGAAGATTGTTTTATTCTTATCGTTAAATTGTATTTCCTGTTATTTTAAATTTAAATGTAATACATTTCGACACAATGTAAAAATTGTTAATGAAATAAATAAATTAAAAAAAATATATATACGCGTCGACTTGAGGACCTCCTCAGTTTTTTTTCGTCAATTAAAAATATAATAAGTCAGGCCTGTATTTCCTGAAAAGTTAGTCAGAGGTCTTCCCTTCAGTAACAACTACATTTCGCCAGTTATGTTTCAGTCTCATATAATAGGGGGCGAATCTATTGCTATCATCATCATCTGCCTGCCTTTTCTCAACTATGTTCGGGTCGGCTTCCAGTCTAACCGGATGCAGCTGAATACCAATATTTTACATGAAGCGACTGCCTATCTGACCTCCACAACCCAGTTAATGGGTAATACGATACCCCTTGGTAAGACTGGTTGTCAGACTTTCAGGCTTCTGACGACTCGTAACGACTGTCAAAGATCCACGAATGACAGCCGGGACCAACAAATTTATTGCTATCAACGCAAATTACACCCATATTACTTTAATGCACACTCACTCAATACACCCCACACACCCTCACGATACACCACACTCCACTACACTACATCAGTTTCACACCACACCACATCACATCACTCCACACACCCTTCTCCTTTACACATACACACACAACACTTACACATGACACGACACAAATTCACTTCACACACACTCAATACAAACTTAACTACTTATTAAAAATTCTGATTAATTAAATATATATAGTTATATAGATATTTTTCTTACCGTATATCTTCTATTGTCTATATCCTGTTTGTAACTATCCGAGTCTGCTAGTACGCTCATAATTTGCTTGTCCACTATCTATGCGAAGGCACTGCCTCCTAAGATACAGGATCTTCCTAGTTTAGGAGGCAGGGCTCAAATTCTGTTTTGACTGTACTTTTCCCATCTTCTGTACACTATTCCTATTTGTTTCTTTCTATGTACCCTTGTTACTACTATGTGTATTTTACTGTGTCAAACTTGTATTGTAATAATAAAATGCTTATTATTATTATTATTATCAACCAGGCATATATCCAGCCCCGGCAGTCTCGACATTCATAGCGATCGCTTTACGACCGAATTCGGTCGCAAAGTCCCGGATTGACAGGTGTAATGTATGGAGTGACAGGACTTTGCGACCGAATTCGGTCGTACAGCGATCACTGTGAATGTCGAGACTGCAGCCCCTGGCTCAAAGCTGCTACTGAGTAATTCCAGATGAAAAACCCCAATATCACTTTACCCGACCTGAGAATCGCACCCAGAACCTCATGCTAAGCAGTAGCACTTGCGACAACTAAACCAAAGGTGTAAATGCGTAACACATTAATAGTAGTTATGACTTTTATTTCGACAGTTCAACAACATTCATGTGTTATTCACACTGTTGAGCAGACAATTTTTTTCGAACATTTTTTTTTTCTTTTTTCTTAAAAACGTTGCCCCACACTAGGAATTTCTCCTGTGACGTGGGTGCGTTTACAGACATATAAACTCACGGACACAAACAGCCAGACCCGGAACAACTAATTGTAGGTCATACAAATATTTGTTCCGTGCGGGAATCGAACCCGCGACACGCAGCGCAGCAGTCAATCGCCCGTCAACATTTGAAGCAATATCCTTCAAAATGATTCAGATTGTGATTGATAGTGTGTTACGCAATTAGGGTGGAAGTAGGCAGTGTAAATCCTACTAAACCCACTATCCTACTAATATTATAAACGCGAAAGTTTGTGAGGATGGATGGATGGATGGATGTTTGTTACTCTTTCACGCAAAAACTACTGAACGGATTTTGATGAAACTTTACAGTAACATAGCTTATACGTCAGAATAACACATAGGATACTTTTTATCCCGATATTCCCACGGGATCGACACTTCAGCGGGTAAAAACCACGGGGCGCTGCTAGTATTTTTAATAAACCAGAACAAAATCCCCACAAACACACCGACTCCATCGATAAAAACGTTATGTTCCGCTTGCACTTTCTCTGCCTACCCACGCGCGATAAACAATTGACTTTCGATTCTATGTATGAATAAATAATTGATACGTAATTATTAATTGAATAGCAAAGAACGTGAGGAAACCTGCAGTTAATCGTCTTGTTACAAAACACGAGTGGAAGTTAGTTCATCTGCCTTCCATTTTCCCAACATGTTGGGGTCGGCTTCCAGTCTAATCGGAAGCAGCTGGATACAAGTATTTTACATGGAGAGAGCAGTCTCTCCATGTCTCCATGTGTGGAGGTCAGATAGGCAGCTATCTGACCTCCACAACCTAGGTACTGGGTAATACAAAACCCCTTGGTAAGACTGGTTATCAGATTTTCGGGCTTCTTTATGACTGTCAAAGATCCACGAATGAGAACGGGAACAACGGGTTAACGTGCTTTCTGAGGCACGGAGGTCTTGGTGTGCTTTGGCACCCATCTACGGACCAACCGCAGCAAGCGTAGCTTAACCTGATCAATCGACCTGTGCGGCTGTCATTACTTAACCACAAGTCTGTTAGCTTATTATGTAAATATTTTGTTTGGAAATAAGAAGTATCCAATGATTAAAGCCTCATAGTCGATTTTAACCCAATTTCACAAGAAAATATCATAAAGCTTAATGTAACCGACATAACTGTGAGAACTTAGTTTATTTACACAAGAAAGTTTACTACTGGTACCTATGTATAGTCAAGCGCATGTCTTGGGAACAGTTTGACGTTGCCAGCCCCTGCCTTTCTCAATAGTTAGGGTGGCTTTCGTAATTCTAGGTACAAAATCAATCTGAAAAGTCTCTTATTCAAATTAGGCTGAGAATTAGCACTTTTCGAACGTTAAAATTACATAAAACAGGCTAGGTGGCGGGATGAGCTAGACTCTTTTGATAAAGATTGGTTCTTGGCAGCTCTGGGGGTCTACTCCGAAGTGCAAAGTGCGAATGTTCGGATCGGACCGACACATGGCCGAACCGAGGCTTTTGCCAAGCAGTTAATGGCTAGTAAAAAAAAAACAATGCATATTTCCTATTAGGGTGCTGAACTTTAAAAAAAAAAAAAACTTTGTAAAATTTTATATATTTTATTTATGTTCTGTAACTTATATGGTGTACAATAAAGAGTATTCTATTCTATTCTTAATACCTTCATAATAGCCTCCAAGTATACCCAAAGGGCGTGCCCGCTTACATGTGCAAAGTATCACTACAAATGTGCATTTGACCGTACTAAGGAACACAGGATGTAAAACCTGTCGTTCAAGGCGATAGCTTGCCTCATGCGCTTGCGCAGTGCAGCCGCCGATAGTGCCCGATAGTGTTTATCTTTGTGCTGTTTGAAAGGATGGGTCTACTGTTATTGTTAGACAGAGAAAAAATACAGCAAGGCTGTTTGTCTCTTTCTTTTCATTGACTTGGGCTGATTTCATCAACGTCACATTTAATATACTTAGAATAGAATAACCTTCGAATATTTTTTTTTTTTTTTGTATGGAAGAACATGCGAGTATGGTCGCCAATGGGGATAAGTAACCAGGGTCGTCGGATATAGTTAAGTTTTGTAAGAAACCGATGGATATTTTCGAATAAAATTTAATTTAATTAATAGAAAACAAACAGTTAATTTATCAAATTAAATTTCATTCGAAAACATCCATCGGTTTCTTACTAAACTTCAACTATATCCGACGACCCTGCACCCCAACTGCGTAACACACTACCAATCTCAATCTGAATCATTTTGAAGGATATTGCTAATCCATTGCTTCATATGTTCGAAAAATTTGTCTGATCACCGACGTAAATATTTCAATGTATGTTGTTGAACTGTCAAAATGAAACCCATTGCTACTGATAGTGTGTTATGCAATTATAGAGGGGCTTGTGGCTAAGTAATAACAACCGCACAGGTCGATTGATCAGGTTAAGCTACGCTTGCTGTGGTTGGTGATGATTAACAACATTATAGGCTGGTCATGATGTATGATGATGACTCTTACAATTGTATTTTCAGCCCACTCATACGCCGTTCAACAATAAACTTTACTGTTATACATTCCCACAGTAATTTGTCAAGTAATGAACGGTAAAGAACGCGAGATGAGCCGACGCATTCTTTGTTAAGAGACCTGTTACATTCGCTAGACATGTTTCGAACGATTCCCGGTAAAAATACATAGCCCTAGTAGGTTATGCGGAGTGTTTTAAACGCCTATAGAGGTATAAGGAACAGCTGTGCGATTCTGTAACCATCTCACCGTGAAAACTTAGGTGAAGTGAGCGTGGAGTGAGCTGTCATTCCAATTAATGCTAGGGATTGACACTACTGACAACTCACATCAAGCTCACTTCACTTGAGTTTTCACATTGAGATTTTTACAGAATCGACCGGCTGGGTGTAACGTTCACTAATCCTCCATAGAACAGGGAGGAATCTCCGACCAGACGGGTGTTGTGTCTGGTGGGCAACTGCCCGACGATTGATGTCGAAGAGCTCAATGGTCACTAATGAGGCACAATGACTTTTACTATTGTTACCGAACTTAATAAGCTTGCCTAACAGACGAGGGGACTTGCTAGTTGCGCGGTAAACTCTGCTTGCGCGATGCAGGATTGGCGTGACGTTAGTATGACGCGTTGTTCGCATGTGGCGATATAGATGCCGCCACAGGACATGCCGAGTCTTCAAGAGGAATGGTAAAAATTCTATGGGTCCAGTTACTAGCCAGCTAAAAGCCGATGCATCTTTTCCCATAGTAATTTGTCAAGTAATGAACGGTAAAAAACGCAAGATGAACAGACACATTCTTTGTTAAGAGACCAGTTATAATACGCCAGACGTGTTTTGAACGATTCCCTGTATTATATCTTAAATACGGTTAATAATTATGACAAAAATTGCCTTTTACACGACTGCCCAAAAAAGGAGTGTTATTCATGAGCTGTCTACCACTGTACTAACATATTATTTATTAATAGTTATTTGCATTCCTGTGTTTGTTACTGGGCGTTAACAGTTCAGGGTAATTATATATGATGAGATTTCTAGGTACTTTAGATACCGTTTTAGCATTTCACAACGTTTATGGTTTTCCTTAAATGGTTATTATTTTGAGCCGTAATAACACCTATTAACTGTTATAATTAAAATAATAATTTATAGTATATGCCACAGTAACGTTGCTGCTCCGGCTCGTGGCTAAATAATACAGCCGCACGGGTCGATCAAAGGTTAAGCTATGCTTGCCGCTGTTGGTCCGTGGATGGGTGACCATCTTCACATACCAAACCCCTCCGTGCCTCGGAAAGCACATTAAGCAATGAATCTACAAATGCCAGGCATTCGTTGACCTTTGACAGTCGCTACGTGTAGTCAGAAGCCCGAAAGTCTGACAACCAGTCTTACCAAGGGGTATCGTATTACCCAGTAACTGGGTTGTGGAGGTCAGATAGACAGTCGCTCCATGTAAAATACTGGTATTCAGCTGCATCCGGTTAGACTGGAAGCCGACCCCAACATAGTTGGGAAAAGGGCTAGGCAGATGATTCTGTTTTTCGTATCAGCCTTTGTAAATCTCTTTACATTTTAAATGTCAGTGTGTTAGTAACGTATAAATTTCCTAATACACTCAAAATTCTTTTAACACTATCTGGTGCCCCTAATTCTACGTTCATAACATCAAACATACTACACCAAACCTCTCATTCAAGCACCAACCTTGCACCAAAGCAATAAGTACCACTTTCGCACGTCAATCTGTATGCAAACAATTATTATTTGCTGACATACTTGTAAAGCGACAATTGATCTACAAACGGGGACGGTTGTAGAACTGTTAAAATAGACTTGAAAAAATTCAAGGTAATTCTCGTAACATAACATCATTAAGTGAAACATCTTCATTATGCCGTTATCCCAATTTATAAGTGTTCGGCGAAATATAATGCAGTATGTCTTTTTGCATATGTCTCAGATGGATTTAAGAATCCGCTGTTTTACAAAACCGCTAGTTATTTTACAAAACAGCTCCGTTATGTAAAACCACTGGACAATGTTCAGCTGGATTGCCATTGTGCTACGTTTTACAAAACTGCTACCGACAGACGTTTAGACGTAATGCAGAATGGCTTATCTGCAGCGTTTTACAAAACTGCTATCCACAGACGTTTAGACGTAATGCAGAATGGCTTATCTGCAGTCACAGTGAGCGTCTTTCATAAAACCCTGATAACTTTTAATTAATATTGTCCTTAAAATCACTGTTTTCATTTGAGTTAAGGTAATTTTTACTCGTATTATTTATTTATGTTTGGGACGCCATCGCCATTATTGTCGCTACGTCGCACAGAGCCACGAGCGACAAAATTTAAATCTACAATCTGACATTTCATTTCAAGCTGTTTTACAAAACCGCTAATCGTTGACCCGCTGTAATGATAAATGCAAAACGTTCATGCAATTCTGCGTGTTAAAGTTCAGTAATTATGGAACACCGCTGAACGTTGTTCAGTTGTTTTACATAACTTAGCTGTTTTGTAAAACCACTAGCGATTTTGTAAAACAGTGACTCGTGACGTCCACCAATCCGCACTGAGCCCGCGTGGTGGATTACGGCCTACTCCCCCTCTCACCGTGAGGAGGCCTGTGTCCCAGCAGTGGGAACCTTATAGGCTGATTATGTATACACCTCTGCCAACCCCTTTGGTGAATACAGGCGTAATATTAACACAGATTATGTTTCATGAAAGTTTTTTCACAGTTAACCATAAAATTAACATGTCGGATACAAAATTCGCAATGCTATGTTAGTATAAAGTTTAACTGTCTCCCGTCCGGATAACGGCCTCAACGATGAGCGCTTAACCTACTAATACCATCCGTGGGAAAGTGACATCAGACTCTTTAGGTAGGTACACTTTGTTCAGACGCCAGCAAACTCAAACTCAAAGTATTTATTTCAATTAAACCAATTACAGGTACTTTTGAATTGTCAAGGGGTCGGTCAGTCAGAAAAATGAAGCTAGTTGCCCATTCCAAAGCGTAGGTACCTATGGAGAAGAACGGGCAAGAAACTCCATGGACACTCTTTTAAATCAGAATAATATGGTTACAAAGTATTGTTTACATAATTCATGTTAGAAATTATGCATGTGAGAACGATGCAGAACATTAAAAGCGTCCGTAATGAACAGATAAACAAAAAATAAAAAATAAGCCATGGCAGCAAAGAGTTGACCAGTCCCTACTGACGGCGCCCGTTCACGAACATGACGCATAGATTAGCACCCATTCAGCTCAACCATTTTGAAGGGAGCTAAATGATCCAACACACGCGCCACCATCAGCGAGACATTAGAGTGAGCATGACATACTCTCAGCCGCCAAGCCACATTCAAGTCAATGAAAGACGTACCCAGTAAATGGTAGCTTTATAGTATGTACATAGTACTCACATTTATGTGCTATGCAATTACCTATACAATACAGCAGGTCAAGCTACCCGAAACTGTCAAATTTTCCCAATCAACCTTGAACCTTAATGTTTTAACTATAAAGTTGAAAATCTATTAAATAATTTTGACAGAATGTAGTAGGTTGATGTGCTGGCGTCTGTACATACGCCAGCACATTAAGCTACAACAATCTGTAAAATTTCTTTAACCCTTCATCTGTCGGAACGTAGATCTACGCGAGACACAATGGCTTTTTGATTGTGTCTGTAATTACGACATTCTTCGGGCATCGGGCTAAAAGACTTTCAACTTTATCGGTAAAGCATTAGGTTCAAGGTTGATTGAGATTATTTGACAGTTTCGGGTAGCTTGATGTGCTGGCGTCCTGTGTGCGTGTGTGTGTTACGAAAAGGTCGAAATTATCAAATACTTTCTTCCACCTTACCTTGGTGCCAGACATACTTATTATCTAATATATTCTGTCCGCGAGTTCGTCCGCATGAAATTTCTTGTCCTCCCGACCTACCCCGTCGCATCGCATCGCCAACCCACTATTACTTAGTTTTCGCGTTGTTTATTACTTTTTCTTTTTTTAGCCTATATCCGTCCTCAAGAATTGGGCTATCTATGCAAAAATCTTTTTTCAAATCCCACTGGTCTAAGTACCAGTGGGATTTGAAAAAAGATTTTTGATGATCTAGAGATTAGCGCGTTCAAACAAACAAAAAAAAAAACCGGCCAACTGCGAGTCGGACTCGCGCACGAAGGGTTCCGTACCATTATCTATAAAAATCACGTCTGTTGTATGGCAGCCCCCTTAAATATTTATTTTGTTTTTAGTATTTGTTGTTATAGAAAATAAATAATAACAGAAATACATAATTTGTGAAAATTTTCTTGAGATACAGCCTGGTGACAGACAGACGGACGGACAGACAGCGAAGTCAAGTAAAGAGAGAAATAATAAGTGAGTGAGTAATAAGTTCCCGTTTTTACCCTTTGGGTACGGAACCCTAAAAACAAGTTCTTTAGCTTTATTATTTAGTACAGCCTCAACAACATATGTAGTGCTTAACCTGCATGAGAACTAAAAAACGACATAATTAACCCGATAACAATTTAACTTGACAACAGATCTACAAAAGACAATTATCACCCTCCCATCAAAATCAAAATCTCAACAACACACGCTTAACCTGCGTGGGAACATAACAACATAATCACGTATCAATGATTGCATTAGAAACTAGGTGGAAGTCAGGAGAAAGTGACAGACAAACATGACAGGTGACAAACTACGGTTTAACGACACGAATTACTGGGCTCACTGTAGGCGCCATCTTTCTTTTACATATAGACGATCAGATAGAAATCTATTTGTTTTTATTTCATTCTCACGTTCATTTCCGCGGGAAGTGCTTTTGGATAGAATTGATCGATCAAAGACATCATCAACGTCTAGCCTTTTCCTAGCTATGTCGGGGTCGGCTTCCGGTCTAACCGGATGTAGCAATCGGTAGTAATGTCTTTCATTTTGACAGTTCAACAACATTCATTGCATTATTTACGTTGTTGAGCAGAGAAATTTTTCGCACATATGAAGCAGTGGATTAGGAATATCCTTCAAAATGATGCAGATTGAGATTGAAAGTACATTTAAATTTTATAGCAGTGTTCGATAATTTACAATTCCATAGCCACTTAATCAGTTATCTACTTTAATTAAATGTACCTATTCAAAGTTGATTTTTAAGTGAACATTTGTAACAAAAAGTTCCTAATACCTAGGCTTTTGGTTGCAATGCAATTTGAAATTTGACGGCACGGTTGGCGCAGTGGTTAAGCGATTGACTGCTGCGCTGCGTGTCGCGGGTTCGATTCCCGCACGGAACAAATATTTGTATGACCTACATGTATTTGTTCCGAGTCTGGGTGTTTTTCTATCTATAATATGTATGTATTTACAAAAAAAAATTGTATATAAGTAGTTTATCAGCCATCTTGTTACCATAACACAAGCATTAGGTTGCTTAGCTTGGGACAAATGGTGCTGTGCGAAATGTCCAGGGATATTATTATTATTAACTTAGTCAACTAAGACATGCAGTTTGTTGTTCCATAACTTGAAAATTATCTCAAATTCTTATTTCTAATATAAAGTCCTCCAGACCGAATTTCGGCCATGGCGACCAGTCTCAGCGATGACCAGCCTTAGGCCTTAGGAGCACAAGTCCGTGCGCAGACACAGGTGCACTCTCTCTTCCCTCACTCTCATTGTCCGATGGGACGGCAATCCGACACGATCGGAGAGAGATCAGGCGCAGGACCAATGGCTTAACGTGCTTTCCGAAGCACGGGGTATGACACTGGCAACTTCCAAACTCGGAGCTATTACTAAAAAATGCCCAATAACACTGTCCGACCCGGGAAAAGTGTTCAACATCACCACAAAATATCGAAGAGCCTGTTCCATTCGAGAGTCGAGAGGAAGCCAATCCGCTAAGGAATGTAAACAAACATTGTTCAGACTAAAATTGGAAATTGTGCACGCCTTCAATACGGCAGGCATGTTTAATATTCCATGTTTACTGGCTAAAAATAGTGCACCCTTTACAACACTCAAATCATTGTGAGTAACTGTAGGGTTTGACTTGGACTATTATTGTGGTCGAAGGTCGAAGTGGAGGTATATGGACTACTAGCTTCTAGCTTTAGTGGAAACCTACTCTTCAAGAAGAATACACCCTCCAAATTTCATGTCTCTAGGACCAGCGGTTTAGGCTGTGCGTTGATGTCTCAGTCAGTCAGTCAGGACTTTGAATTTTATATATATAGATTATACCTCCACTTGGACCGGTTCTGTGCTTCACCCATCCGGTAAAGCACAAAACCGGTCGAAGTGGAGGTGCTTTGGGGAGGCCTATGTCCAGCAGTTGACGTCTTTCGGCTGAAATAATGATGATGATAGGGGGACTACCGAGATGACGACTGATAGAGAAGTTTGGAATAATAATAATATAATAATATCCCTGGACATTTCACACACGAAAAAGACATGTTGCGCCGACCACTAATGGATTTGGGCCTACCCTTAACCCAAGGGTAGGAGAATGATGATGATGTGTGTAACACTAGGAACACACCTACGAGTGGTTATATTAACAGAATAGTCGATCTCGTAATCCTTCCTACTTCTAATATACAGTATGTAACAAAAACCCTGTTGTTCCTTGTAGGAGCGTATATATATACCTATAGGCTTACCATTATTGAAGTTATAATTTAAAAAAAAACCATGGTGGCCGAACATTGTCCATAATCAGATAGTTTTTAAATTCGATACATTGTTACAAAATGTTTTTAACATCTGAACTTACAAGTACTAATGGATCTAGCCCACGGTCGATAAAGATTGCCGCCGCCGGCGGCGGCCCCTTTGATTCGCGATAGCTAGACAGGTTGGCGCCAAAACACAAAGCAGGCGGCACGCACAAACTCCCTTTGTACGACCGCCACTAGCCGATTGTCGCCCTCACTGCCCCTCAGTCGCCCGCGCAACTTACTTCGGGACGGATGTATCGTACGCGTTGACAGCATTAGAAAAAGAACCAAATTATTGTGACTTTGTGAGTGAATTCTGTGTGTGCGTTTTTTCCAAAATTTCTTATTCAAATGAGGAATATTGTAGTGTACCAAGAACATAACTTTGCGTCGACGATGGCTTCCCAACGTCTCCACATACAGACGTTCAACATTGGGTCTGTGCACGGTCGAGACCAACATCGTATTGCCGAAGGATAACCGAGGACTCGAGACCATGACATTGAGGAAGAAATCCTCGTGATGTTTGAAGAAGACCCTACGGAAGTACGTGCTCTGTGGGTAAATAAATTAATTTTAAAGTGTTAGTTATGTCACAAATGACTAAATAGTTACTACGTAACAGATACTTCACTTAGTAGAAAATTACCTACTGCTATAATAGCCTACTCCGTCTCGTCAGCAACCGCTGCATGCTAAAATGTGCCTAAATACTCAAACGTACAGTTGTGATTGCTTCACACCGCGCGATTCCCGTATTATTATTATACTCTTTGGCGCGATCCCACAGCACTGAATTTGGGCCGCAAACGGCCCGGCCTCTCGGCCGGGCGGTAGGTAATTATAACGTGCAAGTACATGGAGTGACGGAGGCCTGGTTATGTGTTTATTGTATTATCAATCGTCAAACTTGATAAGCCAACTTTTTGAAAAATTCAAACTAACGTTCCCAAAGTGTTATCTATCAGTCAAACAGCTGAGTGATGTGAACGACACGTGACGAGTTCATGACCTTAGTGTAGTATGGTAGTGTGCGGCGCGGCGGGCGGCGACAAAGCGACCGGTCGCTACCTATTTCTCTTTGCAGGGGTGAGCAATCAGTGTTACTTTTCAAATATTTATTATAAAATATTTATTTTGATTTTTTTTTCTTCAATATTTTTTTAATTGACTTACGTAATTACCATCGGATATCGATTCTGAAAACGTCCCTACTTGGAACAACAGGGTTTTTGTTACATACTGTATAAAATTCTCGTGTCGCAATGTTTGTTACCAAACTCCCCCGAAACGGCTGGACCGATTTGTATGAAATTTTGTGTGCTTATCGGGTAGGTCTTAGAATCGGCTAACATCTATTTTTAATACAAAAAAAAATCCTAGAAATAATGTAGGTATATGGCAAAACAACGTTTGCCGGGTCAGCTATTTATAAACGTGAAAGTTTGGATGGATGGTTGGATGTTTGTTACTCTTTCACGCAAAAACTACTGAACGGATTTGGATGAAATTTGGCACGCAGATGGTTTATAACCAGGATTAGCATATAGGATACTTTTTATCCCGATATTCCCACGGGATCGAGACTTAAGCGGGTGGAACCGCGGGGCGTGGCTAGTTGCTTTATAACCCTAAGGCCGTTGACAAACAGCAGCGTGGCGATGGACATGGCAAACAGTCTTAGGTTGATAATAGCATAATCAGCCTATAATGTTCCTACTGCTGGGACACAGGCCTCCTCTCTTCTCGAGAGGGAGTGGGCTGTAATCTACCACGCGGGCCCAGTGTAGATGTCACATGTCTTCGAATTTTTGCTTCTGGGACATACCGGTTTCCTCACGATGTTTTCCTTCACCGTTTTGAGAGCAGTGGTGATGAAATTAAGAAATTATTAAAAAAAAAATACGCACTTGTCTGTAAACTCACATGATACATTTCATACAAAACATTCGATACAAAACTACAACGCCATACGCCACAAAGGATCATAGAAGTAATAGTTAACTTGTGCATGTTATTATCACTAACCTTGGGGTCCTATTAGCCAGACCTCGTCCATAAAAAGGTCAATTACCACCTGCGATAACGCTCATACTAGAGCTATCCGGGTCTATGGATAAAATATGGAGTTAAACTTGTGAAAGAAAGAGATGGCAATGCAGGAGATAGAAAGAGCTAGGCTACAAACACAAATTGAAAATGAAAATATTTATTTCAGACAGAAGTGCACAGTAATTGATAAAAGTCCATATTATGTTAGTAAGTAGATACTTATAGCTATGTGATTAAAATTTAAATTCTTCCTCAGAATTTGGCTATCCACTCTGTCCGACACCACGCTCAGAAGCGTGTTAGTGCTATCCTTTACCCGAGACCATAGGGAGGCCGTTCTTAGAAAGAGATGACAGAAGAATCCTATTACGAAAATGGTACCTGTGAACCTTGGAACTAAGTCTGAGTAAGGTGAAAGGAGTTGCCGAAAGAACAAACACTCCCAAAGGTTCTTTAAAAGATCGCTTTTAGTTATAAGACCGCCCATTGTGTCACCCCTTGTAAACTTTTCTACACTCATATATGTATTTGGTGTACAGACACCAGCACATCAAGGTACTACAATCTGTCAAATTTCTTTAATACATTTTGATCTTTATCGCTAAAGTATTAAGGTTCAAGGTCGATTGGGAAAATTTGACAGTTTCGGGTAGCTTGACCTGCTGGCGTCTGTGGATGATAAAGAGTATTCTATTCTCTGTTATTCTAAGCACTCAAGTGTTTAAACGTTGCATTATACTAGCTGTGAAGCTCATAGACGTCATTAGGAATTCTATACTTCGTTCCGAAACACTAATATCGGTCGCTAGCCGCACAGCTGCTGGACTAAATTGGAACTGGGCTAGCCACAACTGTCGCATATCAGAGCAGCATCATCATCTGCCTAGCCTTTTCCCAACTATGTGTGTTGGGGTCGGGATGCAGCTGAATACCAGTATTTTACATGAAGCGACTGCCTATCTGACCTCCACAACCCAGTTACTGGGTAATACGATACCCCTTGGTAAGACGTCAGTTGTCAGACTTTCGGGCTACTGACGACCCGTAACGACTGTCAAAGATCCACGAATGACAGCCGGGACCAACGGCTTAACGTGCATTCCGAGGCACGGAGGGGTCTTGGTATGTGAAAATGGTCACCCATCCACGGACCAACCGCGGTAAGCGTAGCTTAACCTGATCGATCGACCCGTGCGGCTGATCAGGTTAATCAGAGGGCATATCAGAGCAGCAATACGCAAAAATCACTAAGTACTCATTGGAACCCAAATAGCAGGAAACAACTACGCGGTAGGCCCTGAAAGAGATGGCGGGATGAGCTGGACTCTTAAAGGGCTGACCCACAGTCGTAGTAGCCCGGGAGGAGTGGAAAGAGGGAAGGGAGGAATTTGCCCTGCATATAGACAGTACAGGCTTATAATTGTTAACTATACTAGGACGTTCTCCTGAATAAGAACAACGACTTCAATTGTTGTTCAATAAACTTCAGCATACGTTTAAAATGCTACTTAATAAAAATTTGGATAATCACAACACAGTCCACTCGTAACGACCACACGCAGTGAGCAAATGTGGTGCGCATGCTCTTCTCCGGAAGGCCCTTTGTCTTGCATTGAGATAATGATACCTTGTAAGTATTAACACTGTTGTTGTATATCCGTCTATTCATCAACAATCCAAAACCGCTACGACATTTAATGATTACGCACGGGTCGATCGATCAGGTTAAGCTACGCTTGCCACGGTTGGTCCGTGGATGGGTGACCATTTTCACATACCAAGTCCCCTCCGTGCCTCGGAAAGCACGTTTGACAACCAGTCTTACCAAGGGTTATCGTATTACCCAGTAACTGGGTTGTGGAAGTCAGACAGGCAGTCGCTTCATGTAAAATACTGGTATTCAGCTGCATCCGGTTAGACTGGAAGCCGACCCCAACATAGTTGGGAAAAGGCTAGGCAGATGATGAGAGGGTGTGGATTCGTAAGTATACCATAATCAGCCTATAACTTTCCCACTGCTGGGACAGTCCCAGTCCCTCTTTGAAAGGGAGTACTGTACTGCATAACCGCATTAATGCACATTATGAAATTAGTTTGTTCAGAATCCTTTACTCAATCGATTTCTGTAATTTTTAATATAGGTAATATTTTATCCCAAAAATAATTAAAACTAAGTAAATTACTGTCACACTTCCGCTGTACAGTCAAAACAAACCAAAATGGATGAAATACCCACTAAGCTAGACCCTTATACGCGTGCGACTGTGTGCATGCGTAGATAGATAGAGATTGTAATGTGACCATAATTTTGTCCCACAACCAGTATAACTAATTAGTAAAAAAAAACAATGTTTTTTACATAATAATAAAAATTCAGGGTAGGTATGTATTATGATTAAAACATAATATTCTAATTGGGGTGTCTGGTGGTGTGCGTTAATTTCGGGGCATGTTGTATATGCTAGTTGCGCGATAAAGATTATACATACATACATACATTATACATGACCGATATTAGTGTTTCGGAACGAAGTATAGAGTTCCTAATGCCGTCTATGAGCTTCACAGCTAGTGTAATGCATCGTTTAAACACTTATAACAGAGAATAGAATACTCTTTATTAAGTATGTACAAACGCCAGCAGGTCAAGCTACCCGAAACTGTAAAATTTTCCCAATCGACCTTGAACCTTAATACTTTAGCGATAAAGTTCAAAATCTATGAAAGAAATTTGACAGATTGTAGTACCTTTATGGGCTGGCGTCTGTACACCAATTAATATAATAACAAGATGGCTGATAAACTACTTAACTTATTAGTATAACTAATTAGTTAAAAAAACAATGTTTTTTACATAATAATAAAAATTCAGGGTATGTATTATGATTAAAACATAATATTCTAATTGGGGTGTCTGGTGGTGTGCGTTAATTTCGGGGCATGTTGTATATGCTAGTTGCGCGATAAAGATTATACATACATACATACATTATACATGACCGATATTAGTGTTTCGGAACGAAGTATAGAGTTCCTAATGCCGTCTATGAGCTTCACAGCTAGTATAATGCATCGTTTAAACACTTATAACAGAGAATAGAATACTCTTTATTAAGTATGTACAAACGCCAGCAGGTCAAGCTACCCGAAACTGTAAAATTTTCCCAATCGACCTTGAACCTTAATACTTTAGCGATAAAGTTCAAAATCTATGAAAGAAATTTGACAGATTGTAGTACCTTTATGGGCTGGCGTCTGTACACCAATTAATATAATAACAAGATGGCTGATAAACTACTTAACTTATTAGTATAACTAATTAGTTAAAAAAACAATGTTTTTTTACATAATAATAAAAATTCAGGGTATGTATTATGATTAAAACATAATATTCTAATTGGGGTGTCTGGTGGTGTGCGTTAATTTCGGGGCATGTTGTATATGCTAGTTGCGCGGTAAACTCTGCTTGTGCGATGTAGGATTTTTCGTGACGTCAGTGTGATGCGTAGTTCGCATGTGGCGATGTAGATGCCGCCACATTAAAATCAAACTCTTCATCCTTAATAAGTACGTACAGGAAGTACAAGAAACCTGATGACTCATGTTCTCAGTTCCCATCGTCACGCTCGACTGCCGCGGGTACAGTTCCAACTGGCGAGCCGTGTCGTCTCACTTCTTTATGCATCGATAACTTCATGTGATCGGTTAGATTAAGACCGCCACTTTGAATTTCAGATTTAAACTTTGACACTTTACATTAGATAATCAGTCTATAATGTTCCCACTGCTGGGACACAGGCCTCCTCTCTGTAAAAGGTGTCTTCGAATGTTTGGTACTAGGACATGCCGGTTTCCTCACGACGTTTTCCTTTACCGTTTTAGGAGCAGTGGTATATTATTGTGTAATTCTATTCTAGGTGCATCGTCTTCACATATAGGTAATTAATATATACAAAATATTAATAAAACATTTTAAAAGAGTATCGGTGGAGTTTCATGCTCATTCTTGGCCATACGAAACTACCTTTCGAAAGGGGCAAATAGAATCAATTCTAGCTTTTTTGAAAATTTTAACATTCCACAGGGTCTTTTATGTGCCTATTTGAAATAAATGTTTTCACTTTGAAGAAACTGGGTCATCGTCACTCACCAATGTTGCATGCACCCCTTGTTATTAAAATAGGTGTACAAAAATAGCCTCTACGAAGGGCTGTGCTTAATCAA